>OX453242.1:18233289-18833289 GCA_949709985.1 Luffia ferchaultella | reverse complement strand
TGACCAAGTTTTCAAAATCTATGCTGCTCATTCTGACAAAGTTTTTAAGTAGTCCATTTATTTTTCTTGCGATTTCAAATCAATAACCAATGTGTTTCTTTTCTAATATCAGTAATTTATTAAGTACCAATAAAATTTTCTTATATAAATTTGTTTCCCACCATCTTCTGTTTCTACTCCCATACGACGACCGCTTAGTCTAGGGGGTAGTGACCCTGCCTACGCATCTGGAAATCCTGGGTTCGAATCCTAGGTCGGGTCAGTATTTATATGACGAATATCGATACTGGTACCGTGTCTTGGTTGTTATATGTATGTGGTGTCTTCGCTTGGTACCCAAAACACAAGCTAATGCTTAGTTTGGGGCCTAGACGTTGTTGTCATGTGTACGTTATTATTATTTTTATTATACAATTTCTCAAATAAAATATAAAATACTAAAAATTTCTCTACAACTTCCACATCAACTTCGACCGATGCGACGACGTCATTGCTACTGGCGAAATGTTTGCTCTCGAAATGGATCGTTGGGTGTTCTTGTTACAGATCGGGTACCGTCCAATAAAACGGTTCATGTTCGGACACGGCTTATAATTCGCCTCAAACTTTATGACGGATCGAAATTCAATGCTATATGGGTGTTTGCGCAGGTACAATCATATACCCTTCGCTTCAGTGCGTCCCGCTACACCTAAAAAACTGGTTATTGCGACGCGACTTGTGCCTATGTTGAGATGCACCATAAAGTTTGATTGGAACTGTAGGTGCGAACAAAGTGTTCGATGTTCGTGTTCACCATGTTCTTGTACGATCGTATGTACGCGCCTTTAAAGTGTTCGTATTGAGTCCAATAGCATTATTAGGTCTTAATCTATGAAGTTGCCGTCTTGTATCAAATAAGTTATAGTATTATTATTTTTTTTTCCAACATCTTTATTTCTTTTATACAAAGAATTACCCGTGCAATCGATGCATCTTTGCCAACGCAGTGGCAGTTTATTGATGCCCTTCTTGTAAAAATCAACTGGACGGGAAGCAACAAACAGACAATAAACTCTTCAAAGGCGTTTTGTACTGTCTCTCGGGAATTGAATTTTTTTCACGTAAAAAGTTGTCCAAATTTTGAAAAAAGTAATAGTCGGTAGGTGCAAGGTCTGGTGCATACGGCGGATGAGAGAGAACTTCCAACCCCAACTCTAGCAGCTTGGAGACTGTTTGCTGTGCAGTATGGGGTCGCGCGTTGTCGTGACGTAGCAGTGGGGACTACCGATTGACCAAAGTGTCCGCAGACGTGCGAGCTTCTCCATCATTGTCTTCAGTTCTTCACAGTACAGATCTGCAGTAATGCTCATGCCATTTTGTAAAAAGCTGTGATAAATCACACCGGCACTAGACCACCAAACAGTGACCATCACCTTTTTAGGGGTTATTTTTCGTTTAACACATTGCTTTGGTGCTGAACCAGGATCTGACCAACTTGTTGAGCACTTCCGATTGTCGAACAGAATCCATTTTTCATCACAGGTAACAATCCGGTTCAAAATTCCTTCATTTCTGTGCCTGTTGAGCAATGCGAGGCAGGTCTCGACGCGTACGTTGCGCTGGCGATCGTTAAGTTCGTGGGGTACCCATCCATCAAGCTTTTTTACTTTGCCAATTTGTCGCAAATAGTACAATATTGTCCTGATGCTAACATCAAAAGCTGCTGCTAGTTCAGCTGTAGTTTGAGTATCATCCGCTTCCACAATCACCTTCAATTCATCTTTGTTGACCAAAGTGTCCGGACGACCACAAGATTCATTATTCAAGTCATAATTTCCAGAACGGAATATCGAGCAAACCAATAACGGGTTGTGCGTTCATATTGAATTGTAATGAAAACACAACGTTAATCAATAAATAAAAGACTGACTTTGTAAAAAAATTTCATGTTTTTAAAATAAGATTAATTGGAATTTAGAATTCAAAGCCAATCAAAATTTGTTTTTGTTTGAAATGGCTAGTACTGAAGAACGACAACTTAATAGGTTATGACCTAATATAAATCCGTGCCACAGCCAATCAAATCAAATGCAGAAAATCAAGCACATGAGTATTGCATTAACAGCATAAAGCATAAAAACGCTGCTGTCAAACCCAGCAAGCTCATCTCTATGAAGCTCATCCAGCTCGTTCTCTCTCTCTTCCTCGATGCTCGAGCTCATCACTATCCCTATTCGGATTTTCGAGATTTTCATATTTCTCATAGAGTACATTTTGATAACAACAGCAACGACAGCCTAATCTGTGCGCTGTGCGTGCGACAGCCTACGTACGCGACCGACAGTTAAGAATGAAAATGTTTTTAATATCGATATAAATATTGAAAGTAGGAGAATATCGATATTCGATATATCGGCCGTTCTAAGCCGATAATATCGATATAAAAAATAATTTTACAATGCTTTTCGTACATGAAAAGGGAAAGTGAATTTTTTTCAAATGTGGGTATTTATCCGAAATACGGATACTTACCAATTTCTTAAAAACTTTCAGATAACAGGCTATTTGTGTACATTATGGATAATAGATGTATTTTGTAAAATTATTAAGCAATTATGCACTCATTATGTTCGTCTATTTGAGAAATATTTAGCAACAATTAACTGGTAAGTTAAATAATAGGTGGTAGAAAACCCACAAGACTATCAAAGAAAACTTTTTTTATTTGAACGTCAAGATTAGAAGTAAATATAGATAAATAGCATAAATAGTAAAAACACATTAAAACTGGAAAGGACAAGAAAACGACTAAAAACAAAAAGGATAGCACTTTTTAACTAAGTTTGCATAACACTTGCTGCGTCAATAAAACAACATACCTCCACCACAGCCTCCACTGGTAGGCATTACTCAGGCGCGGGTCTTCCTTGAAAGCCAAAAAGCCATGCATACCTTAAATTTTCCTACCATAATGATGAAAAACGCAAGAGTACAAGTGAGAGTGTTTGAATTTCCCGCGCGCTCATGTAATACAATGGCGCGCTATTACTGACTGTTACTGACCTATCTTAATACCCTATCACCGGCCTCCCTCTCTTTCACGATCACGACATACCGACCCCAACCGACACGTTGCGAACACGCCGTGAGGCAAGACAAATTCCTTACGGCTTTTATGTCTGTCTTCTTCTTACATGTATTGACGAATGGCATCTATCCCTCTTACGTTTCGATCGTCATCGGTCAGACCTACTGAATTTCATACTCGAAATTAAGCCAGGCTTAACGAAAGTGAAATTCGTACGTAATTAGACTGCAGGCAGAACTTTGCGAATTCTGCGGCTAAACTAAGTTCATTATTGTTTTCAATTATTGTCTGTGTTCATTGTATTGCATTCATTGCGATTTGTTGTGGTTTATGTTTTAAAGTTGTATCAAAGTAACTGTGAATTAGGTGAAGTTAGAGTGTAAAATACAGTGTAAATAAAGTGTAATAAAATATAAATATTAGAGGATTTCAATGGACTGAAAGAAATGTATTTCGCAGTCATTGCACAGTGACAAAGTAAGTAGGTAATTAAAATCATACAGAACTTAGGTATCTCTTGCTTTATAAACCAATTAGCTTTTATAAACAATGATTTTTACAAACGAATCCACACATATTTACGTAATATTTCAGGTCTGGGTCAGGTTTATTTTATAATGAAATCATTGACGAGTTTATTATATATAAATTAGTATTTATGATGTATTTAACTAAGGTAAAATCATTAGGTAAAATAATAGATATTTTAATAATAGAGATTTTTCATTTGTATAATAGGTTAGGTTAGGTAGGTACCTATTTTAATTTATTTTTTGGTTAGATATTCTCAAAATTACCTTGCTTTGCTTTTAAATAAAAAACTAGTTGTATTATCTTCACTCTTCACACAGCACACAACAAAAATACAAAATTATATAATCATGATTTGCTTATATAATTTTGTTCCTATTTAAGTAAACTTAAATAGCGCCATCTGCTACGTTATTACTAAACTAAAACAATATCAGACTAGGTTACTAATAGGTTAGACTAGGTTAGTAATATTCCAACAGATGGCGTAAAAACGATAAATAAACGTGTCTTACTAATAGGTTAGACTAGGTTAGTAATATTCCAACAGATGGCGTAAAAACGATAAATAAACGTGTTTTTCAGACATAAAAAAAAAAAAAAAGTAAATAGGGGTCAATGATATTCTGAGCTTTGAAGATTCCATTTTAAACTACACATGTCGTATTGGCGTAGCCATGTTCTGGACCCACCACACGCCACTGGCATTACTCCGAGCACAATGGAAGACTTGCGCGTCTTTCGCGAGTGGGGGGACTCACTAGAGTGAATGAGACATCTATACAGACTATTTTCTTTCAAAAGACAAGTTTTGGTCCTCAAACATGTACCTCCCTATTTAACTTTATAATTACTTAAAATTTGTTGTTTGATCTTATTTAATTATTAGTGCAGAGTATCAGATTTGATAGAGATTTTCATAAATATGTGTTTTTATATGTTCTGACTTTCGAAATTGAAATAACGTTGTCGCACCTACCGGATACCATGAAAACGTATGATTTATTGGTATAAATGATTTATAAATTACGTATTTAAAAAAAAAATTACCTTGGAATGAATTAAAAAACAATTAGATACACATCTTGTAACAAAGAAATTAAATTTCCAGTGCATATTTTTTAAATAACAGTGCAACCCTGTTTTGTGTAGGTCGTAGAAATGTTCTTATATGTCCATGTTTTTTTGAGTAAAGTTTCGTTTAATAATAAAATTTGCAATAAATTAGACTTTCCATAAAGATCTCTCGACATCAGATCTCATTTAACAATGCAAGACGTTTTTAATATCGAGATAAATATCGAAACCTGGTAAATATCGATGTGCGATATATCATACTATTAAATATCGATATTTCTGTGCGTTTAATATCGATAATATCAATATTTCGATATATCGTTCATTCCTAACTACAGTGTCTACAGTCAACAGCAGTGTTTTGGTCACAGAGTACTTTGTAGTTATTAGTTTTGTTTTGGTGTTTGATTTTTAGTTTTTGTCACTAATCTATCCAACACTAATCCTCTAGATAATCGATTAGATCGATTTGTTGACAAGACACTGAAACACAGCACTGAAAGCAACTGAAAGCAGAAAGTTCAAACAAATAAATATAAATGGCGTGAGAACTAGGTACTTAAATTACGTACAGACACGCAGTTACATGTTTAATTATAAAGGTGCTTCGGTTACTGCGGTATTTTATATTTTATACTCCAATACAAAACACATGCAAACTACGATCCACTTAAAATAGATTCTCGAACGAAACGAATACTTGTCTGAGTACCTCACATAGCAAATGAACAATAAGTCTGAAGAAAATGTAAGTATTTTTGTTAACTACGATGCATGCCCTGCAGTTTAATCATGTACATGCTGCACTTATTTTGAAATTTTTAATAAGTATACAATGTAAATTGTTTAATTTTGGCATATTTTTATTGTGTATGTTTTAGCGATTTTCTTCGATTATACCTGCTAGTAGAAAAAGTATACACAGTTATCGTAACTGCACTCGTTCTTGTTGCAACAAAATGGTCCGCTATGGAATAACCACTAAAAAATCGTCATCGTTTGAGTCAAGAACAGCTCACAAAACTGACTACGATGAAGTTGATAATGTAATGAGGTTAGTAGAATGTATTACAAAAAGTGTTACACTAGAAGTGCGGTCACAAACACCTGTAGCGCTTTCCAATGTAGCCTGCTGAAAAGTTACAAAATATTTAATCAGGCTTATGGGGGAGGGGTGTAGGAACCTCATGCAGTAAATATTTTTTTGAGGAAATGAAAAAAAATTATAAGGCTTATTAGTGGCTTGTCGCTTCGCTTCTCGCATTATCACAAGCAAACCATAACCTAACCAATTTTTTTGAAATGATGGACCATCAACCAATCTTAGCCAGATTTCATATTGATCATTTTTATGAAATAATTTTCATCAGGCAACAATGGGAAGCCAACCCTAAACACCTATTTGAACGTTCTTCCTTTTATACTGTAGTAAATGTTTTAGTACACATAGCACTAAAATTTTATATAACTCATTGTGATCATTATCTGACGAAAAGTCAAAAAATATATATTCGGGCTAAGATTGAGGGGTGAATATTTCGTATATTCTCAACAAATATTTTTAACTAAAATATGGAGAAGGCGCATATAAAAAAATTGAGATTATGGTTGCTAAGTTGCGCAGAAAAATTCCGAATTGATCAAACAACTTTTGGATGGCTCATCACCCTGTTTCGCTTTGCATAAATGTAAACAAATTTTGTCTAAACTACCAATTTAGAAATAATGTACCATCTAAACATCTCGGTCACATTTAAAATAGACACAACAATCTCATACTGGATGAATGATATTTAATTTAATTTTTATTATCTTAGGAAAACCTACAGCTATACAATACTTATAGTAAACCTTAATGAAATACAGGAAGCCCATTCCAAGAAATTTTAACTCCATGCAATATATTTTTTAATTTTTTCTGTTAATCTTGAAACAAGCATCTCATATGAAGGGCGACGACGAAAACACAAACGATAATCACTTTAAATTTACTTTTTCAAGTTATATTGGTTTTTAAGTACAAAAAGTTTTAAGCAGTAAATTCCTCTGCCATCCATCGTGCACGATGAATATCCAGCAGCTCTGAATAACACTCTTTTGTAAGACATGCTTCCCAAAAATATAACTGTAAGATTTTACAAGTCCTTGTAGTCATCGTGATGGTGCTAATTTTTTTTTAAGACTAACCAAAGTGTATATTTCCCATTTTTTGCTTTACCAGTATGCAAACATTTCAAATTCCCATGTTTACCGCTGTAGTGTCAAAACAAACATTTGGTCACATAAATCCAGTATACAAGTTTCATGTACAGCTCAAACACATGCATCTCCTGCTCTATGACTAATTATAAGGAATTGATAATACTCGATGGACACGCCGTTCTGACACTAAAATAGGTAGTTTGACAGGTTCATGTCCTGTGATATCTTCTATCAATTCACCATCCCAATGAATAGTCAGAGGCATGTAAGGCTTAAAATCACATTTTAAAAACTCTGCTACTTTCCACTTTTACTTCATAAGCCAGTGATGAATGGATGAAGAATTTATATTGAATTAAGATGGATCGCATTCCACAACTTTGAGAGTTGACATTAAAACAACTTTCTTACTCTTTCTGCTGGAATCATGTAAGAGTGGGAGAGGAGAGGAGGACCTCACAATGGCCTCGCAACCTCATTTGTGCTTGGCAATATCAGTGTTGACATTGCATGCATTTTCATATCCAAATGTTTATGCGATAGATGCAATACATCAAAGAAGTTGGCATTTCTTTGATTTTTTTTATAACATTGACATAATTATGGTAGCAACCCCTCAAAATCATTAAAAGAAACAAGAAAGGTTAGGTTTAGATGACAGAAGGGAATACTGGGGTGATGCAGTTACATTTCAAAATTAAAAAAATAAGAAGCTAATATTAATGCTAATATTTGGAAAAATATTTTTTTGTTATAAAACATTTGTTACATACCTACTAATTTTATGGTAAAATAATAATATTTCACATGACATCTGTTTCAGTAAGTATCAAAGGTCACCTAGTCAGACTGACAGAATCAGAAGGAGTTCTTGGTCCAACGATAAAAGGGACAATGACTTATTAGGAGAAAAGTTAGTTTATTCCTTAATTTAATTTTTGCTTGAAATTCATTAAACATAATGTTTCATTTTGCTTTGCTTACTGATATTTTCTGCCACTTGTAAACTAGTTATGTCTAATAATGGGACTTAATGGTCTTGAAGTTAATGTGTTAGATTAAAGATTTAATCAAAACTATATTAACTACAACATTTGAAACATTGAAATAAGTCATAGTGTACCAAATCAAAATTTCCAGATTTTACACCAGAGCTACTCAAAGTTCATTTTTGGCATTACAATTTCTTGTGAGTCCCTCGTCGTGGTTACACTAGTAGTTACACCAGTGTAACTACGAGGACAACCCCTGTCCTGTTGGTACCACCGCTGTAGAGATTGACTTGTGGTTTTCGATAAAACAATAAACTAATGTGTTTCCGTAATAAGCTAAATATTTGAAGTCACTTTAAAATAAGCTTAAGATTGGACAAAAATTACCGAATTAAGGCAGATTAATAAGTCCATGACTTTTTGGATAAAAAATCATTTTATTTTTATTTCTTGTGAGTCCCTCCTTTGAGTTCTATACACTTTGTCCAACGTTTATCTATTTTTTTAATATTTTCCAAAAAATAAGATTCGTCCAGGTCGTAAAAATAGGTATTTGTTTGTGAGATGATTAATTTCATAGTTGGAGTCAAATCTCTTTTCGCCGAGCCATTTTTTCAGGTTTTGAAACAAGAAATATTCACTCGGGGCTGAATCTGGAGAATAGGGTGGATGAAGGAGCAATTTGTAGCATAATTCGTGGAGTTTTGCCATGGAAAGTGCACATCTGTGCAACCTTGCATTATCTGTCGGAACGTTTTTCTTAGCCAAATGCGGTCGTTTTTTTTTTTCAAATCGTCTTTAAAACGACCCAATAAGTTGGCATAATATTCGATATTGATTGCCTTTTGAAGGTGGTCAATTAGGATTACACAGTGTGCATCCTAAAAAACAGTTATTATTGACTGATAAATCTACCTCGGCCTTCTTTGGCGCCGATCCCACTGTTTTGACAGCTGCTTGGTCTTTGGTGTGTTGTCGTGGATCCACATTTTGTCCATGGTTACGATACGACGCAAAAATTCACCCATATTGCAGTTAAATAACGCCAAACACTTCTGCGAAGTTCTCACACGATTGTATTTGTGGTAGATTGTAAGCGAACGCGGCACCCATCTCGAGGAAACCTTTCTTATACCCAAGTGATCATTCAAAATTGAAAGCACTGAGCCATGTGATATGCCTATGGCTTCCACAACCTGTCGCACTTTCTATCTTCGATTGGCCAACACCATATCGTTAATTTTTTCAATTGTTTTGTGTGTAGAGACTTCAACTGGGCGTCCTGAGCTTTCAGCATATTCCGTGCTTGTACGACTACAACGAAATTCAGTGTACCACTTTTTTACCACTGAAATTGAGGGTGCAGAATTTCCAGTGTATTTAAGAAGCTTAGCCTTGGTTTGAGTGGTTTTTTTCCACAAAAAATAATGCTTAATGAGCACACAAAATTCATTTTTTTCCATTTTCTGCTCAAGTCACGCGGTTGTCTGATATCAATGGGTGTCAAACACAAACTAAATGCAGCTTGTTCAAATTTTGACAGGAGTCAACCTCTGAGTCAACTGACAGATGCTTGTTCACAGGAGCAGCATTGCCCTTTTAGTTAAGGGGCGGGAAATTCAAATAGTCAAAGACTCTATGACCCACCGTTACATATATTGGTGTGGTAAATTTTTTATTAATTTCTACTAACAACATCTACCTAAGCATCTCTAAAAAATGACCAGTAGTAATAAAACCGTTTATCAGTTTCTTTGGCTTCGAATATTTAGTTCATTGTATTTTATCGACAACCTCAAATCAATCTCTACAGCAGTGGTACCAACAGGACAGGGGCTGTCCTCGTAGTTACACTGGTGTAACTACCAGTGTGATCACGACTCTTTCTTGTTCAGAATTATAATCGCTGGTAACTTTTTAGTAACTTTTTAATTGTTAAGTATTTACTTAAATAAGTTTCAAAATAGCATATCTATGGATATTTTTTTAACTTACCTGATTGATTATATTGGACAGATAGTGTGCTGTTTTTCATATTTCTTATTTTGTTAGGTAATAAAACATACAAGTTCTGCAGAGTAATATTTCAAATTTTAATAACTATTAATTTGAGCTTTAAACATTGATATAATTATTGTTTGCATATTAGTTGTGTTATAAAAGGTGTGTTCAAAAAGGTTTTACTTACCTACATATATTTGATTTTATACATTTTAGTATTAAAATATGTTGTTGAATACTGTGCTTTCAACTCCTCAGCATGTACCCTATATTGAGCATGGATAGTTGATTACTCACAACATGGTTTGCCCCTTGGCAAATGGCTATGCTTTACTTAGCACGGAGGGCACCACATTGGGTTTTTTAGTAACTGTTAATTACCCTAGCAAAATCGTGTAAGATGGCGAGTTTCAGCGAAAGTTTCAGTGCACGAGGTCCCCGCGTGCTGGTCTTCAACTCGCAAAATTGCGTAATGTCACTTCGATACTGTGAAGTGACACTTATGACTATAAACCAAAGCTGTCAACTTAATTTACTCAATGGGCACAGCACAGTCAGTGATAGTACATCATATCACACCCTACATATGAGAAATGAATATAATTGGTTCAACAAATTTCAAATAAATCTATGACTAAGGCTATATATTCCAATATTCAGGCTGTTTTAAAAAATGCATGTTTAAGAAACTAACATTATAATTTTGATATAGTGCAATGATTTATATATTTTATAAATATTTCATAATATAAAGTACAATAGTATAAAGTCATAAAAATATGGTTTGGTTGGGTACTGCATGCTTATATGTTGCTAAGTCATTATCATCTCATTTAACATGTCATTTTTATAGAGAATAATTGCAAATTTCAATGTATTTAGAGATGATAATGTCTGTTTGATTGCAGTGAGTGTTTTAATGTAGCAGAGCGTAATCTTGCAAAATCCGTCCCTGCCAAGCTTCCTTCTTACTTGTATTACAGTGACAGTGCTGATGATGATACCGAAGTTGAGGATCAGGAAGAAAATACCACCGCGAATAGTTCTTCGAGTATTTTACAGGATAGTTTTGATACTGGTATAAGAACACAAACTACTAGAACATCGAGTGAAAGAACTGATTACACATTCGAAAGAAATAGAATTCGAGAGGAGTCGAGACGGAAACAAAAATTGTCTGTCAAAAATTCAATGTTTGCATTAGTAACAGTATTACTAGTTAGTATCGGAGCAATGAAGATTAATCAGGATTCAAGTGAAGATATTTATGATGATGACAAGTTTTTTAAAGAATTAGCACTTATCGGCCAGACATACAGAATTGACAGTAATGCAATATTACAAATACAATCAGGTGAGTGAAATTTTAAAAATGGTGGTATGGTAGAAATAGAAAGCTAATAGCAAAAAATAAGTATTCATGTGTCCACAGGTGTGTCAACGATATACAAGAGAGAAGATACTGGTTCTTTTATATTTGTATATAACAGTGAAGGCCGAAACGCCAATAAAAATCTAAACAAGTTTATGAATGAAATCGCTGAAATTTCAGCACGGTATTTACGTAAGTGTAAAATATAACGCAACTCTTATAATCTATTATTATACTTATCAGGTGAAAATGCGTCATATAAAATATTTCTATACTACCACAAAAACAAAATTTGACTGAGAAGATGTAAGAAGAGAAAACTAAATAAAGAATTTAAAAAAATAATACTTTTCTATTGTTAAATAATATGTGACCTGCAATAAGTACAAGTAATTTCACTATTTTATCTACCTATTTCTAAATAGCTGTGGCAGTTTGAGACAATTTTCTTGATGATCCGAAATCTTTTAGTAGCGTCTACATGTCATAAACTAAAACTCTATGCAGCCTTTTATCTGACATCAATTAAGACAGACATATTTTTTTTACATATTTATAGATTAGTAATGCAAGGGATGACAAAAATTTTACAATCTTTGTTCTGTCTGGGTGTAATATATAAGTATATTTATTATGTATTATTAAAAGAAAGTATATACTTATATCAAATGTCTAGTACCCGTAATACAGAGTGTGCCTAGTTCGGAACTAGTTCATTATGTGTGAGTTGTCCCAGGTATTATTACTATGGAGAGGGTTTACTTAAAAATATATCGTGCGATCACTATACTCGCCTCGCTCTAAGGCCGACACCGTTATACTTTTATTAGTTAAAAAAAATTTCGGTTTTTTTTTTCAAGGTAACGACACTGCACGCGTCTTCCATTTTGTAGTGGGCCATGATGATTTAGATATGAATGAGCATGGAGAACTAGTGAACAAATTTCGAGGATTATTAAATGATCGAGGAGTCATGTTGTTTGAGAATTTAGAGAGAATACCTTCACATCTAGCGATGGCATTCCACTATTACTGCGACGAGTTCAACCCACTCGTCAGGAGAAGTGTCGTTTTGTTCACATTGGATTTACACAATTGCTCAATACCTTTGGGTAAGTATTTCCATTATATAGGTAACTACTAGGAGATCGTTAAATATTAAAATCGGAATTTTTTATTACATCATATTTTTTTCAAAAATATATTTGGATATGAATCACCTACTGAATAAACATTAATATTTTTCGATCTTACATATGGTTATTTAAATAAAAAAAAGACGAGTACAATAATTTCACATAACTATTTATTAGTTTAACATTTTATTAGAAATAGCGCCATTTCACAAAATTTTGAGGTGACAGTTGGTATCATACATCGACAACAGTACAAGTATCACAAAAATTTACAAGATGGCCATATGTTAAATAATTAGGTATCATTTTTTTTTTTTTTTTCATAACTATTGCCTTCTTCAAGAAATACAATTATATAGGTAAACTAGAAACGCAAAACTTTTAAATTTCCCAAATACAATATTTCATCCAATCTGTTATAGCCGATTCCGAGATTAGGTATGCGAAAGAATTTATATACATATATACAAGAATTGTTCATTAAATAGTATAAAATTTCATACTTGTATCATTCCACCAATACATCAGATCACAAGCCATAGTCATTATTTTAGACCGACCTAAAGAACATTGAAAGTTACCTACATATATTGCAATTCCAAAGTTCATACTCTTGAACGTTCTCCTTACATCCTTACATGGATTTTTTGGAATGGCTTTTCTTCTTATTTTTCATATTTATTATTAAAATAAAATTTCAAGGTAATTATTAACAAATACCAATTTAATAAATAATTATATTTAAGTCCAGCTCTCAAAGTAAATTTTTACAATTAAATAAAAACCGACTTTAATAGATTGCCTATATGTTAAATTTTTTTTTTACTTTAAATATAGATAATTAATGGATGGCCTCTAGGTTATGAAGTCGGTGCCAACTCGATAGTTACTTACTAGGTAATAATAACCTATTGGTACACACTAATAAAACAAAATATTTAAAATTTACATTGCCCAATGTTTGATAATTTGATTTAAATTTGCGACTTAGTGAAGATAAATTATTTTTGGGCATTACCGTCCATGCTAATTTACAATGGGATCTCCATTTATTTGTCCCTGAATAGTAAATTATTAGCCCTTATCAAAATCAACCACTGGATCTTGATTGTATTTCAGATAAAGTAACTCACGCCCTGCTAGAAAAATGTCTCAGGACGAAATGGAACAGCCTGTCCAACGATACTCTTGGCCCGCTTCTGACTAGGGTGATCAGTGTTGTAATAGATCTTACTAAGAACTTTTGAAAATTTGTCAATTGAGATCTTAATGTTTTTGTATTGTTTGTACAAAACCTACTCCCATTTTTAATCAGAAATCCCTATTTTTGTGATTGACAATATTTAGTTACAATTGTTTATAATTTATTTTAAACTATTATTTAATTTATATTTTACTTTAAATAGTTGTCAAAGCTTTTTGCAATATTTCATTATTATTTCAATTAGATAGGTACTATAAGATAATTTTGTTTTCGAATTATAAGCACTGTAAAAATAAATTATCAAAACTATAGTATTAAAGATTTTACAATTTCATCTGAATTTTTATAACATTACCCTACTTCAACAATATTGTTAATAATATAAACCTTTGTCAAATCAACACATCTATGTGTGTCAAATGGATGTCAACACATCTATGTATTGAAAATTAATGCAGTGAGATTTTTATAGTTTTTACATCTTTAGAGAGTGACTGATAATGAAATTGAATGCAACACTGAACGAAATTAATTGTTTTAAGTTTAGACAGTTCATTTCCATGTCTTCTAGAAAATTATTTATAATATTAGACTACCTTAAAAATGATTGTCACAATTTATACATATATGCCTTCTTTTACACATGTATTATATTATGTGTAGACAATTATTATTTTCGATTCCTCTTCACATTATTAATACAGGTTTCACATAAAACAAGAATAATAATATCACTAAAATAATCAAAAATTTAGAAAACCTAGAATACCGGGTGTTCGGGTGAACGTATTTATTTATTTATTCAGGAAACAAACAGTGTTAAATAGAACATGAAATAAAACATATATATATATAGAACCTACACAAAACAGTTTCCACAATTAAATTATACATAAATACAATAGATATCGCAAACAATAAAATTAGCAATAAAATGAAATAAAAATTACTTACTAATAATAATAAATACTAATAAGGTCTAAACACTTAGGTACATTAAAAAAATAAATAATCAGACTTATACAGCAAACTGAGCAAGTACAATAATTAAATCCTAAAATAAAACACAAAATATGTTTGATATGACATTTGGCACAAGATATGATTGCATTCCTGAAGCTTTTCCGGTTTAAAAAAAGTAGTCCAAACTTCTAGATCACGTGGAACTTACCAAACTAAAGAAACATTTTTAAAAAATGTTTTGCTCGGTAACCGTTAGTTTGCGTCATTTACTAACTTAAAACTTTTTGTTTAGTTTGGTAAGCTCTACATGTTCCAGAAGTTTGGACTATGTTCAGCTGAACATGAGGTATATTATGTACAGAGTGTTCGACTGAATGTAGTTCAACTTTGCGCCCGCCCGCTTTCACAGCCGCTATTGCGAGTCGATAGCATTGTAAATTTTATGTATGGAATGAACACATTCCATCTATACTATATACAATACACTGGCTGCTGTCAATGTTTTAACATTATTACAATGAAATTATAGTTTATTTTATTGTATTTTATGCTTCTTACATCGCAATAAAAGGTTTCGTTTCATGCAGCAATAATAAAAATATCTCTCTTGTAATGATTTAAGTATGAATAAAACCAAACTAAGAAAAAACGAACTGAAAAGCATGAAACAAGATATTCCAATCTGAAATCAAAGCCTGAGATTTGGCTATACTCTGAATATAGCGATCGCATACGATTTTTCAGTCGGATTTTAATTCTTGAACATATTTTTTTATTCAAAATATTATGGGTTTTTATTTCCGTGATGAAGTGTTTACAGTGTCGTATAACTTATTTAAGTTTTAGGCTTTTTTTTGCTCAAGTATAAAACATGTTCTGTTCCAGTGCAACTCAAAAAGTATCTAGAACACAAAGTAAAATGAAAAGAACTGATATATATGTATGTTTGAACACATCTGCCACGTGATTTTATGAAGTAAATATACACAACTATCGAGTTAACGCAAACAAAGCTGCGAGCAACAGCTCATAATAAGTATATTAATTATTTGTTGATACCCAACATGACAAAAATGTATTTTAATTCATGATTTTATGTCGGCGGACAATCAAGACGCTTGTACCGATACTTAATTATTCCAATTATAATGAGTAGTTTAGTAGTTACACGGGAACAGATTAACATACATATGTATGGACTGAAATCATAACACTACATTCGGCTTCACCGTAGTGGGTAAAAAGAACAAAATCAGTACATTAGTAGACTAATTCTAACACAAAATGAGGATCATTTTTTAGCAAATCACTCTTGTTTTAGTGGCTGTTGGGTCATATGATGCTTTGGTCTGATGTGTTGAGGTCAGGTACATCAGGCATTTCATCTAGACTATCTGGTTCAAGCTCATTGTTATTTCGTGCTGGTGAATATGAGGTTCGAAGCTCCTCTTCCTCATCCTCATCATGTGACTCTTCAGATTCATCTGATTCGTCATTTCCTGGAAATTTATGCAAGTTTAACTATTGTTTATTTAATGAATAGAAAGACCTGTCACTAAATTGTATGGTACTGTAATAATAGAAGTGTCATTGAGTTGCATCAAAGTGCCAGTAACTAGTGTCCGACGCTCGTTGGTCTGCACCACCTATTTTATAACAAGCATTCATTGAAAAAAAAAGGAATATCTTTAGAAATATTAAACTTACAAAAATGCGAGGTAAACACATTTTCTTAAATGAATTATTGGCCTCTGCTTCTAAGCACATTTTATTTTTAAATAGGTTCCTTACTTAAACATGGAACGTGGTTTCACGAATTAATAAAACTGCGTGAGAAGCAATTGTTCTCTGGTTAACCCCTATTTATAAAAGTCCCCAGGGAGTTCATATTCTATAGCAGAATAAGAAAAATCACAGAATACACATAGGAAGTATACTAAAAATTACTTAATAAATTTAGCAGAGACATTGAGAATATATCTTTAAGGCTCTACTAATAACGCAACAATTAAACGTCGTTGCTATGTGTGTCGGTGCACTATTTCGACAGTTTGAAAAACACAACGAGCATGTGCACGGTGAAACACCATATTACAATAAGACCAAAAGTATAATAAAGGCAAAAGACAATAAAATTTAGGGTACACTATATCACAAGTTCATCCCAAGACCGTTAAACTAAGTAGTTTATATAGGTAAGTAGCTATTTTTGAAAATAAAAATAAACTGACATCTGATTTCACCTTTTAATATATTAATTTATTCTTTTTCTATACTAAAAAATCAATATAAATTCATTTATGTCTTATCTTAATCATTTAACCTTATTTAAAACTAGTGAACCATGTTTGAGCTCCCTTCGGCTCCTTATCTGTGCTTTATCTTAATCATCTAGCCATATTAAGTATTAAAGAACAACGCACGAACTCACTTCAACTCACCTTAGGGCCCCCTTAACTAATCGCAATTTTTAAAATATTTTGATTCCAGTTATCATAAAATGTAGAATGGAATCATATCTCAAGGTGTTTTTTAATTTCTAAAAAATATTTATAACCTTCACAGTAATGGGCATTTATGTGTTAAAGGACACTAACCTTGAGAATTTTCCACTTTTCTTCAATTTCAGAAAAAGAATTTTGAGTTTTTTTATTGCATCTGATAGACCTCGTCAATATGGACGTTTTGACACTTCAAACATGTTTACATACTTGAAACTTACTGATATAAACAGCCTCTGACACTGGCTGAAAATAGCCCATATCAGGAAGTAGCAAAAAAACATTTTCAATGTTAAAAATCAATGAGGTCGGATATTTATGATCAGATGGCATACACAACTAGCGGGTGCATGAGCAGTTGCCCTGTCGAGTGTGCTGTAGTTTTAGTGGGGAGCAGGTCGGGCGTGTTTCACTACTTCTATGGATTTGACACATAGGGAGATCACATGACCCATAACCAACCTTAATTTATGGTGGTGGGTCTATGGTTTAAACTCTGTGGCTGTAATGGCTGTACTCTATCTAGTCTTGGAAGCATGAAAGCCTGATGATGATAAATTTTTCCAATTCGTATGAAATGCTAAAAAAATATATTACCTTCTTCTTCATCAGAGTCGGCTTCTTCTTCCAAAGGTTCACTTCCAAATTTTCCAATTGGTTCATGTTTAGAATACTGATGTCCCACTGAAGTCAACTATAAGACAAAGTCTTAGTCATTTGCATGAGAAATAATATTGAGTCAATGCTGTTTTGTTTTTAATGTCTGTCAACCAAAGGACAAACAAAAAACTAATTACCTAGTTCGTTAGATTGCTTACATGCATTATTTCATAAGTTTCACTAACCTTCTCGACATAGGTATACATGAAAATTTTAAGTGCAAATAACTACCAAATCATACACATGAATTCTATTTAAAGGTAGAAGCAAACCATAACCTAACCTATTGTTTTGAAATGATGGACCATCAACCTATCTTTGCCATATTTCAAATTGATCATTTTTATGAATACAATGTTCATCAGGCAACAATCGAAAGCCGACTCCTTTTAAATTTATATGTACCTACTTTGTGACAAAAAAGTAAACAAACCCATCAAAAGATTCCAATCTCTACCTTAAATTATTTACACTTATAAATGAAAACACTTTACCCAACGTTGGCTTTCTTGTTCTAAAGCTGCTAATTCTGCTTCTTCATCACAAGGACTATCTGCATTAAACCACTTAGAATCGACGAGACGAGGAGTCAAATTTGGGAATGGAATATTCATAACGATCAGCCTTCAGGTGATACGACACGACACTGCACTGCACGCCTTGCCCAGAACCAGAACCCTGAGAATTAATAGGAAGTATCTAAGCACAAGTTTTTTCAAAAAAATACAAATCATGCGAACCCGACTCAATCAAGATTCAATAAATCGAATTGATTGAAATTGACAGATGTAGTACTAATCACAGGTAGTAATACTGATTGAGCCAATGAAGATTGCACGTTCGAATGGGGTTGTAGATGGGTTGTAGTGAGAGAAATATACGTTTAACCCGAATTAGGCTGTATTCAAAATATACTCTGTGGCTGTATTCAAATTATAAATTGTACATTATTTTCTACAGCAAGACATGTCAGTATGACGCATGACAGAATGACCATAGATCACTACATTCTCCACCACCGTGATTTCGTTCCTTACTCACACAATAAATCTTGAAGATATACCGGAGCACGCCGAGATCTTTCAGAACGTCGAGATCCGGTCTGTGTATTTTGTGGAGTGTCTATTCCAGGCGCCGTCGATTCACTCACAATATGTTCCGTATGATCTTCGTCAAATTCCGGAGCCAAATGATCTTCAGATACGTCTTGTCGAACTCCTTCAAAAGGTTGAGTTTCTGCCTGCGTATTTCTGGACGCACCGTCGATTCATCCTCATTATTTTCCTTGCAATCCTTTTCAGGTGCCGGAGCCAGATGACGGTTGGATACAACCACTTCTCTTCCGTTCTGAAATCTTACCCGAGAATGTAAAGGGTTGACCTCTAATAAATCCACTTCCTCTACCATATGGTCATATTTTGTCTTACTACAGTATTTTTTTAAAAACGCTCTTGTAGAAGTGGACACCCAGGTAGGCATAGACTGCCTACGTGAGGATCTTCGAGGGTGATTAAACCATAGACATATATATACTAGCGTAGGAGACCAACTGACATCTAAACATCGCATGACCGAAACGGAAATGAGTATGTGTGCAAAATTCACATGTGGTTGAGCCAGTTTTAGTGATGTGCATGGGTGTTTTTTATATTATCGATAGCACGTAGTACTTTCATGATAATGTGTCGTTGAAATTACCGCGTTATCATAAGTCGCAATCGGCAATCCTATTTATTATTTTGAATCTGCTATACTACATAATTTTTGTTTTGAGTTACTTTTCCTAACTTTCAGTTTTTTAAAATGACAAATCATCAATCAGTCAATTCAAATGCCATTTCCTTTACTCCAATAAATTTTTTTTTTGTTAACAGTTAATAATAAAAAATTTGCAGAAGTAAAGAAAGCGTTAACATCATTATGGAAATTTTAATATTTAGTTGAATACAAGCCACGTAATAAATAAAACAATATAAATAAACGATTTTTATTTTTAATGACAATACGTCACGTTGCAACGCATAACAACAAAATTTTAACTCTTTGTAAACAAAAAAATGAGAATGTACAAAACAAAAACATTTACAATGGAGAAGTTCATGATGTTCAAAATATACAATTTAACTCGATAGAATTGAAAGATAAACCAAAACTAATAAAACAGTGAAAGTTTTTTTTTTTAAATTCGTCAATAAATGACTGAGAAATAAATTATTGATATTTATCAATTTGACGACCGCTTAGCCTAGTGGGTAGCGACCCTGCCTACGAAGCTGGAGGTCCCGGGTTCGAATCCTAGGTCGGGTCAGTATTTATATGATGAATATCGATACTGGTACCGGGTCTTGGTTGTTATATGTATGTGGTGTCTTCGCTTGGTACCCAAAACACAAGCTAATGTTTAGTTTGGGGCCACGACGTTGTAATGTGCACGTTATTATTATTATTATGTATTTTCGTGCGGTTTGACTGGTGGCTTCTTACTGCCCATGACGTCACATTGTCTACTCGATTGAGTGTCGCGTCGTCTCACTGCACCACAAATTATGCCTTGGATGCCTTGGACTAGTCTATAATATCTTTTGTTTCTTTATGTAATAGGTAATTAAGTTTTATTTAAATATAAAGGAACAAGTTTCTGTAAAAGACAAAGTGATAATTTGCCTAAAATTGATATTTTCACTGTGATGGACTTTTTCTTCAAATCAATTTTATATTAGTGCTGAAATAAAGGTTTAGGCTCTAAAGTTGAAGGTCCTGGTGATATATCCCGGTAAACGTACGCTGACACTGATCGCTTGGTCTTCAGATTGACCTGTACAGAAATTACAGTTGGCATAAATGCTCTGACTTTAGATATTAAGTATTATTAGTATATTACTTAATATACTTAGTAAGCACATATGAAAAAAAAGAAACCCCTAACGGCACAAATTCAGTAGGTATAGATCCTTTCTTCAAAAGTCGTCGGTGATTTAGTTAGACAAAACAGTTATCCGTAAAATGTCTACTGCAAACCAAAGAATGTTTTCGAGGAGTCCCACCTGTTCTATTTAACATTTTTTCCATTGTTCTATGCTAACCGTGTTTACAGGAAACCTGGATATTATGAAAGAGTCATCATTATCAGGAAGCATTTTTTAACACCGCAGTTTCTTGGAGGAAAATGAGAAACTATTGTATACAGTAGTTTTGTCATTCAAAGTTAAATTATTTACGACGTTCATAATCAGAGAACAGATAGAACGTCAGACTTTAAATCATAAATAAATAACGATTAAAATTAATTGTGTATATATCTTATATTTTCATTTGAAAAACTCTTGTATTTACATATATACCCTATATGTAGTATATATGTATAGATGTCATACTTTCTTTTACAATGTGCTGCCAGGCTAAATAAACCTCACGATATGTTTAAAAACAGTTAACGACATCATTCCAGTGGAACAGGTGCAATTAGGTAATATCAAATTTACAAAATATTTATATTTGAAAATATCGACATATCGATAGATTTTGTGCAATCCCTATGCTTAATTGTTTGATTGTAATTTTACACAATATTTTTGTATCGTACACATAATTGTTTAAAATAACAAATTATTTACAAAATAAAGTATTTACCGTATACTACTCATGTATAACCAAGTAAATTTAGGATCGCTTTTTATAAAAATAAGCATTAAGATAACAATATGTTATTGGCAGTACTTACCGGTGAAATGTCTCTTTATTTGGATTATTAACATATGTTACAGTGCAATTTAAAACTGAACACTACACCATTTTTATCACAAGAATTAATTTTTGTAGAATTCAAAACGATTATAACACAAAATAGAAAACAAAGCTGGACCTTATTTTGACAAGTGAGTAAAGAAGACTAAATGTGTTCAAAGAGGTTTTACGTCAGATTTTCTTGCATTTCTTTCTCGCATGTAGGATTTCCGCAAAGAGCTGGATGTCATTCGCACACTGTGTTCCTCTCTTACGCTAGTATATATACCTTTATGGATTAAACATAGGTTCATGAGGCGTGCAGCCAGTAGCAGTACACAGTAGAGAACGATTGAGTGAAGAACTTGAGTAAACACAGCCTCCCATTTACTTACTGGCAGTCCCATTGTATTTAGTGCCAATTGTATTGTTTTCCATATTGTGCCGTTATATCTTTCTATCTGACCATTACCTTGGGGGTTGTACGGAGTAGTATAACTCGTCGCCGTTCCGAGGCTATGTAAATATTCCTTGAGTTCAACCGATAAAAAACTTGATCCCCTGTCTGAATGCACGTTATGACGGTATTCCAAATATCGCAAATAGTTCAGAAAGTTTATTTTTGACAGTTCTTGTACTTATGTCTGAGCACGGCATTGCAAACGGGAATCTTGAGTACTCATCAACGACAGTCAATATATAATGGTTCTCGGTGTCGCTTGGCAATGGTCCTTTAAAATCCATTGAAATTCTTTCAAATGGAGCTATTGCTTTTATAAGCGTTCCTGCAGTTCGAGAAAATTTAGGTTTTACTTCCGCGCACGACTTACAAGAAGATATAACTCGTCTTATATCTTCAATTGAGAAAGGTAAGTTTTTGCCCTCACCCAGTGTGCCATACGAGTAATCCCAGGATGGCACAGATTTCTATGTAGAGAAATAAGGCTTTGCTGACTAGATTGGATAGACGCTATGACATTAGGTGCTCTCGAGAGTGTATCTGCCACAATGTTCTCCTTACCTGGGCGATAGACTATATTATAGCTGTAGTTAAACAATTCTAAACTCCATCTTTGAATCTTGTCATTTTTGATACGTGAAGAATGATTTTGATTAAACATGAATGATATTGATCGTTGATCAGTAATGAGATGAAATGGTTTACCAATCAGATATTGTCGCCATTTCTTTAGACTCTCAACAATCGCTGCTGCTTCCTTCTCAATTGAAGAATGATTTTTCTCACTATTAGACAATGTTCTGGAAAAGAAAGCGATTGGTCTTCCTTCCTGGGAAAGTGTAGCAGCTAGTGCGTAGTCTGAAGCATCGGTTTCGACTGTCAACGGGGCGTTATCTACAATAGCGTTTAATGCAGCTTTAGCGATTTCCTCTTTGAAAGTGTTGAAAACTTGTATAGCCTCTACACTTAATGGAAAATGCTCTTGATTGATAAAAATCTGTATTTTTGCTGAAAAAATATTTATCCATCTATAGTAATGTGCAAATAACCCAAGTACGCGTTTAAGAGATGACGAATTAGTAGGCACAGGTAATTCTAATAAAGGACGTAGACGATCCGGGTCAGGTTTAATTACTCCATTCGCTATATTATAACCGAGAAGATTAATCTCAGTCTTATTAAACTCACTTTTCTTTTGATTAATTGTAAGATTGTAGTGTGAAGCTATTTGTTGAAAACGGTTCAACTTCTTGTCGTGATCGCACTGGTCGATTCCGCAGATTGTAATGTCATTGAGGTACGCATATTCACCTTCTAAGCGCTCTTTCTGGATTACATTATTAACCGTTCGTTGAAATGCAGCAACTCCGTTAGTCACACCGAATGGAATCCGACAAAATTGATATAAGTTTACATAGGCTTCAAACGCTGTATAAGGTTTTTCATCTGTACGAATAGGTATCTGATGATACGCACTCTTTAGATCTATTTTACTGAATACTCAATACTTAGAGACTTTTGAGATAATATCTTCTATCGATGGCAGAGGGTAGGCATCTAATTCAGTAAATTTGTTGATCATTAGAGAATAATCGATTACCATTCTTCGTTTATGGTGTTCATTGGATGTGACTAGAACCTGTGCTCGCCATGGAGACACTTTGTTCAATTATACCATCTTTTATTAGGTTTTGTATTTCTTTCTCTATAAACTTAGAATCGTTTTCTGAATGTCTTCTAGATTTTATAGCGATAGGATGACATTTAGGCGTTAAGTTTGTGAACAGACTAACAGGCTCTATATTGGCTTGTGAAAGAACGCATAGCTTCAATGATGGTTTCACTCCATCGAAATTAATTTCAAGAGTTTAATGCTTCTCTAGCACGTCATGCCCAAGTATTACGTCTGCACATAAACTGTCAAGAATCATTAAATTTCCATTCATTTCCTGACCTTGTATTTGGATAGTGACAGAGCAAATGCCTTCAACATCTGACGTAAAATTTGATTTGGCCATAGTTATTTTATGGTTGCAAGTGTCACGTGGTAATTTATTGTTGTTGGCTAACGATCGATTAATAAAGCTCGCAGTACTACCTGTGTCTATAAGAGCTTTTGCTGATATTTTATCGTTAATTCTGATTTGAACCATAGCCTTACTCAAGTCAGTAGCCGATAGAAGGCACGACAGTGTCTCATGATACGTCGGCGTATTTTGAAATGCAACTGCCGTAATTTTGGCCTGTGAACTGCTTCTGCATACTTTCGCAAAGTGGCCTTTTTTCCATATTTAAGACAGGTGCTGTCAAATGCAGGACACACTCGCCTCGGGTGCCTTTGCTTTCCGCAAAAGAAACAACTTTGAACATTGTTTTGTCCTTGTTTCGTTGATGTAGAAGCTACTGAATCTTTAATTTCATTTATTTGTGTTGTAGCAGAATTAACTAAACAAGTGTCAGTGCTTCGATAACTTTCATTCTGCGTCTGAGCCAACCCCAAGGCCCGTGCTTGTTTAAGTGCTTCTTCTAATGATAAACTATTATTTTCTAAAAGCCTTTGTCGAATTGTGGACGAAGAAAGTCCGGCTATGAAAGCATCTCTTAGGTACTCGTTTTGATTCTGCTCGGCAGTTACAGCCTTAAAGTCAAAATCCTTCGACAATATTTTTAGGCATTGTAAATACTGATCCACAGATTCCCCAGCTTGTTGTGCACGTCTTGGCAATTTATATCAGGAGTAAATCTCTTTGGATGGTTTAAGGAATAGACGGTCAAGAACTTTTATAGCTGATTCATAACTCTCACATTCACGAATGTGAACGTACAGATCGCAAGATGGACGATTAATCAATAACTGCAACTTGCGTAAAGAATCAAATTTACCCTCGGAGGAATCCGGTATAGACGTTATGAAATTTTCAAAAGTCTTTTTCCAATATGTCCACTCGTTTGTTAAGTCCTTGCTAGTTGTCGGATCAACATCAAACTTATCAGGTCTCAAATATTTTTCCATGTTGAAATAATAATTTGAATAATTTGTAGTGAATGAAATATACGTTGTTTAACCCGAATTAGGCTTTATTCAAATTATAAATTGTACATTATTTTCTACAGCAAGACATGTCAGTATGACGCATGACAGAATGACCATAGATCACTACAGGGGTGCGTCACGGTACAAACCAACAAACTAGCTGGGTGTGCTGGGACCATGCTGGGACTAGCCCACAGACAAGTCAACCTTATAGACCACGCTTTGACAGGGAGTAGCATTCGCCAAGGCTATGAAGTGACACTACATAACTACGTCCTTAGTGAGCCGTCAGTTGGAAGCACGGCGGAAACCATTATATTGTCAATTTTGAACGAGCCAATGAAAACTAGCCGACCTCTCCCTGCACCCCGCCACTTTTTAGCGTGTGGCTACATGGCCACACGCTAAAAAGTGTTATTATTCTTGGCCACGAATCCTAAAAGCGATTTCGTTTTCGTACTGACGTTTATTAAAGCGTGGTTTAGAGGTTGACTGGTCGTGGACTGGTCTGTGGACTAGCCGATCTAAACATGAGCCCGCTATAGTAAAACGTAACTGCAAAACGGTTGCCATGCCTCTAATATACCGTCGACCCGTCGACGTTATCATAGCTAGCAGCAGATATCGGTCAAACGATCCACGGCTATGGCACTTCATACAAAAAAATATCTTTAGAGTTAGTTCTTGCGGACGCCACGAACAAAGAAATATTGCTGCAAACAGTTCAACCGTACCTGTCGGTCATTCAAAAGTCAATGTTTTGTTTATTGATTGACTGTTAGTCTGTGCTGTCAGTCACATGCCCGTTGTGTTGCCCGTGGTCCAACTGGTCTGGTTGTACAATGAAAGATAAATCATGATTTTTTACTTGCCCGTGGTACTACCAAGCAGTATGTCTTCAATTTAGTTGAAAGTTGTAACCATAGATAAGTTGTAACATGAAAGTGATCGTATGGCCGCGGGACATACTGTAAATGTTGTTTATTATTATGATGAAGAACCTAACGAAAGAAATGATGATGATTGATAATAATGAAAAACCTAACTTAACAGGAGAAATTCGTTAATTAAGAATGCCACTCGGGCCAGAAGTGACCACTACCACTGACATGTTTATTAGACGCTGAACGGCGCACCGCGTAAAACGGCCTACGCCGTTTTACTCCGCTGAGTGCCTACCTATTACAGTTCCAATCAACCTTTATGGCGGATGTGAACATGGGCACAAGTCGCGTCGCCATAACCAGTTTTAGGTGTAGCGGGACGCAGTGGAGCGAGGGGCATATGACTGAACCTGCGTAAGCACGCATAATGCGTTGTACTCCGATCCGCCATAAAGTTTGATTGGAACTATATCTCTGATTCTCCAGCTCCTGACACCGCGCTGAATTCAATTTTTTGTCTCTGCAAAAGTGTCAATTTTTTGTCTCTGCAATATGCGGATGTCGAAAACTCGGTATTTCATACAGTCTAGTATGCTTCGACTGCTTGGATTTATGTACAAACGGTGTACCTGTACATGTCATAGAAGACGAAAATGTCTATGTATAAGATGAAGAGTGACAATATGAAGACAAACTGATTTGCTTTTTTTATTTTCAGATAAAATTTTAAAGCCAATTTCTTTTTTATTTCTTAAATCATCAATTTTTATCTTCTTGTTAACTCAAACATCCTGTAGCTCCTATAGTATTGATCTTAAAATAAAAATGAATATAGCAAATTTTGTAGAAAATTGTATGTAGAAACTTTTGTCAGAAGTAATAACGCATCATACAGATATTCGAGTTATGAGCAAAAACCTGAAAAAAGGTAACTTCTACCCCTTCCTACACCCTCTGTACACCCCCACCCTTGGGGACTTTTAGGATGTTCACCTAGATACTGCAAGGTATAACTGTACGAATTAACAAAACTACACAAATTATTTCCCCTGATTGCCCATACTCAGCTTCATTTGATATTACTGGTTCATATTCTAAAATAAAATAAAATTGTAAATAGTTTTGTATAAGTATCATTGTTATTTTTATTTTTTTATGTAATATAAACTTTTATATTATTTATTTTTCAAGATTAAAATGACAAATTATTGATTTACAGCATGTTGATACATTTCAGTATGACCTTCTATACTAATATTATAAAGCTGAAGAGTTTGTTTGTTTGAACGCGCTAATCTCAAGAACTACAGGTTCGAATTGAAATATTTTTTTTGTGTTGGATAGTCCATTTAGCAAGGAAGGCTATTATTATTCAGCTACAACCAATAGGAGCGGAGTACCAACGAAAAATATTGCAAAAACGGGAAAAAATATTCCTTTTGAGAGCTTCCATTGCGTGCGCTGCGTAAACAGCTGATGTTAAGCAAAAATCATGTATGACTGCATTGTTCCCTTTTGAAAGTTCTAACCAAAAGTCCGCGACAGCATATGTGTATTTTTTAAGCTTGATTTACAATAACCTTTTTTATGGCAATCAAATTTATTTTAACATAATGCACTATTTGCGAAGATGTTTTTTAAACATAATATGAATCTTTATCAAATTAAATATGTTAGTTACCTAGGAATGGAGTGTTAGGAAAGGGGAGGGGAGGGAGAACGCGATGGGTTACGTTTTTGTAGTCCACCCGGGCGGAGCCGCGCTCGACCACTAATCATAAATAAGTAACGACGTGTTTCAGTTATTTAAAAATTTTAAGGGGGAGGTATAGTCAAAAGTTTGTATGACAGTAACCAAAATTTATATAAGCAAAAAGTACACAGAAACCATCTCGAATGTTAATAATAGATCACGTTGACAGGAATTAGTCTACGCAGGCGAAGCTGCGGGCGGTCGCTAGTCAATGATAAAACAATTCATATTGATCATACTAGTAGGACATTCTAGTATAATTACCAAAAGACGAGGATGTAAAATAATATGTACCTCATCGATATAAATTATATATGATGTATCTAAGGATTTTATGTTTGTACTTATTAGTTACAGCATTGTGAAACTCATTCTAGCAGCTAGAAACTTATAAATCCATTATAGATTGTGAATATGCAAATTTAAAAACAAAAGGATGGGTAGGTATCAGATTTACATTTCTTAGTTTTCTGATTACTACCTACTATTACAATTCACGATATGATCATTTACCAAGCCACATGCTTGCATAAAAGCATAACAAATAGTGGGTCCAACAAATTTGAATTTTCGTTGTTTCAAATCTTTGGACATCTTAATTGATATGGGTGTCTTCGTAGGAACATCACACATTGATTTCCATTCGTTAACTATTGGTTTACTATTTACAAAAGACCATAAAAAATTTGAAAAATTTTCTCCTTCTTCTGCCATTTTTAAATAGCATTTTGCATTATTTACTATGGATTCTATTTTGTTTCTATTCCTAACTACGCCACTTTCTTTAAGTAATTTATTAATATCGTCACTATTCATATTGGCTATTTTATGTGGATCAAAATAATAAAATTGTTTTTGGTAGTTCTTTCTCTTTTTCAGTATAGTCAACCAAGAAAGCCCAGCTTGTTGTCCTTCTAAGCATAACATTTCAAATAGTTTTAAGTCACCATATTCAGGTTTGCCCCATTCTTCATCATGATACTGGATATATAATGGATCATCCGTTACCCAATGGCATCGTTGCATTGTTTTAGAAACTTGACGTTTTGTCATATATATAAATTATCATCAATTATGATTTAATTATACAATTGTGGTATTATTTTCAATATAAATCACTCTTTTTTTTGGTTCAATCGGTTAACGGTTATGTGTTGTGTTGTGGTTAAGTGCCATGTGCACAGGCATGACAATCTTAGAAATATCACTATGGTAATTAGTTTCCAATAAGTGTGGAAACTTAAGAAGACAACGAGATCATTTAATTTGCTTATAATCAAATTTCTTTTCAATTTAATAGCATTATAATTTTGTTTCAAAGTCCCCAATACCAATACCCAATACCAGCACTAGACATCATAGTTTTACTATCTTATGGTAGATGACGCTACACTATTTTAAGGTGGCCAGCTTTTAAGTATTTTTACTGATTTAGTAGATTTCCTTTATTCAGGGTCTTTTATAAAATATAGCTTAAATTCATTAACTTACAATATAATGGCTAAATAATTATTGAAAGAATTCTCTAGTGTTTTTAAATGTCATTAATGTATAACTGCGTGTCGGGCCACTCGCAGTGTAGGGTTTCGTAATTGCACGTCACAATATGCGGATTTAGAAGGGGGCTGATTGTTTGATTTTATGAATATAGGTACCTATTTATTTTATAAAGTCAATCGACTATTACTTGTTAACTTGTTAAACCTATTTAGCTGTTATAATATTCCTTTGAACTTAGTTATATTTACTACTGCCGTGAATTTTTCGCATAGGTATCCAAAAACACTACGCGATTAGCTGGCAGGGGACAACGCTTGATCCAAACAATAGTTAGCACTTCAATGCTTAATATTTCGGAAATGGATTCATGCATCACAAAATTATTTTCATAAACCCGCAAAATTTTGCACTCTACCCACCCCACATCATGGGATAAATGGGAAAATAAAATCTATTCCAATTTTTCGAATTAGAGTTCTTGTTGGCTACGAAACCCTAAAAAAAGAATAAAAATCCTTAGATTAAAACAATTATATTGAAATCTTATACAGTTATATTGCAAATCTTATACAATTATTAAACAGAAATGAGTGGCCATTGTCGAGTTTAATATCAGATTTTTTAAATATTTCTTTATACATTTTTGCGTTGTGGAAGAGTCTGGTGACTGGACAAGGAAGGCAAGCTCCTTCCTGTTTCCTAGACTACCAGATCCCCCAAGCATTGCTAAAACTAAAACATATTATATATAGTAACAAATTAAAATTAAATCAATTGTTAAAGCAGCATGTAGTGACAGGACAGACATCATTCATATATTTTTCCAAACATGCTCTGCGATATAAGTGTGTGAATGGTCGCTGTTTGGGCGTGTTTATGTGTGTGGAGTTATATATTCGAGCGTATACATTTGAATGTGTGTGTGTGTGCATTCCCTATGGGGGTCTGTAATAGGTGTGACAGTGCAGACGATTTTGCAGTTTATACAGACACAACTGGGTAGTTATGCTATAGGTTTCAACATGCTTTCTATGCATTCATAATCTTGCTCTTGCAGCCATGCAGTCACTTTGCGTTTACAAGTGTATCTAGGTAGTGAAAAGATAGGAATTTGAGCATTTATTTTATTGTAAAGGTTCCAAGAAAACGAAAAAAATTTTGACCAAATTTTCTTTTAACTGCGGTAGACCGAAAAATTATGTCCTTTTTTCGTTTATTTGACAGAGTTAAGGGATTATGCGTTGTGCCAACATGCGTTTTCAATACCGTTTGTAATATAAACAATTGTCGAACAGTTAAAACATTAGTGCTTGTAAAGCTCTTTTGTGGGGTACTATCCCCATGAGGACATACAATATACTTAAGTGGACTAGCAAAAAGCAAAGTAAACTTGTTTAAAAACAGAAACGTTAGCTACATGTCGAAGGGATTTAAAAATGTAGATGAGCTTACGAATTCGGACTGCGACCGTATCGATGTAATGTCGGAAGTTCAAATTTTGGTCAATCCAGATACCCAGGTATTTCATGAGATTCGTTCTTTCAAGCCTTGGACATGAGCATGACTGTGCTTCCGCAGATGAGCACAAGTGCGCAGTAAGAGAATGTGATTTTAAATACTGCTAGTCTTGGTTACGAATTGAAAATGTAACGTGTTTTGTCTTCCCTACATTAAGTGTAAGTATATTAGTATTTGGCCATTCCGCCACCACGGTGAATCCAAGCTGCGCAAGGTGAAAAATCTCCGCAAAATGAAGAAACTGTATTTGATATTTGATTTAACTAACCATAATGTATAACAATATAATACGTTTTCAATTGCCGACAAAATCGTGTTCTGTTAGGCAAACATAAAAGATAATTCTCTAAAACATGGTTTTTGGTATTTTAGTGTTAGCTAGGCTAGCAGCGCTATATGGATGAAAGTGGAGACATCTTCCCCTTCTCTTTTACCTGCATAGCGCTGTCTCGGTGCTCGCTTCCGCTCGGCGAGCGTGAAGTGCGGGCGTGACACACTCGCCGAGCGGACACAAGAACTAGAAACAGCGCAATGCGGGTAAAAGAGAATACATCACCCTCTTCTATTTTATGCACATAGCGCTGTCTATGGCGCTCACCTCGCTTGGCGAGCGTGAAGTGCCAGCATAAACTACAGCGCTCTAGCTCAGCTCAGTTCACAGCATACAAAGTATTCTGTGGTCCACAGCCTCAGTCGGCAGTAGAAACACACTTAGAAGCTCAGAAGATATTTTGCTTGCACAGCTTAGTATTTTGTTTGTATCTTTTAAACGGATAAGTCCAGCCATCAAAAACAAAACTTGTAAAAGAACCAAGTCTCGCAACTCAGTTCTTCTACCGTGAAAAGTTGTGAGATCCATGTTGATAATTTATTCAGTCCCTACTTAAGGGACCTTCTGTCTTAAGTTATTACGTAATTAGCTAATCTAACAATTTCTTATAGTGACCACATCAATATTTAAAATATTCTATCACTACATATTATAAGATAAAGTCCCCTGCCACGTCTGTCTGTCTATCTGTTTGTCTGAACACGATAAACTCAAAAACTACCAAACGGATTGGCATATTATTGACACCAATGGACAGAGTGATTCAAGAGGAAAGTTTACGTGTATAATTGATCGATGTTTTGTGGAAATTTGTTGAAATATGACGATTATTGTTAAAGAAGTCGGAAAAAAATCAAGCCGACTGGGAGCTTACATCAAAAACGCTGCCTAATCCTTTTGAGATATAATAAAATAGTGTATGGAGGAATCGTTTCTCTTTTATAGAACTAAAGAAAAGTCCGCGATGGTATATGTCTATCTTTTATGAATAGCTTACTATACCTACTACTATACCTATGTACTATTTTTATGTAAAAAAAATGATGCCATATGATGAGGCAATTAGAAAGCAATTTATACGGATAAAATATAGATCCTTATCAAATGAAATACGTTATTTACCTTCAGCATTTCATGCACAATATGATTGCCTTTTACACTATACAATTTAAATTAATATCATAGGAGCTACTGCGAAATATAAATATCGCACGACAAGCAGCTGGGCACCACACCGGCCGTCCATGCCAGACGACGCAACACGCATGGTTAGACTGAAGTAATCAATGCTGTATACAAAGAAATATTGTCGTTTGTTTTTATGTGTTTATTCATTACTTTTTCAAATATTGGTAGAATTGAAAATAAAATACATTAAAAATACTCCAAGTAGGATAAACTTACGTTACATTGGAATCTAATTAAATCCAATCCACATGTTCGACGCAATAAGCTGATATGACCCTATGCAAAAAAACACTACAACTTGATGCTCTGCTACCCGTGCGAACCCGGGATAGGTCGCTAGTGTTTAAATCAGCAATGTCCATTACGCGGCCCGCGGGCCGCTTGCGCCCGCTAACAAATTTTTTGTGGCCCGTCCCGGAATCATAGCCGGCGTCGGCGGGCGTTGCATCGCTCGCACAAAGATTCTGTGGTCATAGCGTAGCGTACGGAAAGTACACGACACCACAGATTAACGATACTGTGAAATTGTTTTTTTTATTTTGTGACAACATTGACAGTAAATCTCTAGTTTTGCACCATCACTGGTTTAAATAAAATAGATTGACTTTGCCATCGCACTAAACTACTTACAAATACAAACACCTACGACTGTAATAATGTTTGTTGAGTACTATTACAGATTCTTTATAAAAATATTCTGTTTTTGATATAAAACTGTTTTGTATTAAAGCAAACTGATTAAACATGTAAAATTTTTGATAAGAAATAAATACAAACTTTATGACTAATTACATTCATTTGATTATTATTTACTTTATTTACTTATTTAGACTCCACAAACAAATTAAATCTAAAAACTGCTAAATCCTCAACCAAATTGATTCTTCACCATGAAAAGCTGCCGAATAATCGTTTTTCTGAATTTTATTTGATGTGGGAAATTATTAAGCGTAGCAGTAGGTAGCATGACATAAAAGCACGGAGGAGATGAAGCAGAGGTCGGGTAATTCGCGTGCGCACTCGGCAGCCGCTCCTCACCATGCTGTCCGCGCCACTGTTCCTATGCTGTGCCTGCGTATAATAGAGTCATATAAAAGTGTCATTCGCAGGCAACTCAGAGCGGGAAAGATTGGTGCGTTATACTGTACGCCAAAAATCTTTTTCTTTCATTGCACAATTGTAACTGTACCTACATTTCAAATTTGTTTTATCTCTACCACATGATTTTTTTGTTTACCTACCAAATTTAAATATAAAATTTTGTGATCCCTACGTGTTTATTAATAATAAGTGGGTAGGTTATAGATGTCAAAAATAGCACTAAGTAAGAAGTTGGTAGAATGGTACACGATTAGTGTCATTATTTTCGCTTGTTGTTTCAAGGTTGTTTTGATGGTTGTGTTCAATGTCACTGTATTGTTTGAAATTCTGTTCATAGGTGGCAGGATTAATCTTTTTATTTTTTACTATTTCACGTTAGATGGCGCTGTATTTAGTTCCAAGGCTCGCGTATTTTGGCATTTTTGGCGCTATTATCGTATTTCCTCTTTTTACGGCGGAGTTATGTTTCTATCAAAACTAATAACTACAAAGTACTCTGTGATGTGCAGTTATGTATCTCTATCTATTCTTGGTTGATTTTAGTCTGTGGTTGATTTTCGTGCTCAAAGTGTAGGTATGCAACGATATATCAAAATATCGATATGATACGCATACAAATATCGATATTTTAATGGTCGATATATCGAACATCGATATTAGCCTAGTTTCGTTATTTATATATCGATATTTAATACGTTTTGCATCCCTGAATGGTATTTGATGTTGAGAAATCATTAAAAAAAATCAATTAAATTAAAAAAAAAAATAAAAGCCTCTTCCCATACTACTTTTTTTGCCTTGTCAATAAAATGTTCAATGATTTGTGAAGGAGATAAAACAACTGATACATATGAAATACTTTGTACTTATAAAGAAATAATATTTTATTATAATAACGATTTATACAGGGTGAGGTTTTTATGACCTGCCAAACTTCAATATAATAACCTTTCATAAAAATCCGTTGGCCGTCTTGTTCCCTTTTAGTATAGTTCAGTAGAAAAATATTCAGTTAAGCCCACGTAAACCTTTCCCAAAACTACCAATATTACTAGTCACATTACGAGGACGCCAGTGCACGTACACACGCCCCGCCCTCATTTCCCAAGCTCCGCCCTTTCGCTCTGCACTCGCAGTACTAGCACCATAGATAATACTAGCACGTCGTATTTTTGAAAAATTCATGATTATCGAATGATCTTATTTATGAAGGCTCCTACTCAGTCGTGAAATACTCTCTTGAAAACTTTGGTTTGATAAGGCCTAGGGGACGATTCAAATTGATGACATCATCAATGAGTTTCAAAAATATGGCTCCTTAAGTTGCAAATTTTCCCTTCATACTTAACAGGCTTAGGACCGTCAAATTGCAAAAGGCTTGTTTTAGTTATTATCTGCGATTAAAATCGAATCGAAATAAATGATTTTGAAAAAATGAATAGGTACATACCTAATCTATTTTGATCAATATCGTACATTCGATAATTGATTAACAATTTTAAACAATCCTTTTTCTTTTCGCAATCAGGTATATTCAAAAAATTTGAATCAACTTATGTACCATAATTAAAAAATCGAGTTTAAATCCACTTACCACATAAAAAAATTAACCAACTTTAACAAATGTTCAAAATGTAAGCCATTCATCTCCAAAAAGAGTCTAGCACGTTTTTGTACATTGTCTCGTAATTTACGAAGTATCCCAGTGTTGTTTTGCACTTCACTAAAAGCACGCACAATGTCTAGTTTTAGACCCTCGAGGCTTTGGGACTCCTGCACATAAACTCGCTGTTTAATCTCTCCCCATAAAAAAAGTCACATGGGGTTATGTCCGGTGACCTTGGGGGCCATGATACGGCACCTTCTCGAGCGATCCAGTGATTACCGTATTCGGCATTTAAAAAATCACGACCGTCAGCGGCGTAATGGAGTGGTGCACCATCGTGTTGAAAATAAAACTCGCGATGAGCTATTGGTGCGAGCGCAACGTCGTCCATAAAATCAGATATTACTGTACGTAACATTTGAAGATACGTGATTCCGGTCAGTCTGCCCTCCATGAAATAGGGCCCTAATATTTTATCACCGATAACCCCGGCTCACACATTTGCACTGAATCGCACTTGGTGATGTGTCTCTCTTATCATATGCGGGTTCCGTAATGACCACCAGTGTTCGTTGTGTTGGTTGTATAGTCCAACCCGCGTAAATAAGGCTTCGTCAGTCCATAGAATAACTGCATCAGGGTGCGCAATCAGCCACTCGCAGAGCGCGCGACGTGGTGCTGCATCTCTTTCATGTAACGACTGCACTTTATGAAAATGATATGGGCACAGCGCTGCGGCATTCAAAAGCTTCCATATGCTGCGCTGATTAATGCCGAAGCGTCGTTCTGCGTCACGTGTACTGGCCCGGGGATTTCTGTCAAAGAAATCGAAGAATTTGTCTTCTAACTCTAATGCTAGCCTCGGCCTGCCACGCCCTTCAGCATGTAAAGGCGTAGTAAATTGCCCATGGTCTAATAGCCGTTGGTTTACAGGCAAAATAGTTTGACAATCCAGTACCGTGGCATTGTGTAAACCTTGATTGCAAAGCTGATGCAGGTTGATTTCTTCATACAGTCTTTGGGCTCCGCTTAAAGTTTGTCCACTTAAAATGTAACATTTCACCATTTCATAATATTCGCGATTTGTATACATTATTGAAGCGCGGTGGGCGACTTGCGCCCGAGCAACCGTTCGATACAGAATCGAGCAGCTGACTGCGCTGACGACATTGAGTGCGGAATGGTGGCACGCTACTGAAAGGGTGGGATTCGGGCCGCGTGCTCGTGGCGTCATAGAATCAGCTGGCGCGCGGCACGTATCTTTGAATAGATTGTAAGCAGAAGGTAACCAAATTTTGTTAAAAAATATTTAGGATATTTTAATTGATTATAAATATTTCACCTATATTTTTGTTTACGTAATGAGGGGTATTGGTGATACCTAACTTCTAGGAACATTTTGGCTGGTTACTAAAATCTCATTCTGTATAGTGGGGTTTTATAGATATTTGAAAAAAAAAACAAATAAAATATATTCTTCTTCTGCATATAGTAAAAAAAACATTAGATATATATTGATAACCAAAGTATCAGTTACTTAAAATTATACTGATTGATACCATACTGCGTCATACTGGTGTTTCTTGTTTTGCTGTATTTGTTATTATTTTTTTATTAGAATGTAATTACTTTTACTACTTTTTAGCTGGCTGTTGTTCAATGGTATTCTATGACATTGTATGACATTAATGGTTGGTGATGATTGACAAGATAACTATTATATATTTTTTCAACAATGGTTAAAGAAGCAATGGCATTCATTAAATGAAATGCGCTTAATATTTACGAAAATATCAAAGAAAACCCAATGTAGAAATTAAAACTGTAATCATATTAGCAAGCATATAACTCCTTTACCAAAAATTATGCATCGCTGTGACTACCGCGTTCACACTTATTTTTCTAGGCAGCGTTGGCGATCGTTCTTTTATTATTCAACGAAACTACTCCAAAAGACATGTAAAACTTTATTTCGTTTTCACTTTTGATGTAGGTACAGGAGGCATCTTAGGATAATTTTTTTACATCGATATCATCGGCTTACAACGGTCGATATATCGAATATCGATATTTGGTCTGGTACCGATATTTATATCGATATACAAGTCGTTATTAAATATTTCTTACAGCTAGGGATACAAACGATACATCGATGTTTGCAAAACATCGATATATCGTTCATAAACATCGATGTCAACATCAATGTTTCGGTGAGCGATACATCGCCGATACATCGACGACATAAGCTTAAAAATAACATCGACATCGTTCATTCATTTAGTTCTTGGACGCTCTGCGGTTAATACGTTACACGTTATCACACGAGACAACAGTAGCACTGGTATAATTTTATATTGTAGGTAACGTATGTGAAATTTATGATGAAATATGTGCCTAAATATTTCTAGTTCCTTTAAGTTTCCGTCCTTTTAATAAAGTATCTAACCACACTAAACTATAACTCGTATGATAAATGGGATAATATTATCAAACATGGGAATCGAAAAAACATCAATGTATCGTTCCTATTACCGATGTTTTTACACATCGATGTTTCATCCCTAACACAGTATTTTAATAACCGGATAAGTAGGTTACCTGTTACAATTAAGGATATATCAACATATCTATATTATACCCATGAAAATATCGATATTTATATCGATATTTTAACGTATGATAAATCGGACATCGAAATTTACCTGATTTCGATATTAAATACATCTTGAATTAATAAATGGGATCATATGTTGAGAAACCATTAAAGAGAGTCCATTTCATTACAAACATTGATGGTCCAAATGGACCTCGATTTTTGTAATATATACGAATTATTCATATACAGAAAAATAGCTTAAAAATCACTTAGTTTAATTATAATAATTATAACGTACACATAACAACAATGTCTAGGCCCCAAACTAAGCATTAGCTTGTGTTTTGGGTACCAAGCGAATACATCACATACATATAACAACCAAGACCCGTTACCTACCAGTATCGATATTCATCGTATAAGTACTGACCCGACCTAGGATTCGAACCCGGGACCTCGAGCTTCGTAGGCAGAGTCGCTGCCCACTAGACTAAGTGGTCGTCAATTTTAATAGGTAATTGTTTTATCAGTGTAAAAAATAGAAGCCAGAATATTAAAAAACCCATATAAACTATGAAGGTATATATACTAGCGTAAGAGAGGAACACAGTATGCGAATGACATCCAGCTCTTTGCGGAAATCCTACATGCGAGAAAGAAACGCAATAAAATCTATCATAAAACCTCTTTGAACACATTTAGTTTCCGTTAGCGACTTGTCAAAATAAGGTCCAGCTTTTGTTTTCTATTTTGTGCCTTAATATTCTGAACTACATAAATTAAATTTTATGAATTACAACGGTGTCGTGTTCTGTTTTAGATTGCACTGTAACATATGATAATAATCCAAATAACGAAAGATTTCATGTAAGTACTGCCAATACCATACTGTCATCTTAATGCTTATTTTCATATAATAAAAAGTAATCCTAAATTTACTTGATTATACATCAATAGTATACGGTAAATACTCTATTTTGTAAATAATTTGTTATTTTAAACCATTATGTGTAAAATACAAAAATATTGTGTAAAATTACAAACAATTTAGCATAGGGATTGCACCAAATCTATTGATATGTCGATACTTTCAAATATGAATATTTTGTATATTTAATAATACCTAATTGCACCTATTCCACTGGAAAGATGTCGTTACCTGTTTTTAAACATATTGGGAGGTTTATTTAGCCTGGCAGCACATTGTAAGAGAAGGTATGACATCTATAGGTACATATATACTACACATAGGATATATATAAATACAAGAATTGCTCGTATAAAAATATAAGATATATACACAAATAATTTTAATCGTTATTTATTTATGATTTAAAGTCTGACGTTCTATCTGCTCTCTGATTAAGAACGTTGACGTCGACGTAAGAACGAAATGACGAAGTTACTGTATACAATAATTTAATATCATTTTCCTCCAAGAAATATCGATGTTAAAAAATGCTTCCTCATACTGATGACTATTTCATAATATCTAGGTTTCCCGTAACCGCGGTTAGCAGAGAACAATGGATAAGAATGTTAAATAGAACAGGTGGGACGCCTCGAAAACATTTTTTGGTTCGCAGTAGACATTTTAAGGAAAACTGTTTTGTCCAACTAAATCACTGACGATTTTTGAAGAAAGGCCATACACCTACTGAATTTGTGCCGGTAGGGGTTTCTTTCTTTTTTATATGTACTTACTTAGTATATTAAGTAGTATACTAACGCCGTAGTAAATACTTAATATTTAAAGTCAGAGCATTTATGCCAACTGTAATTTCTGTACAGGTGAATCTGAAGCCAAAGCGATCGGTGTCAACGTACGTTTACCGGGATATATCACCAGAACCTTCAACTTTAGAACCTACACCTTTATTTCAGCACTAATATTAGGACGGATTTGAAGAAAAAAGTCCATCACAGTGAAAATATCAATTTTAGGCACATTATCACTTTGTCTTTTACAAAAACTTGTTCCTTTATAATCAAATAAAACTTAACTACCCATTACATAAAGAAACAAAAGATATTATAGACTTGGATGAAATATAGGAATTTCATCCAAGGCATAATTTGTGGTGCAGTGAGACGACGCGACACTCGATCGAGTAGGCAATGTGACGTCACGGGCAGTAAGAGGCCACCAGTCAAACCGCAAGAAAATACATAAACATCAATAATTTATTTCTCAGTCATTCATTGACGACTTAAAAAAAAAAAACTTTCACTGTTTTATTAGTTTTGGTTTATCTTTCAATTCTCTCAAGTTAAATATGATATTCATCATAAAACTTCTCCATTGTAGATGTTTTTGTTTTGTACATTCTCATTTTTTTGTTTACAAAGAGTGCTAAAAAGTTTGTTGTTATGCGTTGCAACATGACGTATTGTCATTAAAAATAAAATGGTTTATTTATATTGTTTTATTTATTATTTGGCTTGTATTCAACTAAATATAAAAAATTTCATAGTGATATTAACGCTTTTTTTACTTCTTTCTGCAATTTTTTTATTATCAACTGTTAACAAAAAAAATGATTATTGGTGTAAAGGAAATGGCATTTAAATTGATTGATTGATGATTTGTCATTTTAAAAAACTAAAAGTTAGGAAAAGTAACTCTAAACTAAAATTTAGTAGTATAGCAGATTCAAAATAATAAATGGGATTGCCAATTTCGACTTATGATAACGCGGTAATTTCAACGACACATTATCATGAAAGTACTACGTGCTATCGATAATATAAAAAACATCCATGCCCATCACTAAAACTGGCTCAAACTCATGTGAATTTCGCACACATACTCATTTCCGTTTCGGTCATGCGATATTTAGATGTCAGTTGGTCTCCTACGGCGAATTGTTCATTTACTCACTCACTCACTCTCTCACTATTGCGCTATTGCTTATGAATATGAGTAGGAGGTGACCTATTGTGCGATTGAGGTGAGTAGGAGAAGTACTATCTAAGGTACGGGATTCCCCGAGTGCGTTTTGTTCTCAGCTAACCTTACACACAGTATTTTATTGTATCGGTACTGTGTTATATAATATAGATATTTATGCCAAAAGCATGCTGTGAAATGCAACATATTTATTTTAATTACGTACCTATATCATTTATTCCGAATCCTCATTCACTACACTACATACTCAATATTGGAAATATTTTTGTTTAGCGTATCTTGAGTCGGTACGAAATTCATACTACAAAAATTGTTCTCTGTTACTATCGTGTTATCATTTAGAATAATACTTCTCAGTATTCGAAACACAACTATAATTAAAGTACTAGTTTCACAATCACATTTTAGCTATCCTTTTTTACTTTAATATTAATACAACAAAAACTACCGTTATTTCTTGCTGACATCAAGACATTAATTTTCTTATTATTTTTATTATATTTACCATTGACAATCTACCACATCTGTGAAACCTGGCTTAACATATAATGTAAATTACGCGTGTTCAGTCATAAATATATTCCTATGTTCAGTTTTCATTAAATTTACCTGTGAAAATACTATTTTGCGTCCTGTGTTTGATATCGGAAGGAGCATTTAACATTTGGAAAAATTACATTCTTTTGTTTATTGACTAAGTATATCACTTATTAAACCCTAAAATTCTGCAGTGTTAATTATACCTTTATGGTTAATTACTGTACCACCAGGTTTGCCTTTCATCAGTTCTTGAACTTAAATACTAATAATTGCCAAAATTCGTCGTCATTTAGTTGTTTCTGAAATTCCGATTTTATTTTATAAAATAAGGAACTTAGGTAAAACCTCATAAAGGTTTTGCCATACTTAACTGTGCTAATATTAATTAGTATGCTAAAAGTTTTACGAGGAGGGAAAAAAATGCTAAACTAACATCAAAAATGCTAAAAATGGTCACACTGCTAACCACGCTATACGACCTGTCACGCAGTCACGTACGCGACTACGTAAAATCAGTGTTCCTACCTTACCCTAAGGTAATTTACCCCAAATTTAGAGTATTTTTTTGTCGCTGGGGTAGTTTTTAGGATTTGGTTAGTGTCAATAGAGTAAAAATCTGTAAATGAAAAAGCAAGGAAGTCAAATTATTTTAGCAAACAAAATTCTGTCACGGTATATTGCAATTAAAATGATATTTTACTTTTTTATTTTACTGTTATATCTTTTCATGTAGTTTTAAATTTTTAGTTTTTGTTCGTTTTTGCCGGTTAATCGTAGTATTTTTATTTCAATAACAAGACAGTGTTTGAAAAGATAAAACGCTCATGATTTGTTTAATTAAATCGGCTAATTGGTCAGCTGACTGTTGGGATGAATAAATAAACGTTATAATAGCGAAATAATTACAGTTTTATTTAAGATTTTTATTATATAGATTATCTTTTGACGGCGTGAAATCGAATCACTTTTATTCAAAATTTCACCCGGATGATGCCAAGAACCACCGCTAGTTAATGTGATATTTTTAAAGTTTTAATTATTTTAGGTCAATTCTAGGGTAAAGACTCCTTAGGAGGTGGCAACGCTGTTTGCTTCACCACGTTTTCGCTACTTTCGGATTTTTTGGTCATCGCGTTGGTTAGTTTATGATTGCTACTTTATTGTACACGTACTCGTTGGTAGCAAATAGTATCATGGCGGATCTACGTGAGAGAACTTTTATCATGGTGAAGCCCGATGGAGTCCAACGTGGACTTGTCGGTACCATAATTGAACGCTTCGAAAAGAAAGGCTTTAAACTGGTGGCTCTGAAATTCACATGGCCTTCTGAAGAGCTGTTACAGAAACATTACAGCGATTTGGCATCACGTCCTTTCTTCCCGGGGCTTGTGAAGTACATGAGCTCTGGACCCGTAGTTCCGATGGTCTGGGAAGGTCTCAATACGGTAAAAACGGGCCGACAGATGCTTGGCGCCACTAACCCCGCCGATTCCCTGCCCGGCACCATTCGCGGTGACCTGTGTATCCAGGTTGGCCGCAACATCATTCATGGCTCCGACAGCGTGGAATCCGCCAAAAAGGAAATTGCGCTCTGGTTCAGCGAAAAAGAACTTATCGGATGGACACCGGCTAACGAAAAATGGGTGTATGAAGGGGACGAATGAATTTCTAGGTTATAAGTTACTTAAAAATATTCCATGTTTATAAATCTCATATAAGTGTAAACAGGTCTGAACTTAAAGTGTTCTTATAATCTGTTTTTGGTTTTACTTCACCTTTCCATTTTTCCATTAAATTTTTATGATCAAAATGAAATTTAATTAATGAATGAGAGCAAACTGTTGAAAGGTTTCTCCTTGACTGTAATGTGTGGTCCTAGATATTGTTGGGCTCAACAGGTTTTGTAATGTAGATGCCCTAGATATTTATTGATGTAGGTAATATCTTTTATTTTGTAACATTATGTAAATCTGAGAGTCGGATTTCCATGTTTTATGTAGAAAGATTTCACCCACTATAGACGCCGTATATCCCTCCATCGACATAGCCCCTATTCTGACGATTTTTACACGCTCTATTAAAATTTGTAAACATAAATATAATATTTTTTTGCCAATGGTTTTCGCCTGTTAATCGTTTTTTCATTTCAGTAATAAAACAGCCATTATTATCAAAATTAATAAATGTTATAGGTAGACATTTGCGCTGTAATAAATTTTTATTCATAATTTTATCTTACAGTAAACAATGCGACCGTAGATACAGCGCTTCGTTAGTAAAAAACTAACATTTAAAAAGAAATAATACAGCTTTATTAATTTTAAAACTATTTTTGATCCTGAAAGACGTCGGGGACCACTAGTAACCTTAGGTAGGCGCTACCTCAGTTCCTGTCTTATATTACGTTACGTTACATTCCAACAAAATATAAGTTAAAGTGATTAGGTGTAACTTAGCAGTTACAAACGCCTTTGAGAATCAAATATATTTTAAAATTAATAAACCTCTTTTTCTGATTTCTTAAATATTTATTTGTTTGTGCTAGAGGTTTTCAAATTGAATTTATTTTCGTAATTTTTAAACTTAAGTGTAAATATATTTTGATTTAAATAAATCATCAGTCTTTACCGAGCGCTCACGCAGTAAGCACGCGCAAATTAATTTCATCTACCTTCAAGCAGATGAATTGTAAAATGATTATTAATATGTTTATTAAATATAATGAGTGATCTAAATGAAGGGGCTGGGCCCTCTAATAGCAACTGTGTTATAGATATAGCAGAAAATAACGAAATTTGTGTTTTGGAGGAAGACGGGCAACAGTTCACTTTTTATGCCGAACAAGAATTAGAATGGGATAAGGAATCTTCGGAGAGATCAAGGACATCTAGCATCGCGGCGCTGGACAATCAAGGGAAACGAGGAAAACCATTTTCAGAAGAGAAGAGTGATGACAGTACATTTACTATAGTCAGGAAAAAAAGAAAATTAAGAAACAAAAATGACAAACAATTAATAACGATTGGTCAGTATATTTGACTTCTAAAGAGATACTCCCGAGGCAAATGGGTCTTGCAAGAATTTTTAAAGAAAAGGAACTCGGTGGAATAAATAAAGTCAGGTACATCAACCCGTTCATAGCCCTTATATTATTAAATGATGAAAAATGTGTTAACACATTTGTTTCGAGTGACTGGAGTAAATGGAATTTTTTTTGTTAAAAAGACATACGAAACAGAACACTCCTATGGACTTATCAAATTGATGTTGGTATTAAAGATGTAGAGATAAAAGGGGCCCTAGCCTATAACTTGATAATTGATGAAACATGTAGATTAAATAAACAGGTTAACGTAGATTGGATACCAATTGAAACAATAAAAATAAAATTCATAGGGCATGTACGACCTGACTATGTATATCTATATGACACAAAAATACAAGTTTTGCCATATACTTTTCCTGTATCACAGTGTTCAAGATGTCGGCGTTTTGGTCAAGGACACAAGCAATGTTCGGTTAAACATGAGATATGCCCCAAGTGTGGACAACAACATACAAACTGTAAGACTGACAACTATTTTTGTGTCAACTGTAAGGGCAACCACATGGCACTGGACAAGTCTTGTCCGGTCTTCTTGAGAGAAAAACAAATACGACAAATCATGTGTGAAGATAACTGTACATTTAAAAAGGCTTTTAAACAGATAAAGGAGAATGAACAAGGCGAAGGGCTTGATGGGAAAAAAGAAAAATGTACTAATCATGGTTTATTGACAAAAACACTACCTATAAACAGCTCGGATATAATAGAAAAAATACATGGCAACAATGGACATGAAAGTGAATCATCAGAATGTGAGTCTAATGACCAAAAAATGGGTATGAGTGTTGAGGAAGAAGCTGAAAAGCAACCGTTTATAAGGACATAGTCATAGGCAAATTGACACAAAAAGAAACAAAGGATAAAACTAGTACAGTCTAATACAATACTGGATGCAGGTACAATACCGGAGAATAAAAAGTCTGGGGAAAAGAAAAAAGAGAATAATAGATTCAGTTCGATGGTGTTCAAATGTATACAAATATGGCAATCAAAAGATGAGTTCTCCGATAAAAAAAAACATTTTTAAACTTTTAACAGATAAATTATCTAAATTGTTAACATGTAAAATTTTTAATACAAATAATAATGGATAGCAAAACGTCTATTGAAATCATTCAGTAGAATGCTATTAGCATTTCGCCTAAATTAATAGATGTCGAGTACCTACTTCATAAAGAAAAAATTAGTATAGTAATTGTTTCTGAAACATGGCTTAAAAATGAGAAAGCAATTAAAATTTATAGATATAACATTGTAAGAAAAGATTGGTAGGTTAGATGGTTATGGTGGTGTAGCCATAACTATAAAAAATACTATTCGATTAAGAGAAATTCCTATAAAAGTTACAAACTAATCCATTGAAGTGTGCAGTGTAGAACCACTAAATATTTCACCAATAAGGAAGATATTTTCTCTGTATTTTCCACCTTCCACTCCAACAACAGAAGTGGATTGGGCGGAGTTATTTGAACATTACGACACGGGGACATTAATAGCTGGATATTTTAATGCAAGCTTTGATACATGGTCTATATGTCCAATAGATACCAGAGGAGAACAAATAAGAAAAACCTATTGCAACAGCAATTTTGTAGTTTTGAATAATTATAGTTACACTAGAATTCATATGGCTAATTCTAAAATTCTAAAATCATCGCCAGATGCGACTTTTGTTTCAGCTGACTTATTTGTGCAGTACGAATGGAAATTATTGAAAGAAAACTTAGGAAGTGACCATTTTATGATATTGATCACTTTAGAAAAAAACTTTTCAAACAATAATATTAAAAAAAAACATTAAACATAATGTAAAACGCCCAATTGGACTAATTATAAAAAGAAGTCAAAGAAAGAATAATGAATATCAATAATAACATGGATATTCAGATATTCTATAACAAATTTGTTAATTCTATTGATAAATCTGCTGATATCAGCATACCCATGATAGAATGTTTAACCCGAAACCATGGTGGACACCAGAACTATCTAAATTAGTTGCTGAACGAAGAAAAGCTTTGAGAAACTTCAGAAAGAACCCCACCCCGGATAATTTAGAGAAACTATATACAAAGATTGTGGAAGCTAGAAGCGAAATCAGAAAGGCTAAAAGAAAAGAACGGCAAGATTTGTGTTCAAGCATTAATGAAAACAAAACGGCGGCCGACATGTGGAGAAAAATGAAATGGATGAAAGGATATCGTCAAAGTAGAACTGGTGATCCGTCGAAACGAGTGGCTAATCAATTGATGATGAACTTGGCTCCAGATACGGTTCCAAACTTCGCTTCTCATTTCAAGTGTCAAGAAGAAAACAAACTTGGAAACTGTCTTTACTTTAAGTGAATTTCAAAATGTACTAAAACAAAAAGATACGGCGCTAGGTACTGATGGTATAACATACTCGATGTTGTTTAATCTGCCATTCAATGGTAAGTTGTTGTTACTTAATATTTTCAACTTAATTTTTGCAACTGGAATTGTGCCAAAACAATGGAGAAACATTAAGATTTTTTAAATTAAACATATAAGTTCTAATAAATTATGCCTTTTGGCTGATATTTTATCAATTTCAAAACATCACGAAGAAAACAAATTTATTAATTTGGTTAAATTGATTCAATTGTTGTTTTTAAATAAAAAGCTATCCCATAATAGATAAATGAGAGCGCTTGGTAATATAATTGTTTGTTAAAAGCTATAGACCGACATGACCAATTTGTGGTCTGTCATAAATAAAGATTAAAAAAAAAATCATACCAAATCATAAACATTCATTCACTTAATCATCTCCCACAAACATTGTCCGTACCGTACTCCACTATGCTTTATGATATTCAACTTCTAAGTTGCTCTGAATTTGAAGCCAACAGCGTCGAAGTAGAAACAATGCGTGTCAGATACTCCCATACAAATTTTCACCCCCGTTTCTTCTCTTAAAACACATCATTATTTATTTTAAACGACAGGTACACTCCCAACAAATTTTCACCCCATTTCCCCCTTTAAATGCGAAAAAACCCTAAAACCTATTATTTATTTATGTTCAGTAGCTGTAAACTTCAATGGACAAAGATTTTAACACAAAATTACCACCTACCATTTCCCCCTTAAAATCATATTTAGCCTATCATCTGTGCAATGACATGTTCTTACTAAATACAGATTTTCATCAAGATCGGTCAATGCGTATTTGAGTCGTAAAAGGACATTATGGACAGACTGACAGACAAAAATTTTAAAAATGGATTTGAAGTCAGTATGTCTTAAAATGAATACTAATCACAAAATTTTGCAAAATAAATATGTGTGTCCAGGATTAACTAATTTATTTGATAGTATAGATTATATTCAACTATATGTAAATAAAAATAAATGTTTTTTAAACCAATACTCATATTCTGGAAGCAACCCTTTCTTGTACTATAAAGCTTTATTGTATACTCAACATCTGGTTAAGTTAATATAAGAGCAATTGCTTGGGAAAGGTATGTATATTAAAAAACTTTAAATTTCTAGACATTTTACTATAATATACATTTAATCATAATTAAAAATTTTAGTCTACATTATAAAATTTAACATCATTCTGATGCATTGCTGTAATTGTGGACAATTTGCTAATTTATATGCTATTGTAATTATAATTTAATTTCATTATTTACTTTTTCGTCACAGTTTGATTAAAAAAAATGTATGGCATTTTCAAACTCATATTTTGTTCGCATTTGCCATTTTATAAAAAAAAAACCAATGTTTACCAAAACCCATTGATATGTTACATAAAAATTTAACAAACATGTTTTTAATAATTTTACTGCAAATCATCCACATCAAACAACATTATTCCTCTCATGGTCAAGTTACTAGATATGCTAAAATACTAAAAATCACATTTAGGCTTGTAGTTGCTCATTTTTTTTTCTAACATATTTACATTCTCTCAAGTACAAGTTAAAACCATATTGGTTAAACCACATTCTTAGGTTTCAATTGATCAATTGTTTTTTTTAGCAGCAGAATATTATAAGCAAAAAAATCCATTAATTTCAGTTTCAACTTAACGTTCCTCCTTATACAAACTATAAGAAAATATATGTATAGCATTATAATATGCTATGATGAATATACAAATAAGGAAAAAAATTATTTACCCTTCATATACGTTTATATATATACAAAATGATAATGCAACAAAAATATGATTATAAAAATATAAGGGGTCATCCATAAATTACATATTGCACTAATTAATTTTTTTGACACTTCCTTTTGCGATAAGTCACTTCTGAATTGCAGTTTTAAATCTACAACTAAATTTTAAACAATAGTTTCATAGTTATTAAATATCTTTTGTACATTAACTATTTGTATGGTAAACAGATTTACAAAAAAACCAACCTATTAAAAACGATTTTAGACAAAAATATTGCTAACAATATTTGTTGATTTTTTAGTTTTGAATTGTGAAACCAATGAACTTGTAACTTCTATTTGACTTGTCACACCATATCACACTTTCTGGACCCCCTTCCTCACCCTTAAAGTGTTTCGTAATTTATGAATAGCCCCTAATCTCTGAACAGTTACATTTCAATTTATCCAGAAGAATCTTTTAGTATGCATTAAAAGCAATACACCATTGTCCATATAAAATAATGATAGCATACAATTTCAGTTCATAGCAAAACATAGGTTATCAATTTAACCTTTCAACCATGATAATGTGTGGTATGGAATTTCATAAAAATGTCGGAAATTTGTACACCAGCCTAACGTAAGCCAGTTGTGTTTCCCCTGATATGAAACATTTGATCTTTTAAAGAAATGGCGACAATATCATGCATCATTATTTCACATGAATAAATCAAGATTAGGTGCTAGGTGTTGAGCTTAAATCCAAATAGATGACGACGGTAGATGGCGTTTACCTAGTCATTTCATATGATTCACGATTGTAATGTTTAAAACATGAAAATATTTCGACCAAACATATTTTTGCATGTATGTAGAAAAAATGTAACCCAAGAAAAAAAATATTTCCATAATTTTAAGAAATTAACATACACTAAAAACCTGATTAATATTAAAGAACGAGTTTAACGCCATCTATAGTTCCAATCAAACTTTATGGCGGATCGGAATACAACGCTTTATGCATGCTTGCAGGTTCACTCATATGCCCCTCGCTCCACTGCGTCCCGCTACACCTAAAATTGTTTACTGCGACGCGACTTGTGCCTTTGTTCACATCCGCCATAAAGGTTGATTGGAACTATACCGTCGGAATCGCTTGAAATAAATTGGGCACTCAGCGTTTTATTTTACTACTTTTTTAAATATGAGTTAAAATTTCTATTGAAACTATGTTAATGGAGAATGTAGACAAATTTATTGATTTTCATATGGTAAGGTAGTTTGATTTCCATTCGGATACATAAACCAGGACTATTTGACAATCGATTTTTAAATATGATAATTACAATAATATCATTCAAATATATTTATGTGTATAATAAAGCAGATTTTTGTCCATACAATTTAGAATTGTACATGAGACAATTAAATAATTCAGGTATTTTAATTTAAAATACTTTCTGATGTTACAGGACCGTTCTTTTGAGGAAAGGTAATTCTTATGACAAACTGTTAAGGTTATTTCAAGTTTATTAAACCAATTGTTTGTAGGAGGAAAGCAAATACTATGTATAACTTGGTGTTAATTCTTGTAATTTAATGAAAGGTTTTGGTTACAAATAATCTACTTTGACAAAGAGACACTGGAGTGGTAGCCATGTGATATGCAGATTAGCATGAAATCTCATATGAATTTTATATATGAAAATAATGTTGTCCATGAAGTTCATATTCATAAAAGAACTCTCTGATCCAAGCTTTAAGAATTGGACCAGCTTTGTCTTGTTCATGTCATTATTGCTTAGAAAATTACAGATTTCAGTTTTTTAAGTATATGAATGTATGCCTGCTTGTGTATGGTGTTAGACTCAGAGCGTGGCGTCGTTGCGATGGTCATCAGACGCGGGCTGTCCGGACGGAGGCGCCTGCTCTACCTGGACCTGCGCCTGCGCCTCTTGCTGCACTCGCGATGGCAGAGGGGCTGTTTGTCCTATCAATACGAAATATATAATATTTAGTAATATATATCTATAGGTAAAAAACTTAAGTAAAGTCCCTCTTGCATGTGTGAAGTGTTCGGATGGACATTCGTAATTCATTCGATGGAAATTTGTAATATGACATACAGTTTGCAACCTCATTATTTGTTTAGCTTACAAGTTAGATCAATATTGTCCACTTAAATAAATAAATAGTTGTCAATGTCAAGTATTTCGTTTTACATTCTTTGTCACTCTTATTAATATTTAATTCAGTATAGTCTAGCAAATAAATTAAATATACATAGAATTTGAATTCAGCTTAGCAAATTAATATGGTACCATTTCCTGAACTTGGTAGAGGTTGACCACTGCATGTCCAAACGAAAAGAGTTTTGTGTAATTCATCAAATTTTGCTGACAAATTTGTGATAAAGACTTAAATTGCTTTTGTTCTAGAGAGTACAAAATCTCATTCTCACTATATGTTAACCACTTCTTGTAGCATTTGCAAGCAATTTAAGATTTTTAAGTTAAAATTATATTCCTAACACACGATGTCTATCTAGTAAACTATAAATAATTATATAATTACACAAAAAAAATCTTGAACGCCTTCTCCACATTGTCAGAAACGAGCAAAAATCGAATTGCTATCAAAAGATGTTCATGTAATACACAAAAGCTCCTTAAGAGGCAAATTACATTGACATCGCTTGAATAAATATGTGTTAGTAACACGTAACGATATTGTAGCCAACTAACCGTATTTGTCATGGATGCCGCGGTGCCGTTTGAGCGCGAACCGATCAGCAAAGGCAGCGGTACATATGTCACACTTGAAAGGTTTCTCGCCCGAATGTACCTTGGCGTGGTTCTTGAGATGCGCCGCCTGGCTGAACGCCGAGCCGCACGTTTCGCATCTATGCAAGATCGATTATTACAAAACTTGTAGAATTTGTCAAAGGCATGTGTGTACGAATGTGCAAAATATCGTTACAGCTCAACCATCATAAGCATAGCAGTTCCACTGCGCGATGCTGGGATGAAATCTAGCAGCTGGCAGTGTTGTTTGATAATTTAGTGTGTTGTCATGTAGGTATGAGTCTTCATGTATTTTTCATTTGCCTTTTGCTTATATAATCTTGTTTATGTCGAGGTGTTTCTATTGATACTACACAATGCATCAAAAATAAGAAGATTGTTACAAAGACAAAAATTATGATGGAATAATTCAGTTTTTTGTAATTAATTTGTCACAGACTGATTCTTCCAATCAGACAAGACTATAGAAGGTAATAACGGTACTGATATGTACTGAATAATTTTCTCATAATACTTTTTGATAAATTTCTATTAATAATATTAAGTAACATTTCATATATCTTCAATTGAAAATGTAATATAATTACAAAAAAATTGATTACGTTTTATATGATGTTAAGATATCCAGAGATATTTAGAAAACAAATTCATGGCACACAGCGGAAACTCCACAAAGGAAATTTAGTGTGCTACTCGGTATAACTATAATGATTATATAGTTTTATAAAGTCCTGGACATTAATCACACACCTTAAAAAATTACACTAAAATTTGTTAAGAATAAGTCTAAAAAAGGCATTTTCGTTTAGAACACTCGAAATCGCGGGTTCGATTCCCGGCCGGGAGAAATATTAAAATATGTATATATATTATATAGAATAAGTATATCAGTTGTCTGGTACCCACAATGCAAGCTTTGCTTAGTTTGGAACTAGATGGCGCTGTGTGAGATGTCCTAGGTATTATTATTACCTGTATTATTATATATATACTAGCTATGATACCCGGCTTCGCTCGGGAGTTGGTATGAGATTACGTGGTAGTTGATAGTTGAAATAAAAAAATAAACTATGACTAAAAAAGTGAAAAAAAAATTATTGAAAACATTTTCTCATAATTTACACGATTTGTTTATAAACAATATTTTTCATTTTATAGTCCGGGGTATATATATATAAATTTTTCGAGTTTCCTACTCTTGAGCAAGCTACATATAGCTGACCGTGAGAGAAGCAGGATTCTTTAAGGTTGATGCCACAATATTTTAAAGTTTGCCCTTGCGCTTTATTAATTGTAAAACTAAAGGCTAATTTAATTGGAAACTGCAATCTTTTAAATTGAAACAGTAATTCAGAAGAGATCAGTGGTATTCTAGGTATAAATACTGTGTGTCCTTTGTTCTTTCCAGAAATAAGTTCAGCTTCAATGATATTATTCGATAGCTGTTTTACGATCATCCTTGTTCCATTACATAGTTTTGGGGGAGTTGATATTTCTGAGTAGTATGATTGGAGATCCAATTTTCAGACGAAGGCAGTGTAATGGCATTCCTGGTACTTGTAAAGAGTTTAAAAATTCCATAGGGAAGTTGACACTGTCTTCAATGGATACCATCATGTCGATCGATTTATATATTTTCTCTTCACCAGGTATTTTCTTTAAAATATTAAAATTAATATCGTCAACAATATTATTTTTAGTGGCCAAAATTGCTCTTTCAAATAACCACTCTACGTTGGTATAGTTTAGAATAATATTTGGATAAATTTTGTCGATTAGTTCATTTTCAGTAGTAACTATGTTACAGAAATCACTATTGAGTTCAATGAGGCCGGTCGTTTGGTCAGTAGGATATGTACCTTCGCCTATTTGTAAAAGTATTTTAACAAAATGTGCTGTTGTTTCATCTTTTGATAATTCAACTCTCATGTTTTTTGTTAATTGCAGTATTTGTACTTGTGGCCAGTGATGGGACTTTTTTAAGCATGCATTGATCTCGTCTGCTGGTGTTGACTTGGGAATAACTGGAAGTGTTTGTCTAAAATCTCCTGAGAGTATAAGTAGAGCTCCTCCCATTATTTCAGAGTTTTTTCGCAATTCTTGTAGTGTTCTGTCCATGGCTTCTAGTGATTTTTTATGGGCCATGGTGCATTCATCCCAGAAGATAATTTGAGCTTGTTTTAGAAGTTGACCCCGTCCAGATTTTCCTGAGATTTTACATACAGGGAATTGTTGTTCGGCTATATTCAACGGTAGTTGTAAGGCAGAATGGACAGTTCGTCCTCCTTCCATAAGTGTGGCTGCAATGCCGGATGATGCTAGTGCCAGTGCGATGTGTTTTTTAGCACGTATTTTCGCCAGTATTAGATTTATTAGAAACGTTTTACCGGTGCCTCCTGGTGCGTCCAAGTAAATAATTCCACCAGTGTTGTTATTTATCCGGTTCATTATAACGTTGTAAACTTTTTTTTTATTGTCATAGACAGACAGAAGATACAGACACTAATTTAAATATTAATTACGACCATGATACGACCTCTTAAGACGTAGATTTATCTTCGTCCGAGTTGAATTTCTTCTTCTCAATTTTCAAGCTCTTCATATATTATACATGATCTAGCTGCTAGATTTCGCTGTGAGGCGTCTTTATTACTCCTTGTCTGAAGATACCATCTCGCTCCCCCGCTCCCTCAAAGTAACACAATATCCAGGTCTTTCCATAGAACTTACGTAGTATTTCCTGGTGTAAACACTTATTCCATTTTTGATGCTATGAATCCGTGTCATCAGGTATTTCATTTGGTGAAATCTTCGTTTTGCTTCAGACATAAAATTTTTGTGTAGTTTATGTACTTCTTCTAAATAATCGATTTAGTTTTCTTCGTCCCCAGATTCCCCAGAACATTCATGTTCTTCAGTTCCACTCTCGTCTACTCCACCTTGACTCCACCCATGTACAGAGGCCAGTTATTTTTAGATGCCAAGAGAAATTTCAACTCCAAATTCATTTTACTCATTAAATATATACTTATATAAATGTTCTCGAAAAATGTTTTAAATAAATCAAAACATATAAAATTCACCAGTTCCGTCAAACGTCATCCTAATTTTTTTCCAATCCTTTTTCTCATTTCCACGACAGCTGTCAAAATCTCTCCAATTTTTCAACATTCCATTTTTTAAATTCCAGACAATAATAAGCTACTCCATAGAGGTCGAACAGCCCGTACATATACAGTAAACGAAGAGAACAAAAACAGGAACACGTACAGGAGTAGTGTGATTCGTTTTGCTTCAGACATGAAATTTTTGTGTGGTTTATGTGCTTCTTCTAAATAATCGATTTAGTTTTCTTCGTTCCCAGATTCCCCAGAACATTCATTTCCAAGGTGAAGGGTTGGAAAAGTCCTTATATCTTTAAAAACACGCCCTTTAGGTTAAAACGGGAACTTTTTTGTTTGAGGGGAGATAAAGGGCTATCACACTATATAAGTCCTTTTATCGTACCGGGACTCCTTTTTAAGTTTTATCGGCACGCACATTTTATTAACTTAGTTTTATTATATATATATATATATATATGTATATACTAGCGACCTAGGTATTATTATTACCTGTATATATATATATATATATATATATATATATATATGTATATACTAGCGACCTACCCCGGTTTTGAACGGGTATATAAATAGAAAGATTAATTATTATTTTACAGATCCATCAGAAAAGTAATGTGACTGGACGTACCTGCAATTTGCAAGACAATTTGAACTAAAAGTATTTAATAATAACGTATTTTTACAGTTTTTTCATTATAATTCATCACTTTTTCTTATTAAAATTACTTTATTGGATAACTTTGGACAAACCTGCGCGTCCGATGTTAACCAATTCCTATTACTTTTCTGATACATCTGTAAATCAGCATGTACTTTATTTGGACAAATAGAAGATAACAACTGTTATTCATTAACAATTCTAATTGTTTTACTCATTGTAACTTCTAAACAAAATTTCCGGTTTGAATAATTTAAAAATGAATTGACATGTACATAACCAACCATAATTAAGAAACAATTTAGTTGGATAAGGATTAATATTACGATACGAATGTCATCATCATCTTTCCATTTTAGACATGTTTTGATTGACTAAGTTGAACAAAAAACAATCAATAGTTTTCGCAGCGTATGCCAAATAATGACTTTCACAGGCAAATTTTTGATACTTTGGATTACATTATTGTAATTTTCATAGATTTTTTTGAAAATAAAATACAGCTCATGTTACTCGCAGATAATGTAGCTTCTCTAGAAAGGGCTTTGTATTACGATATATTGCTGCATTTATTTAAAATTGAAAATACCGAAATTTACTTACTTGTATGGTTTTTCTCCAGTATGTATGCGTCTATGATTCCATAGTGTAGCATGCCTCGCAAACCCTTTATCGCATACCTTTGAATAATATATTAATATTACAAGATATATACTTTTTTATGTTTCACCACAATTTTAACAACACTAAACTTCAAGTTCAACTAAAAACTTTCATTGACTTTTATGTGATCTGCACAGAGATCTCTATACTTGTTCAATATTTATTTACGGTTCCTATCTTCTTAATTGGGTTTTACTTTAGTTGTGTCCAGGCAATCAACTAGCTAGCCTGCGTGGAGAGCATATTTGTATATATCATATATATAAAGTATCCTAGATTATTGTTGGAAAATTCCTCTACCTGCCAATCAAAATCCCGTCAAAATCGGTCGAGCAAAAGTTATGGAATTAATAAACATTGAGAGATGCTGAGATCCTAAAAATTTGGGATTCTTATACGTTTTTTTTATGTGAGACAACAGGATAACAGGGCCACCTGCCGGATCCAACTATTGCTAAAAACCATCCAAATGCCGTGATAGCAGAGTGGTAACGAACCCGCTTCTTGTTAAGAAGGCCGTGGTTCGAATCTCAGGGCATGTACCAATGAGTTTTTTCTAATTTATATACATAAGTACCAATGACTCTGTGGTTCAGAGAGCATGTCAAACCATCGGTTCCAAGTGCCATAAATAGATGGCAGTCGTTAAAATCTACCAACTCTCACTGGAGCAGCGTGTGGATTAAGCTCCAAGCCCGCTCATCCCGAGGGAAGGCTTAAGCTCCTGCAGTGGGGCATTAATAGCTGATGGTATGGTATCCAGATTATCCTATAAATAGAGTTTCATCGAAATCGGTGAAGTGGTTTAGCAAAACTTTAGTAGATCCCAAAGAATATTTTCAAACAATTAGTTAAATATATTCTAGTCCCCAATGTTTGAGTGAGAAAGATTTTTCTTTCTCACAGATTTATTTTAATTTTGATATAGAAAAACTAGCTGTCCAGGAATTTTTCTAATATTCGGGTTTTAACACAGATCAATATTAGTGCAAACTTCTATATCTCAAGGTAACTTTTGCTATGCATTATTACCCAAAGCCTGAGAATATCCCATAGCATGCCCCCACCACTCCCCCCCTCAATGTCACTCTATTATCCATTCCTTTTAACCCAATCATGCACATAAACTATTTATCGTTAGGTTACATTGTCCACCTCAGAATACATCATTAGCTATGTTATATAAACTATTATCCCAATAAAAGATAAACACACTTCATATAAAATATGTATGATCTACAGAAACTAACCTCACAAACATAAGGTTTTTCACCAGAATGTGTTCTTTCATGATTTTTCAGATGTGGTGATTGTGAAAACTGCATGCCACATGTGTTACACCTGTTATAAAACAATGTTTGTAAACATATTATTTCACTTCTTAAATTAAATGGGAAATTAGAAATGAGCCACTGGTAGATGGTATTCACTTTTTTTGTATCTTATTTTACCATGATTTTAAATTTAACTTATTTTGCACTCGAATTTCAGTTTGTAGATTACAATATTCTAGTCAATCCATAAAAAAATATATTATTTGATTTTACATTCTTTAAAAGCACTAAATGAAATCATTTACTCGAATCATCAAGCATTCACCTGTATGGCTTTTCTCCAGTATGAATACGTGAATGGTTTTTAAGGTACACCGCTTTAGCAAAAGCAATCCCACATATACCACATTTGAAGTTCTTCTCTCCAGAGTGCAGCTTTTTGTGTGACCATAATGATGAATATCTTGAAAACTGGCCACCGCAAATGTTACAATGGAATGGTTTCTCAACATTTGGCTGATTGAGTTTGTTTTTGTTGCCACCAATGAATATTATACCGGAACCGTTACAATTACGACATTTCGTAACAGATGCTAAGTTACGCTTCTTCACAGGATGGTGGCCAGGCACTAGAAAGATATAATTTTCATATAAATTACTTATAAAACCCTATTCTAATTAAATTTTTGTGTAAATGTATATATATATATATATATTTACGTATATAATGCATCAGAAAACATCCAAAAATGGCACCATCGCAATGTTTGTATATACCATTTAGTTTGGGTAAAAATGCCAATCTCACAATATTCATGTTTTTATTTATAGTAAAACCATGAACACTCGACAGCTAACTCTGCATAAGGTATTTTTGAAACTACTTCTCATTATTAATGCTGTTGGGGGATGTGACACGCATTTATAGACGTTTTGTTGATACATCATGATTGCATTCTATTATATTGACTACTGATTGGGTTGAATGGTCAGAGACCATAACTGAAGATCCAAAGTTTGCAGGTTCGATTCCCGCCCAGGACAACTATTTGTGTACTTGTCTATTTGTTCCATATCTGAGTGTAATACATATATATGTGTTGTAAAAAAATATGTTAATATGTGTATCAGTTGTATAGAATCCATGAAACAGGCTCGGCCTAGTTTGGGACTAGATGCCCATGTGTGGCATGAGCCAGTTATTATTCTTATGAAATTTAGCTAGTATTTAAAAATTGCAGTACTTGTACTGATAAGTACACTTTACTCAATTAATTTCTGCATATTCAAATCATTTATGTACTGTTTTTTCCTTATGGTTATATTTCTGTCTTACAGACAAATGAGATTGTTGACTGAATGGAAAATATTATATAACTAAAAAAATATAAAATTATACTTTATACTATAAATATGGATACAAAACAAAATTAAATGTTGTTGAAAAATGAAATGGCCATACTGGGTCATGAATCGAAATGTAACTTGGTTATTAATTATCTGTTTCAAAAAAAAATGTTATTGAATGAGGATTTGTTAAGTAAGTACTTTATTTCACACCGGCTTATATATACCTATGTACTAGACGCAAAGATGCCTATATATTGTACGACGCACGTAACGCAAACGATAATGGCCGAATGCGTCCGCGGATAGTCGATTGCAATTTTGTGGGGGTGATTCTCGTACCGTTTGACTTGTAGTTTCATGAGGCAATTTCAATTAAACATATTTTGTTTCTAGTCAAAACGTAATTGTATATCATGAAAGTTGGTATGTTTCATATGATTCTCGAAAATTGTAATGCCATATACGGCTTTTGAGAATACAAAATTACGTTTTCAGTAGAAAAATATTGAATTTCTTTGACAATGTCTCATAAGACATAAAGTCAAGTGGTCCGAGAATCATCCCTCTGCTTCCTTTGAACTTTCAAAATTTGTGTATGAACCACTACACTGAACGAAATAGCAAAAAGGGTAAGTGTACAGTAACGTAATAGATTAAAAAGAGATGAAATGAGTATTATCGTTATACTTACCAACCAATTCAATTTATGTGCAACCATCAAATTTGTAATTGTCAAAAAGTAGTAAAAACTAAATTAAGAAAATATTATGAAGTTGCGTGTGATACATAATCCCATCCGTCTTTTTAGAGTTGCGAGTGTTGTTTATGCACTTTTTAAAAGCACAGCACGACATTTTTCTCAAATATTTTTCCAAAATACAAAATGTCAATCGGCTACACTGACAGATGGTCCACAAGCGACTATTTCAAAAAGTCGTTCAGAACACCGCGATCCGAATGACTTTCGTGCGGAGGAGTTTTATACTGTGGTACGTACAGTCTAGTACCTAGGTACATATAAGTTTGTGTTATTTGACGTAATAATAAAAAGTAGTCTATTACTCTATTGTAAATGTCTATAGTACAGAATGGTCCTTTAGCTTGTGTATTTCTTCTTGTATGTATCTCTTGTAAACTAACATGGTTTCTGTTGCTGCTGATGCTGAGGAGCTGTCGCGAGGGGATCGGTGGGGGCCTGCTGTGCCCCACTCATCTCGAACTTGACGCTCTCATCTGCCGTCACGAATATTTGTGTTGAATTCACTGAAAAATATAACCGTTACATGAATAGTGTATCAGAATGTATCCATGTTTGCCCTTATTTAGGTTTAAACTTGATTGTGTAATATTTAACTGTAATGCTATAGGATTACCAAATACAAAAATAAACTAACAAATCTTATATTTTAATTACAATCACAAAAAAACTGCCTGTGTTCAATCTACGTCGTTTTCTCGCGCCGCTACCTATGGAGCAGGCATAAAATAAATTTGGTGAGGTCGAACGAATCTTTGACTCTTAATAAAATTATAATATTTTGTAGCAGCCGTCTCGACTGGTCACATGTCTAATTTAACACACAAAACACACAATTTACACGCTCCGGCCTGCTGAGCTGATTGGCAATTGTGTTTTCCTTCCTATAAAATATATTTAATTTTTAGTGATCTGAAAACTTTTATTGTTTCATGCTTAAACGTGTACATCTTATTCTGTACGTAGAATACTAATCGACCCATCAGTGAAAAGAATAAAATTATACTTTTATTCAATTTGGCTGTTAGCCAGATAGTGAGAACTTCTGAGACACCCAATGTTGTTGCTTCTACACAATTGAAAATTGCGATACAGCCCCTTTGTATTGTATTTGGGTTAGACTGTACAGTTAATGGAGTAACACTAATGACATTGATAAAAGTGATGCTGACGATGCTACACCCTTTTACTTGTTTATTTCACAAACACTAAAATTAATTTTGACATGCATGTGTACTCCTGTTCCGTATAGATAAAATTTTTAAAATGTTTCAACAGTCTGTAACTTTGATGAGGCACTCATTTACCCATCGAAAGGTTAAAAAAATTTATATGGATTTCTCACTTCCTCTCTGCTGATCCACAGAATCTTGAGCTATACATGTTTCGCAGCGGATCAACTTAGGACCTTTCCGCTTTGGATTTACAGCGATTGAGCCACCACAAGTTATACATTTCTGCACTTTATTAATTGTATCAATTATGGTAGGTTTAGCTAAAACAATCGAAAACAGTTCATGATAAAAATTGAAATTCAGAATTTAATTAAGAACCTGTTCTATATATTGTATTTACAATAAAAGTTACATAACTAATAAAGATGTGGGTTATGGAATAACCATAATAATTATCATGTTGAAATATATGAAACATTCACAACTATAAAAGCCAACTATGAACATAACAATTGTACAAAAATACATTTACACAATTCTTTCATTAAAAACACCAAACTGTTTAAACTTTAGTCTGATGGGCTTTTCTCTTCATTAAATCATAGACAAAAAATTAATCTATAGTATTTTACTTCAATAGCAGTAATAATTAGTACTAACATTCCTGCTGTATGGCAACATGGTGCTGCTGTGGGTCATTTGTATCAGTTGACAAGATCTGTATATGCGGTGGCATGGACACATCATTCCCAGTGCTCACACCAGTGGCTACTACTGTGATATTATTTTCTAGAAAAAGTGTTGAATTATTTATTTAATTAGTATTAGTAGTCAGTATTAATATCAATACAATTTCATTAAAAAATCTTACCAGTGTCTTGTGCATGTATTCTCTTGTGGGCATTCAGCAAAGTTAGATGCCCAAACATGAGACCACAAACGTCACATTTAAAACTTATATTTGAAATTGTATTTTGAATACCATTGGGTGCTATTTGCATTTGATTAACAAGGGCATAATTGTAAGAGAACGGTTGGGCAATGTAACAAGTTTTATCATCTCCTGTTGTAAGTTGTGCAAGATTCACACTACCAGCAGTGCCTCCGGTAGTCCCGGTACCAATTTTACCAATCATATTTACATTTGTTGTAGTGTAACAAAAAGTAGGAAATTCCTGTAAATCAAAGGTATCGATTCAATGTCAATAAAAACAGTCACCAAAATATGATAAAATAAAAAGAATAAAAATAAATCAACCTGTTGACTATAAAAATGTTTAGGCATATATAATATTTTGAGATCAGCTTCCCAACGCATGTCTCATTCGCAAAATGTCCCGCTTGAAATTCACACTCACTTTATGTCACACCCAGTGCAATGTTGCCAATAAGAAAAACCTTACTCGTACATGAGGCAAGGAAGCACGTGAATCAAAATGCGCCCAAAACACGCACAATCAAATAATTACATTTATTTATGAAGAATATTTTGGCAAACAGTGGTCCTCACAACTCTCATTTTATATATTGAGTTGCCAAATCAAAGGATTGCACCACCTTCCTTCTAGAAGGTTGGCAGTGTAGGCCCAATTAGCTGTGTTCCAAATAAACCAAAGTTATTTGCTTTTATTTTTAAATTAAAGCAAGAAGCACAACATCAGAAAAAAGGATTGTGGACTATTTCATTAAGCCATTAAAAGAGAATAAACATGTATGCAGTATTGTTTTTGACATTAAATACAAGAAGTGTTTAAAACAATGAACTGCAGATAAAATAACAATCTCACATTTCTTGGTGCAATTGGGACTACTCAAACTTTTAAAAAAGAACAAAGCCAGCACATTTGTGGTCTACTTATGGGTCATGTTCAAATTATTTTTTATGTCTAAGTAAATATATAGGTACTATAAATAGGTAAATGTAAAAGGTATAGGTTCAAAAAACGACATGAGGTTGTTTTGTATTTTTTCAAATAAGAATTGGAATTTTTTATTGCTGTCTGTCTAAGGATATTTTACCGACATGAATTTGCTCCTTGCATTGACATAATCAAAGGATTGACTATTGAAAGAGGGAATAGACTTCAACATTAAAATAAATTTAAAACAGTAAATACTTTAAGAATTTCCTAACTTTAGTAACAATTAAAAATTCGATTTGCATGGCGCTTCGCGGCCGTCGCCGCGGCATGCTCCTTCGCCTCGCGTGTTTTTCATGTTCCTAGTGGGTTGGAACAGTAGTCGGAGTGCCCATATATTCTGCTTTATTGTATATTTTTTAAACTAACCTAACGTACCTATTGATTGAGAAATGGCGGGAAAACAACCTATCTTAACCGAATTTTTTTTAAACGTTCTTTGATGTACCAAAGCTAAATAGTTGAGACTTATTAGAAGAGTGGCTGGCCATTTAGTGTTAATTTCAAGTGTTTTGAGTTTGAGGGTTTTCAAAAATGTCTTTGTAGCAGGCATGTATTACTCATTTTCAATTTCGCTTTTTTTCATATTTCCGCATTTCTAAAAATTCTAATAGCAGGTTTAATTTCTTCACCTCACCCCCCTCTTTCTTATTATTAATACCCGTAGAGTGGTAGTTTTGGAAAGTCAACCCTTAAAAAGAACAAAGATAGGTATTAATTTTTGGTTTAACTGCAATAACTGTGCCTTTACAAAATATTTTAGTGTTTTTAAGACGCAGGTAGGTGCCTACATTAAATAATTTCATGTTATCATGCAAAAGTTACACCATACTTTTTTTTTAAATGTGACAAAAATGCAATTTGTGCATGACTTACAATGCGAAGCATTGTGGCTATTGCTCTGATGTAACTATGAAAAACATGTCAAATTTCCTCATGTTCAATCAATCTTGGACACTTTTTGGTACCCAAAATTATAGTAAGTTGTATACCATTTCGCAGACAAGTTATTGAAGAGGCATTTTTAGGTTGATTCATCCATAAACCGTGTCAAAAAAATAGTTAGTTAAAAAACCAGGCTTTGTGAATAACTTATAAAATTTCGGAGGCACCATAACTTCTCAAAAACACTATTAGACAGCTTAAGGTTTTTTAATAGATTGAATTAGCAGATCCCTTTCAAAAACAAATTTTTAAGTTTTTATACCTACTTCTTTAATATAATTAAGATGTTGTGAGCTTGAGCGCAGCAAACTTATTTCGAGTTTACAAGGCCGTGCGGCCGTAGTTTGAATCCAGGTGTGTACCAATGATTTTTTCTGACTTAAGTACATAACTATACTGAATTTGTGCCTTGAAGAGCATGTCAAGCTGTCAGTCCCAGGTGCCGTTAACAGATGGCAGTCATTAAAATCCACCAACCGGCACTAGAGCAGCATGGTGGATTAAGCTCCAAGTCCCCTCACCTCAGGGGAGGTCTAAGCCCCTGAAGTGGGGCATAATGGGCTGGTGGAAAATATAATTAAACGAACAACTGATGAGTCTCACCATAACTTTTTTAAAACTATTAAATAAGTATATAAAAGTCAATGGCGTTCGATAGGGTGTTCGATTTGGGATTACATAAATTTGTTAGTTAAAAATTTATGTAATTATCAGAAGCGTATATCGGATATATATTTACAACAGATGCCTGATCTCAAATTACACAAGGTGGTAAAGGTTTTTAATGTAAGTTTGTAGGTATAAATCGTAATCACCTGCTGCTGTTGTTGTGTATGTTGAGGTTGCTGATTTGTCTTTTGTTGAACATTTTCTATATTCTTGCCCTGTGATTTCTGTGTTGGATGTTCCTGGTATTGCAATGTGGGTACAGTACCGGTTTGCACCGCGTTGGTGGTAAACATTGTGAATGTTGTATATCACCACCTTGGCGTCACACGCGAGTCATCTCCAACACTTGTAGTTTCCTAGTAACGTTAAATTTAACATTTTACTGTGAAGTTGATGTTTGTATTGTGCAGTAATTAAAAGAAGCGCGCCCAAAACAATCGAGTCGAGGAAAGAGACACCACAAAACACAAAGTGCGAAAGTAACGGGGAATATTTCTTTATCTGTACTCTACAAAAAGATCATATCGAAGAGTTTAAGAGTGTATTTCTATCAATAGGGTCGATGTATGTAAGACAAGGATGACGGACTATCTATAAACGCGCTTCGAGTATCAAAAAGACGCCATTATGCTACAGGACGCCGTGTAAAACATAAAATGCGAGGAGTTATTTATACATAGTATTATGATTTTCTACACATACCTGACAACTACTTTATATTCTTTGCTAATGTTTTAATTACGTTTATCTATTATATCTTTGTTGAATTGTTCAAAAAGTTATTTTTTATAACTTTCTATCTCACTTTATTACAATTTCCTTCTCACGAAAGAAACGAAATGGCGATAAAGAAAATGGCGTCCAAAGCCGTCAGATTGACGTTTATAATCAGAGTTGCTATTTAATAGTAATGTATTTAAAAAAGAAAACATAAAATGGCAAAACAATTTTTTTACGAGCACTATGTATGATTACAAGTATCACTGCTCTTTTCTTTCGCCTGGTAACGTACGATCTATAATACTCAATTGACTGTCAGTTTCATATAAACGTTAGAATTTTTCATAAACTCATACATCAATATTGGGATCATGCCGCAGCGTGCAGCTTGAAAATGTGAAAATCGAAGAATACATCGTTTTCCAACAACAAGAAACGCTGTAACCTTTGGAGAAAGGCTTTTGAAATCAATAGCTTCGAGAAAGTCACGATGAAAAATTTAAAAACAGATAGAGATATTTGTCATTATCTAAACAGTTTACTTCTGTAACACCGAAGTCATGATTGCGGTCATAATATTCCAATCTACAACAGACAAATACAAAAGAATCATAGTAATCTCGATATAATACGATGATTGCTGAAAAGTTAAAAGACGAGACATAATTATTTATTACAAACTCTTGCTCACCTCTCTATCAAATCAGCCTTTTCACCGTTCAGTGTTTTTCGCTATAGCACGTCTTTTGAATGAGTCACTGATGGTGTTGAATTCATTATTACCGCAAAAATATAATATATTTATAACATATGAAAAAGGTACATTCGCCGAGAGCGCCATCTACAAATTTATACGTAAGACTTACCATTGAAATATTCCCTCCCTGTGAACTTCTGTGAGGCTCCCCGTATTTAGCCCCCTAAAATTAATTTTTTTTAATAGGTAATTTATTAATTTTTTTTATTAATACGATTGTTCATCGTTTCTTCTTGATTGTTCACTATAAATAATTGTTTGTTCTTAATTTATTTATTTTAAAAAAATTTATTAAAAATGTACCTTCAAGTTGGCTCCCCTATTGGGATTTTTAATATTTTTCCTTCAATAATGACTCATAAAAGTCTATTTTTGATTGTTCATTCACAAATAACGTTTGTTCTCTTTTCAAATTGCTTACTTTTTGTTAAATTAAATATAAACACATATTTTAGTATTTTTTCATCAATATTATCTACTATTGTGTGGATATTAATTAAAATGGTAAGATTTTACCATTGAACTAGTAAGCAACTTGAATAAGCTGTACAGAGAAATTTCGAGGTCCTTGAAATTTGACTTTGAAAACGAATTAAAAAGATAAAAGTTACAAAGACGTTAGTGGGTGCCATATTCTCTTTCTGATTAGGGTGACAAAGTTACGTAGGATAAATAAGACCATAACAGGAACTTTTTAATTTTCGACTAAGATCGAACAAAACTCTCTAAGGCTATCTTAACCTGTGACACTGAAGTAAACTTTTTTTACATGAGTATAAAGATTTCTGTATGTCCGTGTCAATAACCTATGTCGTAATTTAGTAAATTAAAACCTTTAATTCGAACATTTGTCAAAATTAATTAAGCAGGTTTCAAATTAAAATGCTACAAACATACATCAGTATTAGTTATGGAGTAAAAAAAACATACATTAATGATATGAATCAATTTACATTTATTATTCACAAGTAATTTTAATATTAATAAGGGATCATAAACCACGAGTAAGCACTGAAAATGAGGTCTCGCGTGGGCACCGCGTAGTAGGTACAACTCGTGATAGCATCAAAAATACTGGTTGGATTACGAAATACTGTTAAATCATCAAATTTACAAAAAAAAAAAAAATAAACGGCAGTAGCCCGACTCCTATCCACCTCGATAGAAAAGTAGAAGTAAGCAAACAGAAGTTCAAGAGAGCTAGTAACTAAAAGCGGGCAACCCGCAGAAAATATGATCAACCGACGGAGGCTTCTCACCTCCAAAATAAATTGTGAAGCAGTTAGTAACTCTAAAAATCAAAGCTTCAAATATCGATATCTCAATCACCTTAGTAAATTAGCTGCATGCTCCGTTTATGTATAATACTCTTTTGAATACAAATCTCCCATTGAATACAGAAATAAAGCTACCTAGAATGTGATTCATAATTGGATGACCGCCTTTATTTACAAAATAGTTAAATCCCACAGAAGTAAAGACCCAAGCGCGACAAGTTGCGTAGGTACTTTTCAGTAGAACCGTCACTCAGGAAATATCTCGTTGAAACGATCCCAATGAGCCTAAACAAGCTATTTAAAAGGTCAAGGATTCTGTAGATATATATGTCTAAAATATATTTCTCATATATATTGTCGCACTTCAACGCCTTGAGCGACGTGGGAACTTGAAAACATAAGTTCGTACAGGCAACCAAGCTCCATTCTTTCCCGAAAAAACCCTACAATCTCAAAAATTTTCAATCATGCGGCGGAAAAAAATGGATTTAAAAGACTCTAGGTACCGAAATATTATTTCTAGGGCCGAAATGTCCCAAAATTCAACGCTTATGGCCTCCTTCCTTTCGATTGGCACCGGAGATACGGACAGATTCAATACCCCATCGAAATCACACACACAAGTCTCTCAAATGCATATATGACGTCAAATTCATAACCCGTGGTGTCAGATCTGTAATTAGAATGACGTCAGATCTGTAATTAAATTATTTTCCTACTTTGACGAAACACGTTTACAATAATACATAGGTTTCCATCTTTCATATTCATTGAAATATCTGGCAACCTATAATTACGGCCACATCATAGGCAAAAGAGGGCAAAAGGCAACTACCAAAGTATTCTTATTAACTATGTAATGTAAACACATGGAACTAATATGTACTACGTACAACTGGAATGACATCTCTCTAACATTAGCGTGGTCATACGTAAACTGGTGATTAAAAAAAAAAGTGCGTAAGGGAAGTAACCGGGTGCCTAACTATCTCTTTCTACACCACTTCTGTGTGGCTAGCATAAAATATACCACTACACTGGGAAAAGTACTATGGTGAATTTAGATTTTATTATGAGGGAACCGAGGAATAAAAAACTATGCGTCATGATAATTACGATAGAGAACCTATAATTTCCGCTGACGCATTATTTTTTGTTCTTCATATTTCTCGTTTTTTATTATGGGGTTCATCCATTGCTCGACTGTTGAACATTTTTCTTAGGGTCGGTAATTAGTAGCCTACAAAAGTTAGGTAATGGCATTGCTTCGCAATGCAATGATCTCACGTCGCGTTCTAATATTACTTCTTCTGAAAGTTCTGAATCCATTTTGATGATTTTTGTGTTTGGTCACTATTTTTCAACATAGGTTAAATACAGAGAAAGAATTATCGAAATCAGCTGGTCTAATACGCCACTTTGGCCGTTCCATATCCGAGCTGCTATTTCACACCACTGGTTGTACACAGTCGCCGTGCGGAGGCGAAGTCAGAGACGCATATTTTTTCCTCTTCACATTTCTCGTTTTTTTATTATGGGGGTCATCCATTGCTCGACTATTGATGAACACTTTTTTTAGGGTAGGTAATTAGTGGCCTATAAAGGTTACATAATAGCATTGCGAAGTAATGCCATGATTGCTCACATTGCGTTCTAATATCATTTTTTAAAATATTTGGACTTAATTCAATAGGACTTTATACACGTTTGGCCGTTAATATTTCTGAAAGTTCTGAATCGATTTTGATAATTTTTGTGTTTAGTCACTATTTTATAACTTAGGGTAGATACTGTGAAAGAATTATCGAAATCAGTTCACTTAATTTAAAGCTGTAGCAAATCAAAAACGTCGATTCTTTGTTTTTGCGGAGTATTTACTAAACAACTTTATTTCTGTTTTCTTTTGCAGTTTTATTTCTGTCTATCTTCTCTTCTTTTTAAACATTATTTAGGTACCGTAATTTCGCTTTATTTGGGTATCCGTTAACGCAAAGTTATATTAGCCCTTGACTAAACAAGAATTAATAATAAATGAAAAAGCAACGTACCTAAAAAGCATTAACACAGGATGACAAGCTATTAGCAAAATATTAATATAACACAGGTCTACAAAAATTTTTTTTTCGAATTTTGTTTTGATAATATCATCTACTGTTGTTTTTTAGTGTGTTGAAACCGAAAATGAAGTCAATTTTTTTCCCTAACGTAGGTACAGATTTCGTTCAATCTCGAGTAAGTACAGTAATTATTACAATAAAAGATAACAGACTCGGCTGGTAACTTTGATTTATTTTCATCTTGTTCACAATATCAAATACATAAATACATATTACATAAATATATAGTACATATTTCCGCTTGTCAGAATAAACGATGACTCATACTTCATCATTATTTTTATAAAAACTTTTTGTAACAATGAATATGTTTATTAGATCGTTTTCGTGTAGGAGTGTAATAAATTTGCCTATATTTCCAATATTAATGATGATAGACAAAAGACAGTGATGGCAAAAAATCAAGAGCTTTCGGAGCATTGTAAGATACTAAATTTTCTAAAATCGGTTCGTAACTTTATCGGAAAATCGAAAACGGTGAAAAAGTCGAAATTTCCCTATTTTTCGGACAAAAAGTTGATTGTTTCAAAAACGGAAGAATTAATATCGAAAAAATAAAAAACCTCCCGAGACTGGTAGATTGTCTACAAGTTTGAAAAATAAAATTTTAGAAACGGTCGAAAACCCTGACTTGAGCACGTGCCCTTTTCATTTAATGATTATCAGATTAGCTACCCTAGAAAGTAAGATTCGGCCTTATTTCAAAAAGTTATAAAGGTAGCCGAAAACACTAGCGTCAAAAAATGCAAAGGCTTGCGTGGCAAAGTATGGTAGCACATCGAAAATTGGTCCATAACTTTCTTCGAAAATTTTTTGTCGTGCAGTTTTGTTCAATGTCCTCTGATAATTGCGAGAAGAGCGAAATCTGTAGATTTTTTTTCTAGGAAACTTATTTTTTTTTAGACCTAAATTATAAATATATATTTATAGAAATAGATAGTTATACACTATTTTACACTCTATTTTTTGTGACTTCTGGTTTTTAATATATCTTGGTATGCGGATGATAATAGTATTTTTAAAACTTATTATGTTATATTTCATATTTGTTAAAATTTTTATTAATATTTAAAACGAAAGTCTTAATTTATGGTTTTATGCTGACAACTGAAACGAGAATTTGGGGAATTTTGACATTTGTCAAAGTTGAAGTTTTTGACGTCATAATACTAAGGTGTCCATAATGTTTAGATTAGTTAATAATAATACTTTGGTAGTTGCCTTTTGCCCTCTTTTGCCTATGATGTGGCCGTAGAAATAGGTTGCCAGATATTTCAATGAATATGTAAGATGGAAACCTATGTATTGTTTTAAAGAGAAACGTTTTTCGTTAAAGTAGGAAAATAATTTAGTTACATATCTGACGTCATTCTAGTTACAGATCTGACACCATACGGGTAATGAATTTGACGTCATATACGCATTTGAGAGACTTGTGTGTGTGATTTCGATGGGGTATTGAATCTGTCCGTATCTCTGGTGCCAATCGAAAGGAAGGAGGCCATCATATTAATATTTTAGATCCATAGATCTCGCACCAGCGTTGAATTTTGAGACATTTCGGCCCTAGAAATAATGTTTCGGTACCTAAAGTCCTTTAAATCCATTTTATCCGCCGAATGATTGGGAATTTTTGAGATTGTTGGGTTTTTTCGGGAAAGAAAGGAGCTTGGTTGCCTGTACGAACTTATGTTTTCAAGATCCCACGTGCGCTCAAGGCGGTGAAGTGCAACAATATATATGAGAAATATATTTCAAACATATATTTCTACAGAATGCTTGACCTTTTTAATAACGTGTTTAGGATCATTGGGATCGTTTCAACGAGATATTTCTTAAGTGATGGTTCTAAGGGCTTCGGCGTGCAAAAGTACCTACGCAACTTGTAGCGCTTGGAGCTTTACTTCTGTGGGATTTAACTATTTTGTAAATAAAGGCGGTCAGCCATCCAATTATGAATCACATTCTAGGTAGCTTTATTTCTGTAATCAATGGGAGATTTGTATTCAAAAGGGTATTATACATAAACGGAGCATGCAGCTAATTTACTAAGGTGATTGAGATATCGATATTTGAAGCTTTGATTTTTAGAGTTACTAACTGCTTCACAATTTATTTTGGAGGTGAGAAGCCTCCGTCGGTTGATCATATTTTCTGCGGGTTGCCCGCTTTTAGTTACTAGCTCTCTTGAACTTCTGTTTGCTTACTTCTACTTTTCTATCGAGGTGGATAGGAGTCGGGCTACTGCCGTTTATTTTTTTTTTTTTTGTAAATTTGATGATTTAACAGTATTTCGTAATCCAACCAGTATTTTTGATGCTATCACGAGTTGTACCTACTACGCGGTGCCCACGCGAGACCTCATTTTCAGTGCTTACTCGTGGTTTATGATCCCTTATTAATATTAAAATTACTTGTGAATAATAAATGTAAATTGATTCATATCATTAATGTATGTTTTTTTTACTCCATAACTAATACTGATGTATGTTTGTAGCATTTTAATTTGAAACCTGCTTAATTAATTTTGACAAATGTTCGAATTAAAGGTTTTAATTTACTAAATTACGACATAGGTTATTGACACGGACATACAGAAATCTTTATACTCATGTAAAAAAAGTTTACTTCAGTGTCACAGGTTAAGATAGCCTTAGAGAGTTTTGTTCGATCTTAGTCGAAAATTAAAAAGTTCCTGTTATGGTCTTATTTATCCTACGTAACTTTGTCACCCTAATCAGAAAGAGACAATATGGCACCCACTAACGTCTTTGTTACTTTTGTCTTTTTAATTCGTTTGCAAGGTCAAATTTCTAGGACCTCGAAATTTCTTCGTAGAGCTCATTCCAGTTGTACGTAGTACTTATTAGTTCCATGTCTAAACCATGTCTAAACATTACTATGACCTTAGTATTATGACGTCAAAAACTTTAACTTTGACAAATGTCAAAATTCCCCAAATTCTCGTTTCAGTTGCCAGTATAAAACCATAAATTAAAACTTTCCTTTTAAATATTAGTAAAAATTTTGACAAATATGAAATACAACATAATAAGTTTTAAAAATACTATTATAATCCGCATACCAAGATATATTAAAAATCAGAAGTCACACAAAATAGATATTAGATGTGTATTAGTATCTATTTCTAATTTACCTAAGTCTAAAAAAAAAATTGTAGGTACGACAAAAAATTTTCGAAGAAAGTTATGGACCAATTTTCAATATGCTACCATACTTAAGGCCGAATATTATTTTCTAGGGTAGCTAACCTGTTAATCATTCAATGAAAAGGGCACTTGCCCCAGTCAGGATTTTCGACCTAAAATTTCATTTTTCCCGGGTCTTGAATTTTATGAAATAATAAAGTTAAAAGTATAAGGAAATCCACGGAATCTTCATTTCTTAATAAATATATTGATATTTTGTGTAAAAATATCACAAACTTGCCCAATTTTTACGCTCCAAATCTTTATACAAATTAGTGTGAGCGGATCGTATACAAAATTGTACAAGCAATCGGCCACGCGCTTTTATAGTGAGAGCACGTCACTTTACGCCACATTGACAGAATGCGAACACACCGTGTACTTACCCAAAATCAGTACGCAGTGGGACCAGACCTGAGCTTAGTAGAAATAAAATGAGTACTAAGAAGTACGAAGGTAAATTCGCCTTTATTACGAAACATCCGATTGAGTTGAAATTTAGAATACATAAGTAACTTCGATGACACTGTAATATTATGGTAACATGAAGATGTTTTGATGATTGAGTCGGAAGGTCGTCACCGGAACTCTGTAATGAAACATCCGACGATTGAGCTGAAAATTAGAATACATAATTATGTAACTTCGATGACAATGTAATATTATGGTAACATGGAGATGTTCTGATGATTGAGTCGGAAGGTGGTCACCGGGACTCTGTAACGAAACATTCGATTGAGCTGATATTTAGAATACATATGTAACTTCGATGAGAATGTAATATTATGGTAACATCATTGATTTAAGGGTAACATGGAGATATTCTGATGATTGAGTCGGAAGGTGATCACCAGAACTCTGTAACGAAACGTCCGATTGAGTTGAAATTGGAATACATATGTAACTTCGATGACAATGTAATATTATGGTAACATGGGGATGTTCTGATGATGGAGAAGGAAGGTAGTTTCAAGAACTCTGTAACGAATCATCCTATTGAATACATCTCTGTATTTCTTGAAAAAAAAATCCTTACATATCTGGTTGCCTATAGGAAACCATTCCATTCCATCAACCTTTTTGTACCCCACTGCAGATTAGACCTCCACTCAAAATGAGGGGCTTGGAGCTTTAATCCACTACGCTGCTCCAATGCGGGTTGGCGAATTGTAATGACCGCCATCTATTGACATCAGCCCGAACCGACTGCTTGACCTCTGCTCTCCGAGACACGGAGTCAGTTAATGTTAATGTGATTGTAATTAGAGTAATAGTTAATGTACGAAAAAACTCATTGGTATACGCTCAAATTCGGACCATGGCCACATGGCCTTATAGATTTGAAACAGGTTCGCTGCGTTTGTGCTATCACGGCACGTAAACTATAGAAAACAAATTCTTATTTATGTAAAGCGTATTAAGAGATAGTTTTTTTTTAATGTAGCCCAACTCAATACCTCGAGGGTTTTTTTCATTTTTTCGATATCGCTTTTCATTTTCGATAAATTGTCGATTTAGTGCGCAAAGATACCGAAAAAATGCGACATTGTTCTACATTTTCGCAATTTTTTAGAAAAGTTTTTGACTTTGTCAAAAAAAAATTTACCATATTGTAGACCAAGACGCATCTTTTCAAACCTATACCATTCACATAGCCCCAGAACTCACGAGACCAGGGCGATGTCTCACTCTGGCTGAAATTGGGAGTCTACTGAAGCGATCGAAATGTATCACATTTAACGATTATCAAATTTAACGGGATAATATTCCCACCTGATTCTTACGGAAAAACATGTCCACGCAAACAAAGTCGTGGGTAGCAGTTTACAGTTAACATAACAATTTTTATACATGATAACAAAATCTAAAGTTACAGTTTTGTTGGGGAGTCAAAGTCAGACGACCCACTGTGCATGCCTACATATGTGCGTGTGGCGGTGCACGAGCCTCGATCGTCGTGAGAGAAGCGCTAAAAACCTAAACATCGCTCGGCGCGCCTTCGACGCTGACCCTTAAAGATGTAGAAAAGCTGTTTTTTGACGCAATAGCAGCAATAGATCAAGGAAAAAAAAACATGTGGACCTTAGATGATGTTATGGAACTCGCGGAATAGAATTCTTTTATTAAAAATGTTAGTGAAAATTCTGACGATTCTGATTAATTCTCAAAAATTCTGATTTTTCCATTAATACACACGTACTCTATTATTGTTGCTATTTTTTTAATTTTTTTATTAATTGTGAAATTATTGTTATTATCTGTAAAAAATGTAAAATTATGACGGAGTCAATAGTTCGCAACGATCCTATGATGAAAATATATGAGTATGATTTGTATGGTTTAATTTTTACCCCAGTATGAGTACGCCTTTACTTTTGAGTAGCATGGTGAAACACTATTTTTTAGCGCGAATATCATATCGACATATCATATCGACATGTTGTTCAACTCTAGTTGCATCTACCTAGTTGTTTCCAGATGACGTAAACATTCCTACCGACGACGGCACGGAACTCGGGCGACAACTGTATATAGACGCCACAGATCACTAAGTTGCTTGCTGGGTCTTGAGGGCTTAAGTGTTCTTTGTTTTTAAACGAAAAAACGTTCAAACATGTTGAATATGTCCTTGTGTGTGTTACGATATTGCACTAATAATTCAAATAATACGGCAAAGTACAAAGGAATAACTTTCCATCGATGAGCAACTATATAATAATTTTAAAACATAATTCAAACAAAATTGAACATACGCGTAACCACCGATAACGGAACGGCGTCATGTTGCGTCATTTGTCATAAACTAAAAATTAAGATGTGACATTCATGTGCGACATTACAGGACATTCATTCCATTTCGTGACCTTTCATGACATTTCATGCATTTTATGACATTCCATGACCTTGTATGACATTTCAAGGTTTTTCATGGCTTTTTATGCCCTTTTATGACATTTCCGGACCTTTCACGACATTTCATGACCATTTATGGCATGTTATGACATTTCATATCTTTTGATGACATTTCATGACCTTTTTTTATTTTCATGACATCCTATGACATTTTACGACGTTTATAACATTTAATGACATTACATGACCTATCTAGGCTTTCATAACATCCCATGACCTTTTATCACATTTCATGACATTCCATGACCTTTCATCACATTTTTGATCTTTCATGACATTTTATGCGTTTTATGACATTCCATGACTTTATTATATTGAAACTTGGATGGTGATAAAAATTTCACCTTGTACGAGTATAGAGCGTGTAGAGCATACCGAACTTTAACCACAAGTAAAAAAAAAAAAGATAAGTGATACAAAATTAAACTTTGAATGTTTTCTCGGTAACCGTTTATTAGTTGTGCCATCTACTCACTTAAACTTTTTGTTTAGTTTGGTAAGATTACTCGCTTGAAAGTTTGGCCTATGTTCAGCCGAACAAGTCGTACGTTGTCATTAAAGGTCATGAAAAATGTTGTAAAATGTCATGAAAAGACATGAAAGGTCTTAAAATGTCTTATAATAATGAAATATCATGGAATGTCGTAAAATGACATGAAAAGTCATTTAAATCATGAAATATCATGAACTGTCTTACAATATCAGAAAATGTCATCAAATGTCGTTAAAAGTCATAAACACACATGAAAGTCAAGAAATGTAAAATAAAGAATGTCATAATATACCATAAAAGGACTTGCAAGATCATGAAATGTCATAAAAAGTCGTAGGATGTCATGAAATGTCATAAATGATCATAAAATGTATATTTTGCTACAGTAGGCACAAAGTCGTAATTTTCGACAGCACATAAACAAAGTTCGCAAACGGACACTACTTTAAAATAATTAATCTACACAGATAATAATTTAACAAGTGCGAGTCGGTCTCCCACACAAAGAATTCCGTACCATCGCACAATAAAAAAAACCTCCCATTTTGTGTATAGGACCCCCTTAATGTTATTTTATTATTTGCTACTTATAGTGGCCTTAGTAGTACCTACATACTCCAAGAAAATTTCAAGTGTAACCAATGATCTCACAACCACCAATCCATCACCAATCACCAAAAACGTTGAAAAAAACATGTTTCTAGTATGGGGACTACCTTAAGATTTCAACTTTATTTTATTATATTAGTCATAGTAATACAAATTTTGTGAATATTTCAAGTGTCTACTTATTGCGGTTCAGACGACATAGCCCTATGACAGACAGAGCCACAGTAATAGGGTTTTCGTTGGTACTCATTGAGTACGGAATCCTAAAAATTTTGTACATGAGAGTCCATAAACTCCGTAATTCGATTTTGACTTCATTTGAATTGCTACCTCCACCCATATAGCCTAACATGTATTTTGTCTTGAAACTCTCTCGTTCCATTTAGATAGAACATCACCATTTATTTCGATAGACAAATAATGTAATTTTCTTTTATGAAAAATAATGCATATTCTGAGATCTAATTTACTTGTACCAATAAAAAAATGAAGGATCACAGAGCTCAGACTGATGTTCCCGCCCCCCGCCTTCTACTGCCTTCACATAATCCAGCATGTTTCTTTTTCTCTTGACAAAGCCACATAGTTTATGGATGCTCCCTAAATGCCACTAATTCATTGATTTGCGGATGCTATATTTTCAATGGTAAGCTTGCTGCTTTCTGAACTGTTCAACTGCTTAGAGTCTAGTTGTGATTTAAGGTCACTATTAGGTTTCCATTCAGTTGTAAATTTTTCAATTGCTTGTTGAAGTGAAAAGAAATTCACAATTTCTATGTTTTCTTCTTGTTCTTGTAATCTGTTCTTTAGATCTTGGTCTGTAATAATAAAAACAAGGAATGTTAATTTGTAATACACTATCACATAAAAATCCCTTATTGAAATTATTATAATACCTACCGTTGCCTTCTTTTGGAATTACATAAGCATGCTCTAGTTTGATGAATTTATTAGTTTTTTTTAAATATTTTAGACATTTTTCAGGTAATTTATCAAATAAGGGATCTAACGTTGACGCCCCAGGATGCTCTTCAAAAAACATGTATGTTCCCAATGCTGGTTCATATTGTCCTGGAAAAAAATAGAGACACACAACGTAAGCATACTATTTTTTGGAAGGAAAATTGTATTCATACTTATACATTGCAAAGATTCCTTTATATACAAAATATGGAAGGTCTACTGGTTGTAATTTACTTTATGTTTCAACCAGATGACCAATTTTTAAGTAGGGAAGTTTTAATTTTAATTAACGCATATTACAAAGGCCATTTGATAACTATGTGGCAATTGTCTAGTTATGTTCTAGTCTAGTTATTTTCCCTTGCTGCTCGTGGGAACACAATGAATTAAAAAACATCTAATAAATCCAAATATGACGGCGGCGTGGTTCGCAACAATCGCAACCCATCACGCCATGTTTCCCGACGGAGCAAAAAGTGGTCTGCAGAGACTCGTATTGGTGCTTTAAATGTACAGGGACGCGTAAAGAGTAAATTGGATAAAGTATATGATACGATGAGTGAGAAACGAATGGATATTTTATGCATCAGTGAAACAAAGCGGAAAGAATGTGAAATCACAGCATAGCGCCTTTACAGCATATAGGTCAGGAGTTCCCAGGACAGACAGAGCTTGTCACGGCGCAGGTTTAATTCTTTCTGCAAGAATGAATTAGTGTGTGAAAAGGTATGAATGTATAAGCCCAAGGCTTATATGGATTCGGCTTAAAGTAGGGTTGATTGGTCTTTTTGTAATTGGCATTTATGCCCCAGACATGGGCGTTGCTCAGTCGGATCAAGAAGAATTTTGGGAGAGTGTGAGGGATGTGTTAAATATATGTGGGGAAAACGAAAGGATTGTGATGCTTGGTGATTTTAATGGATGTGTTGGAATTAAACGTGATGGATTGGAGAGGGTACTTGGAAAGTTTGGGGATGAAAAAGTGAATTAGAATTGCGAGTCTCCTTGATATACAAGGTTAGATTTTAGTTTTAACCGGGCGAAATTTTTCTGGATGTCAGGTATCATTAATAGACCTCATTGCGTAAATACAAAATATGGGTTACTTTATCGTAATAAATTATTTTATCTACAGTGTTATTTTATCTACAACGTAGGCGCCCGAGGCCTTGAAACTGAATGGAGCGGCGGGCATGAATGATGACTAGAGTTATTGGTTTTTTCGGGAAAGGTTTGTGTAGTCATATCTCAATATTTTTCTATAGAACGATACTAAAAGGAAACAAGATGGCTATCGGTTTTCCACATAAGATCATTATATTAAAATTTGGCTGGTCATTAACACCTCACCCTGTATGTCTGGAGTGAAACCTCTGTGTGACAAACACAATGTTCTGTCTCAAGACTATACACTCTTATACATAGCGAAGAGGTGATCAGCGTAGTATAAATAGATTTTGTGATTGTAGATGAAAGATTAAAACCTCGAGTTGTGGACTCAAGAACCTATCGTGGCGCTAGCGTAGGAACGGATCATTTTCTAGTGATGAGCCGGATAAATGGTCTGTTCAGGCGATGGCGGCATCGTGTTCCGGCGTCTACAACCGATTGAAACGAATACGCGATGAGAAGTTACAAGAGGATGATTCAAGGGATAATTATGTGAGTAAGCTGAAAAAAAGATTTGATGATATAGATGAAAAGGTTGGAGGAAGGATAGAAGAGTTGTGAGAGTGTTTTAAAAATAGTATTGTGGATGTGGCAATTGAAGTATGTGGTGTTTCAAAGAGGAAGAAAGGATCTAAGAAAAATGGTGCTTGGTGGGATGCTGAAGTAAAACAACTAGTAGATGAGAAGAAGATAGCATGGTTGGACCTGTTAGCAGCTGAAGCTAATAAGACGGTACGAGGGTCCGACTGCACACAGGATGTTGAGAGATTGATGGAAAAATATAAAACTTTAAAGAAGAGCGTGAAAGAGGTAAAAGCTAGAAAGAAGAATGAAATAAATGAGAAATTGGAGGAAAGGATGTCTGAGGATTTTCAAAGTAATAGAAAGCTGTTCTGGAACACAGAAAAGCTTGGGAAAGTTGTAAATCAACAAATAATATGTCAGTGGTCAGGGATTCGAAAGACGAGATTTTGAACGACAAGGTAAGTGTATTGAAAAGATGGAAAGAATAGTTTGAAAACTTGTTTGAAAGAGAAGTACAGTTACATATCAATGTGATAATAGTGTGAGTGATTATAGTGAAATCGATGTGAAAGAAATTGTGGAGGCAATGAAAAGTATGAAATCAGGGAATGTAATGATAGAATTTCTGTTAAAATGCTGAGGGCTGGGGGCGGCGTTGTTGCGAGTTTGTTGTACCTCCTTTTCAATTCTTGTTGGCGCACTGGTAATTTCACATGTCGTTTTAGAAAAGCATGAGTTTAGATTGGTTTAGATCTATTACGGACTAATTACTTAATGGCGAAAAGGTACGTACGTGAATGAATTTCATTAGCGTTTATAAACACTTTACAGTCACTAAAATAGGCTTGATGACACTGACGACAGTAAGAAAAAACCAATGAAATTATTGTTTTAAATTTTAAAATCAATTTAAATGTGTCTAAAAATTATTTTCAATTTTACATTAAAAGCGATAATTTCATGTTTTTTGTTGAAATAAAATACAAAATTAAAGTCATCCAGCATGTGTATCAAACAACAATCAGAATTAATTATGTCATACCTATGTAGCCATCAGCCGACATACAACACAAATAAATAATTCTCTAAAAGTTATATAGATTGTATAGAAACAAGAATAAATGTAATGAAACGTTAATATCAGTTGTACGAAAAAAAGTGTATGAGAAATATTATCAATACGTAATAATTACCCGATCTTATGATGGCAGTTTTGCAAGTAACTGTACCTATCTACTGTGATAATAAAATACTTAATCGGCATAAATAGGTAGGTACTTAGTCTTTTACCTTATAATTTCTAGGCACTTCTGCTCGTGATTGTACTGGACGTACGGCAAATAACATATTAACTGACTCATTGGTTCCAGTTATTATTGAGTTTCAGCAGCCTCTAGTGTGGTCTCTTTAGTGTCTAGTATTTTGCCTTGATTTACACTAATTCTTCAATGGGAAGGGTATTTTTGCATAGCAGCCTGCGACCTGCGCATCATTAGTATGTTCGCGAAATTTATACAAAATCTACAGTATGTATGTTTCTAATTTTTTGTGTGATAATCAAATGCTTTGATAAGGACACATATGAGCAAACTTACGAATTTTAATTAATTATTGTGTGTTTTACGATAGAAAAATGAAATTACAGTAGAAGCACACCACTTGAGTTTCCTAAGTTTATCCAACAGATTTGAATAACCACCGAAAAACTTAAAATACCATTGCTAAGTTTGAATTTTTTTTTAAAAGTATTTGTTTTATGAATTTTTAAATTTTCGTAGTAAAACATATGTTTTCTTTCTAAAAATGTTATATGGTGAGGTTCAAATAATTCTAATTGAGAACCAATCAAAATTTCAAATTTTAATTCTGTATATAGTGTGTTACACGAAATATTAAGAAATACCTAGCCACACCCTTAGCACAACCTTAAAGCTTCTAACTTTTTGACATAGCTTGCAATGCGTTTTCTCTATACACTTATCAAAAACGAACAGCTTAAGAATTATCAAAACTTATGAAATTTAATGTCCCATGGCCAGACATTTTTTTTTTAAATTCCGTAGTATTCCTTATGTTATTTTTCTAAAAACTTTGCAATGTGAGGTTAAGATAGTTTTAATTTATGAACCAATCAAAATTTCAATTTTTGATTCTACATACAGTGTGTTATATGAAATATTAAGAAACACCTAGCCACACCCTTAGCACAGCCCTAAAACTTCTAACTTTTCGACAATAGCTCACAATGCGTTTTATCTATCCACTCATCAAAAACGAACAGCTTAAGAATTATCAAAACTTTTTTATGAAATTTAATGTCCCACAATCAGACTTATTTTTTTTAATTTTCATAGTATTCCTTATGATATCTTTCTAAAAATTTTACAACGTGAGGTTAAGATAGTTCTACTTATGAACCAATCAAAATTTCAAATTTTAGTTCTATACACAGTATGTTACACGAAATATTAAGAAATATCTAGCCACAACCTTAGCACAGCCCTAAAATTTCTAATTTTTTGACTATAGCTCATAATCCACTTTATCTATCCACTCATCAAAAATGAACAACTTTAGAATTATCAAATCTTTTTTATGAAATTTAATGTCCCAGGTTCGGACTGTTATTTTTTTTTAATTTTCGTAGTATCCCTTATGTTATCTTTCTAAAAATTTTACAACGTGAGGTTAAGATAGTTCTAATTATGAACCAATCAAAATTTCAAATTTTAATTCTGTATATAGTGTGTTACACGAAATATTAAGAAATACCTAGCCACACCCTTAGCACAACCTTAAAACTTCTAACTTTTTGACATAGCTTGAAATGCGTTTTCTCTATACACTTATCAAAAACGAACAGCTTAAGAATTATCAAAACTCATGAAATTTAATGTCCCATGGCCAGACATTTTTTTTTTTAAATTCCGTAGTATTCCTTACGTTATTTTTCTAAAAACTTTGCAACGTGAGGTTAAGATAGTTTTAATTTATGAACCAATCAAAATTTCAATTTTTGATTCTATATACAGTGTGTTATATGAAATATTAAGAAACACCTAGCCACACCCTTAGCACAGCCCTAAAACTTCTAACTTTTCGACAATAGCTCACAATGCGTTTTATCTATCCACTCATCAAAAACGAACAGCTTAAGAATTATCAAAACTTTTTTATGAAATTTAATGTCCCACAATCAGACTTATTTTTTTTAATTTTCATAGTTTTCCTTATGATATCTTTCTAAAAATTTTACAACGTGAGGTTAAGATAGTTCTACTTATGAACCAATCAAAATTTCAAATTTTAATTCTATACACAGTATGTTACACGAAATATTAAGAAATATCTAGCCACAACCTTAGCACAGCCCTAAAATTTCTAATTTTTTGACTATAGCTCATAATCCACTTTATCTATCCACTCATCAAAAATGAACAACTTTAGAATTATCAAATCTTTTTTATGAAATTTAATGTCCCAGGTTCGGACTGTTATTTTTTTTTAATTTTCGTAGTATCCCTTATGTTATCTTTCTAAAAATTTTACAACTTGAGGTTAAGATAGTTCTAATTATGAACCAATCAAAATTTCAAATTTTAATTCCATATACAGTGCGTTACACAAAATATTAAGAAATACCTAGCCACACCCTTAGCACAGCCCTAACACTTCTAACTTTTTGGCAATAGCTCACAATGCACTTCATCTATCCACTCACCGAAAACAAAGAACTTTAGAATTATCGTAAGTAATTTTTTTCTGGCTACGCGACTATTATGACTGGTGAGGAATAAGCTGTGGTCAGTACTGTCCGTGTAAGGAATGGACGGTGATCTGATTCGAGCTCTGAAATATCTGTATAGGGATTCCAGTGCGTGCGTTAGATTAAACAGGGCCTACACAGAATGGTTTGACGTCCAAAAGGGGGTCCGACAAGGATGTGTAGCATCTCCGTGTCTGTTTAATCTGTTCATGGATAGCTGCCTGAATGAATTGAGAGAGAGTGAATGTGGGTTGAGCATGGGAGAGTTACATATCAAATGCCTTTTATACGCCGATGACCAAGTTTGACTTGCATAGTCGGAGGAAGCGTTGCATGAAATGGTAACTATTACGAACGGAGCGTTTAAAAAGAAGGAAATGAAAGTCAATGTTAGTAAAACAAAAGTGATGGTGTTTGAGAAAGAAGAAATGATGACTGAGTGTAAGATATTGATGGGAGATGAAAGGATTGAACAGGTGAAAGAATTTGTATACTTAGGTAATATGATCACGAGGGACGGAAAGTGTGACAGTGATATTGAAAGAAGAGTGAAAGCAGGAAATCAAGTAAATGAAGCTCTGCGCTTTTTTGTGGGCAGCCAAAGTATTTCTCGAAAAGCTAGATTGGCTGTCCATAGGGGAGTTCGTGCTCCGACCTTGATGTATAGAAGTGAGTGTTGGGTTTGGCAGAAGAAGCATAAAAGTAAAATTAAAGCAGTAGAGATGAGGTCATTAAGAAGTATATGCGGGGTTAGTTTGAGAGACAGAATAAGAAATAGTGTGATAAGAAATCAATGTGATATGGAAGATGTAGTGGCAAAAATTGAAAACAGGAATGCTGCAGTGGTTTGGTCATTTGGAGAGGATGGATGGAAGTAGACTGACGATAGAAATTTACTTGTGGAGGTGAATGGAATGGTAGGGTCGGAATGGGTCGCCATAGACGAAAGTACAAGAACGAGATTGGGGTCGTATTAGAAAAGGGTCAAGTCCAGAGTACCGCGTATCCGCAGTATCTGGAGAGCGTGTATAAGGAGAGTGATGAGTGTCGATGAAGCGAAAAAAGTATGCCACGATTGCACCAAGTGGAAATCTGTAGTCTCTGCCTACAAGCGTGAGTATATGTATGCATAAGATGTTCCCCTACCAAAAAGTGCCTAATGCGGCTAAAGAAGTTTTCACTTCAATGATCATGTCATTACGGTGTCGTTTGTTGTTTTCAAGAATACCATACCATCAAATAGTTTTTCATCTAATAAATAATTTTAGTTCGGTGTAGTGTTTCATTTCAATTTCATAACATTGAATTTTGGATTCCTACATGAATTCACAAATTATGGCGGAATCATATGGCCCAGGAAATAAGAAGGTTGAATACTGCTGGGTTAATTAATGGTTCACCATTTTCAAATTAGTAAGGTAGATTAGGTTAGATCATATTGATGCGTGGAGCAAAACAGAGCAGTGTAATGAGCTAATTAAAAGTCTATTGAATCCTGTGAAATTTGGCTCATAGGTTAATGATCCACATTTACAAATTGGTTGGTTAGGCTAGGGTATGTCAATGTAAGGAGCGAAGCAGAGTGGAACGAGCCCCTCAGAAGTCTAAGCATCCATTTCGAATTTGGCTCATATATTTAAATCGTCTACCATTTTCAAATTGGTTGGCCAGGCTAGGAATGTGAGGTGCAAAGCGACAAGCATTTCAAATTCAGTTTATTTAGGTAAATGGGCTATAATTTTTAAATTATTAGGTTAAGTTAGGAGCAAGAGGGTGGTTTTTTCAGAGGAAGAGAGGTAGGAGACCACTACCTTCCCCCATTTCTCTGTTTCCCTTCTTCTGTGGTTTATCCTGCAACACAGTAAAATTCTACCTGCTATTTTATAGTAGACGGACTGACAAACTATCTCCGTGGATGGGTGGTCATACCTGAGCGCATCATAATATGCTTAGTTTACCTATTATTATGCTTAATAACTATTTAATATGCTTAGCTAAAAATAACTATTACCCTGTAATCAGTGACTGAGTAAAGTTTACTCAGGTCGGCTTTACAAAAAAGGAATGGAAATTTAACATTATAGTAAACTGAAAACAGTAAAATATGCTAAGAGACACTGTTTAACAAAAAAATTACCATGAGGAAAAGCAGTGATGTGGAAACTAATAATACACCGATAAATAGCAAAACTAGGAAAAGAAAATGAAATAATTAGATAAGTATTTAAAATTTTAAACACGAACAATATTTTACAAAACCACCATTTCGTAAAAAGAATATTATAATAATAAGAGAACACTCGATTTTTTGTTCTTAATGAGTTGGAACAGTAGTCGGAGTATGCATATATTCGGTTTTTGTTGTATTTTTCTTTCATTATACTCGGGTTTTTGGGATTATATTAAGCAAAGTTACATTCAGGGTTGGCGTTGTCCCATACGTAAAAAAAAGGTCATTTACTTATTCGACATTATACGTGTTTACATGATTTACTCTCACTTGTTATAAGAAAATCAGGAAGGAACATTTATTAATGTAGGTAACTAAAAAATTTTGGGTACGGTTGTATTTTATAAAAATATCGCAAATAGTGAAAAAACAACTAGGCGAAGTTCGGGGGTTCTACGGTATAAATCCACTCAAGAAATACAATAAAGTTGTCACCTACTTAAACATATATGCAAATGTTATTCCCTCTTTATAAAGCTGAGCCGATTGTTCTTAGTGTTTAGGAGGATAAATCTTGGATATTTCACAAACCTGTAAAAAACGTATCGTCCATTTGTATTACAGGATTTTTGGTATCGATACCTAAAACGTGAACACTTCTGTACTTCTCGATGTTAACATTATCATCCAATTCCGCATAAACAATCAATTCTTCTTCAGACTCTGAATCAATGTTACTCATTATTTTTTTTAAATTAAGAAATCTGTATTAAGCATGTACAATTATTAGCGTTTTGGGTCTACGTTTAAATAGGATAATAACCACAGTTAATAACAGTCAAACTGTTAGACACTTTTTTACTTTGTATCTTTATATATTTCTTTGTTTTTACAATATTTGACTAGCTATAAAATGAACCAAACCACTGAAAAACTGCAAACCATGCTAACCACTGCAAACTCACTGCAAACCTGCAAACTGACTGCTGCACAAAGTGCAATGCAAACCAACGAAACTAGTAACACAAAATATATACTCTGTGAAACCAACCACAAAACTAGTAATAGTAATACAAAACAAAATATACTCTGTGCCAACCACCATGCCATGCCCATGGAACTATTATGTACTACGTACAACTGGAATGAGCTCTACGAAGAAATTTCGAGGTCCTAGAAATTTGACCTTGAAAACGAATTAAAAAGATAAAAGTAACAAGGACGTTAGTGGGTGCCATATTGTCTCTTTCTGATTAGGGTGACAAAGTTACGTAGGATAAATAAGACCATAACAGGAAATTTTTAATTTTCGACTAAGATCGAACAAAACTCTCTAAGCCTATCTTAACCCGTGACACTGAAGTAAACTTTTTTTATATGAGTATAAAGATTTCTGTATGTCCGTGTCAATAACCTATGTTATAATTACGCTATAAATTAGAACCTTTAATTCGAACATTTGTCAAAGAATTCAAATTAAAATGCTACAAACATACATCAGTATAATTATGGAGTAAAAAAACATACATGAATGATGGGAATCAATTTACATTCATTATTAACAAGTAATTTTAATATTTATAAGGGATCATAAACCACGAACGTAAGCACTGAAAATGAGGTCTCGCGTGGCCACCACGTAGTAAATCTCGCGACAGCATCGAAAATACTGGTTGGATTTGTACGATATACTGTTAAATCATCAAATTTACAAAAAAAATAAACGGCAGTAGCCCGACTCCTATCCACCTCGATAGAAAAGTAGAAGCAAGCAAACATAAGTTCAAGGGAGCTAGTCACTTAAAGCGGGCAACCCGCAGAAAATATGATCAATCGACGGAGGCTTCTCACCTTTAAAATAAATTGTGAAGCAGTTAGTAACTCTAAAAATCAAAGCTTCAAATATCGATATCTCAATCACCTTAGTAAATTAGCTGCATGCTCCCTTTATGTATAATACCCTTTTGAATACAAATCTCCTATTGATTACAGAAATAAAGCTACCTAGAATGTGATTCATAATTGGATGGCTGACCGCCTTTATTTACAAAATAGTTAAATCCCTCAGAAGTACTCAGAAGTAAAGATCCAAGCGCGACAAGTTGAGTAGATACTTTTACACGCCGAAGCCCTCAGAACCATCACTCAGGAAATATCTCGTTGAAACGATCCCAATGAGCCTAAACACGCTATTAAAAAGGTCAAGCATTCTGTAGAAATATATATTTGAAATATATTTCTCATGTATATTGTCGCACTTCACCGCCTTGAGCGCACGTCGGAACTTAAAAACATAAGTTCGTACAGGCAACCAAGCTCCTTTCTTTCCCGAAAAAAACCCAACAATCTCAAAATTTTCAATCATTCGGCGGATAAAAATGTATTTAAAAGACTCTAGGTACCGAAACATTATTTCTAGGGCCGAAATGTCTCAAAATTCAACGCTGGTGCGAGACCTAAGGATCTCAAATATTAATATGATGGCAACCTTCCTTTCGATTGGCACCAGAGATACGGACAGATTAAATACCCCATCGAAATCACACACACAAGTCTCTCAAATGCATATATGACGTCAAATTCATTACCCGTATGGTGTCAGATCTGTAACTAGAATGACGTCAGATCTGTAACTAAATTATTTTCCTACTTTAACGAAAAACGTTTCTCTTTAAAACAATACATAGGTTTCCATCTTTCATATTCATTGAAATATCTGGCAACCTATTATTATGGCCACATCATAGGCAAAAGAGGGCAAAAGGCAACTACCAAAGTATTATTATTAACTAATCTAAACATTATGGACACCTTAGTATTATGACGTCAAAAACTTCAACTTTGACACATGTCAAAATTCCCCAAATTCTCGTTTCAATTGCCAGCATAAAACCATAAATTAAGACTTTCGTTTTAAATATTAATAAAAATTTTAACAAATATGAAATATATCATAATAAGTTTTAAAAATACTATTATCATCAGCATACCAAGATATATTAAATACCAGAAGTCACACAAAATAGATATTAGATGTGTATTAGTATCTATTTCTATTAATATATATTTATAATTTAGGTCTAAAAAAAATTAGTTTTCTACAAAAAAAATCTACAGTGCATAAAGCCAAACGTGTATATAAAGTCCTATTGAATTAAGTCAAAATATTTTAAAAAGTGATATCAGAACGCGATGTGAGCAATCATGGCATTGCTTCGCAATGCTATTATGTAACCTTTATAGGCAGTGGCCTAATTAGTGAAATACCTACCCTAAAAAAAAAGTGTTCATCAATAGTCGAGCAATGGATGACCCCCATAATAAAAACGAGAAATGTGAAGAGGAAAAAATATGCGTCTCTGACTTCACCTCCGCTCGGCGACTGTGTACAACCAGCGACGTGAAATAGCAGCTCGGATATGGAACGGCCATACTGGGGTATTAGACCAGCTGATTTCGATAATTCTTCCACTGTATCTACCCTATGTTGAAAAATAGTGCCCAAAAAAAATCATCAAAATGGATTCAGAAATTTCAGAAGAAGTGATATTAGAACGCGACGTGAGATCATGCATTGCGAAGCAATGCCATTACCTAACTTTTGTAGGCTACTAATTACCTACCATAAGAAAAATGTTCAACAGTCGAGCAATGGATGACCCCCATAATAAAAAACGAGAAATATGAAGAGGAGAACATAATGCATCAGCGGAAATTATAGATCCTGTATCGTAATTATCATGACGCATAGTTTTTTATTCCTCGGTTCCCTCATAATAAAATCTAAATTCACCATAGTACTTTTCCCAGTGTAGTGGTATATTTTATGCTAGCCACACAGAAGTGGTGTAGAAAGAGATAGTTAGGCACCCGGTTACTTCCCTTTCGCACTTTTTTTTTTTAATCACCAGTTTACGTATGACCACGCTAATGTTAGAGAGAGCTCCTTCCAGTTGTACGTAGTACATAATAGTTCCATGGCCATGCCATGAATGAAGTGCCATGCACAGACTATAAATTATCGCAGAGTGTCACAGAGTACTTACTGCATTTAGTCGCGTCCAAAGACTACTATTGTAAGTTGTCGCGTCGGTTGGCCCAGTGTGTGATTGAAACGCGTATTATTTCATGGGCTAATCACTTACTTGAAAAAATATTTTGTATATTATAGTTTAATTAGCGACATCTATATGTCTTTCAAATACACTATTTAATGTGAGTTACTAGTGAAAAAAATATATTTTGTCTACCTATTTTTCTATACTTTATTTATTATTATATATTATAAATAAAATACGAAAACTATATTTTGGGGACATTTACTACACATATTTAAAATTAATATAATTAATTAATTAAAATTCAATTTTAATACATACATATCTCTAAACAAATTTGAGAAATGTGGCCTAAAAGAGCAAGAACCCAAGAAATCAAAATAAAAAAACTTGAAATGTTTAAATTTGACAAAACGTTTGTTTTTTTATTACGATAGTTTTGACTCAGTGTTGCCAGAACGTTACTTTTGTAACATTTTCCGTTACTTTTTAACACCTTCACGTTACATTTACGTTACACGGCTTAAAACGTTACTTTTGCGTTATATTTCGGAATTGAAAATAAAATTGTAGTCTCATCGGAAAACTACGTGAGACGGAATGCAAACCAAACGAGTGCTTTACGTTTTAATGTTAACTGTGGTCTTGCACAGTTTAGACTATTCTGTGGTGTCGTCTTTGGATAGACAGAAGACAAGACCTGCACCAACAAATTATTCGAGATATTGCTGCCTACATTTTGTCTTTTATCTCTTTTACACATTTGACACTTGATTAACATCCATCACTTTCTTTTACAAAACGTAGGCAGCAGTATATCACCAAAAATATGCATAGAGTGTGACATGCCTGTGATTTTCTCTATCGCACTGTATCCTGTGAGTCCTGTGACTGTATCGCTGATCGCACTGCTTGCTAGAATGAGGAAATAGAAAGAGCGAGTGAATTTGTGAGTTTTAGTTGGTTTTAGTCCGAGTAAAAGTGTTCTGTGGAGCCATTTTCTGTTTGCTGTGTCAAAAAATACAAAACAAGGGCAAAGACCTTTTTTACGTTGATAATAGAATAGAACTAAGGTAAGTAGGTAGATACCTATCAACCAAAGTACTAAGCACGCACAGTAAGGACATTCAATCACAGGTCTGCAAAAAAAAACTGCATATGACATTGTAACATTTTCTTATAGATTTTGAGCTCCCAAAAACAGGAAAAATATTCAAAACCTGTGTTGAAAACATTTCTATCACATACTAACATAGGTTTATATAGATATTAGGAACAACTCATGCGTTACTTTGTTATACAGTATATCTTGTCTGAATGGCGCCTGTTCATTGATTCATCCAAAAGTAGTCTTATAGTAGTATTATTGCTTTATGAAAATAAATTAGCTTCGCTTCCAATGAGGTATTCTGTGCATTTGGAAGAAAACTAAAATTGTGTAAAATTGCGATTACGTAAATAACAGTAATTGACTGTTTTTATTATAGCATTTATTTTCTTTTACAGGATTACACTGGTCGATTTGATTAATCCTTATGTAACAATTATTCAAAAAACACTGAAATAATGGTCAGTGTCTTAAATTACATTAAAATTGTGTATAATAATACTTAATGTATTAAAAAGTGTTACTTTTCTTGTGAAAATGTTACTTTTTGACCAGTCTTAGGTAACTTTTGTGGACAAGGTACTGGCAACACTGAGTTTTGTGCAAGTTTTGTGATTTATTCCCATTTAATCCAGATTCCATGCTATTTTATTATTAAGTTTATTTGTCTTGTTATTATTTCTTTATTGTTATTGCATAACTATAATTGTTGAAAAATGGAACCCGGCTGTAGACCATGTTGTGGATGCAAAATTACTAGTTAGTACATGTACCTAATGCCTATATTACGATCAGTATTCTTTTCAACAAATTCAAAGAGTACATAAGCCTCAAACTGATATGTTTATTTTCTAGACAGTACGAAGCCAAGCGTTCCAATGTGGTTCCAATGCACCAATTCCCTGATCTAAGTCGTTTTCCTAAAAGGTTTAAGGACTGAATTCAAAGTAATGACGGAGACACTCTTTCTCTACTTGCTCTAATTACGTATGTAATTTAATGACATGTTTGTTTGTGATAATGATATTATATTGTATGGTTTGTCTAATCACGGAGTCTTACATTTTGCTCACGTTTTTGATCTTTTGAAAAGTAGACATGAAATGCACCAGGATTTTGTGCTATTAAAGAATAGCTAGTTTTTAACAATTGTATGTGCCCTTTTATGTGTATACTAATAAAGTATTTCACTTTAAAACAAATATGTTTTATTTTATAACAAATATATTAAATAGGTACTACTAATAACAAATTAAAATACTATAATCATGGCGATGAAACTCTCATTCAAACGCAAAAATAAAAAATGGAAGCGCCATCTTTTGATCGGACAAAGCTTAAATCTCAAATGATTAGTTTTACTATTTGACTCAAGATGACACTATTCTCACTATCTATATCTAGTTAACTAATTTATTATATTTTCTTATTGAATTTTTTTGAAATACTGTATTAACATTCGTTTAAAATTATTTTTACATCTATTTTCATCAGTACATTTAAATTCAATGCGGAAGAAAAATGTTAAAAACGTAATGATTTGACCATTGACAGGAAAAGAACGAAAAGTCATTGTTGATCACAGGGTGGATGCCCCTTATACCGCCTCATGACACTAAAACATTTTTCTAGTTTATACTAGAAAAATTTGTGCACATATGTTTTGTTTAATCAACTCAGCACAGTGTACAGAATATAGTATTTGCTACGGATGATAATTAGATAAATGTTAAAACTAATTTGAAAATGGATCTAATTGCAGCCACTTAGTACCTATTGCCAGCCAAATACGTACATAATGCCAGCCCCTGCTAGGGTTCTGTCATAACAGATATTGAGTTATAGGTGAAATATAACTACTTGGAATATGGTAGTTTACTATTTTTTTAAAACATGCAATATTCTGTATTTTTTTCAAAATTTTTATGCTCAGTAGTTGCGGGATAAGGTGGGGGGAATGTTTGATTTTCGTATATATTATTTAATACTGCCCATATTGAAATTATTTAAAAAAGGTTTCTGCTTCTCATAAGGACCCTTTCATTTGATAGGTAATTGCTTGACGCACTTTATTTTTGTACAGATGGACTCAACAAAAAGGTTTTCTTGGGTTTCTTCTTAGATCAACCACGTGGGCGAACTTGACCGATACAAATTATGATTTAATATCAACTTCATGTCGACATTAAGGTCTATAATAAATTGTTCGGCTACTGCGGCTAAGCAGCGCCACACTTTGAAGTAAAAAAAATTGCTAAGCTAGATTGTTTTATATCTGTGCTACTAACCACTGAGGAGTTCCTTCGTGAGAAAACTATCCTACGTGAATCATCACTTCAAGGTGCACATCATAGTTAACTATTAGAAACCAACCTGAATACAAAGTTATGTAACCGTGCCACTAACAGTTGAGGAGTGCTCTCATGAGGAGATAATCTTAGCTTCTGCATCAATTCGTGGTGAAAATTATTGTTAACTATCAACATCCAACATATGTACAAAGTTTCGTGTCCGTGCTATGAATCGTTGAGTGTCCTCATGAGAAGACAATCTTGCCTTTAGCATCAATTCGAGGTGAAAACCATAGTTAATATCTAAATGCAACGTATATATACAGTTTCGTATTCGTGCTATTAATCATTAAGGAGTGTCCTCATGAGACGACAACCCTGACTGCAACATCAAATTATGTTTATCATTTTAGTGTATTGTCATCAAACTTACATACGAGTACGTCTTCCAAATTTCAGCCCGATAGCTTTAGTGGAAGTGGGTGAAAATCGCTTTCTAAAATTCCATTACATACAAACAAACATGCAGGTGAAACTAATATAAGCGTGTTAAAAATTAAATTACTTCACATAAAAACTGTTTAGTGATAGCCCTTTATGAGCCCCGGGGTCATGTGAACACCCGGCGGGCCCCCTTCGGTAGTGGACTGTATGAATTGAAACAACTGGTTCAGTATTACACCGCACCGGCTTCTTTTCACCGCGCCGCGCCACTGTCTGCTCTTGGTGTTCTTGCTGGTCCGCTGCTCTTCGACGACTAAATGCTACGGCGCCTTGTCACCGTATTTATGCTCGCGTTGGCACCGTAGCGCAGCGGACCGCATCGCGGCGTAAAATGTGCACTGTGTGAGGAGAGCGCCCATCTCTCCTCTCTTTCTTTGCAGACGCCAGTGGCGCGGGGGGAAATAAAAAACCGTTACAGAATCATTTATTTTCAAATTGTCATTATGTACAACATATCGCTCTTATATACAATAAAACAAACAACTTATAAAACTTATATACACTCGTATAGTCAAAGCTCGCACTTCACTGATTTTACAGTTTAATATCAGCCTTCCCGCCTGATATTAAAACCATCATACTAGTAATGTACCTATTATCGGCCACCCAATTACATTAAATAAGAGCATTTACGGAGTAATTTAATTCAGAAATGTATTACTTAGTTTTAGTCTTGAGTCTTAAACATAAAAAGTCAAAGCATAAACTTCAAAATAACGAAATTCCACTTTACTTTGTCAGGACCAAAAGTTACGAAATAAATTTAAATAAGTATGGCAGGCGTTATCTCTCTCGCGCTTTCAATCTGACACTGAGGCATACTGTTTTGTTCCTGTGTAGTCAAAATAGGTAGGGATTCTGTTTCCTTAAGTTATATAGATTTTTATAAGTTTGTCGCGCTATCTCTACAACGAATATGATCCCTATTACCGGAGGAAAAGTATTAGGTGAGTAGCTGGTAATCGGGGCATCCACCCTATTATTGATAATATCAACAGACGTTCAATCGTTTGTATTCAAATTTAAAAAATTTCAAAGTAGCCCTTGTGGCTTATATTTACGTTTCGGGCCGTTTTTTTTTTGGATTCTGTGATCCCTTTTGTGAACATCTAACCCAGGTTGTCAACACCGGACTTCGTCTCTTGCGATAGGAATTAGATAGAAGGAACCTGTAGAAGAAACCATCATGGAAACAAAAATATTACCTGGCTTTGATTTCGTTCGGTATTTCATTTATCAAAGAAGGTATTTTATATTTTAGTGTGTTTTTGCCATACAATTTGTTATATTGAAATTACTTATATGAATTTTTTTGATATGTTGGCGGTGTACCCGACTATCATTACCCACAGGGAGTCAATAACTTTTCGTTGAAAAATTGTTCACTTAAAAGAGAGTAATTAACCTTTTCGTGAATATGAAGTACCCTACAATATGAGAAGAGACTATATAGAGATGTTTTCTATAAACTGCCTTTTAATTTTTTGAGGCACAATCTTTTTTGTAATGCGCAGCTGGATTTCATAAATTCAATTAAGCTGAGATTTGTAGGGTCTTCCGTAGCTGCTGAGTCCATATGTAATTATTGATTCCTCCAGAGATTTATATAATAATAATATGATATAATATATGATTGGAAAATAATATAATTGGAACTATGTGTTTTATTAAAGTTAAGAGAGAATCGCTCTGAGCCTATCACATAACTGAAACGCGACACAATAACATGACTGAAATTGACATGAATGAATACAAAATGAATAAGTGTGTGCCTTAAAATATTTAAGTTATTTTGTAAGTTTCACTATGTGATATGCCTTTGGTTTATTTTTGTGATCACTGCAGAAAAATAAATGATTAAAAGAAATTAAAAAGGCAAGAGATATGTACAATTGCTCAGCAATAATTATTTTACTTGTCACACATAGATAATAATTATACACGTAGGTACACTTTTGTCATGAAAGCAACATTATTAAATATAGATATGATTAAACGTTCATTAAATAATTTATAGTTGACGCAATAGATAATGTAAACAAAATATTGAATGACAAAATAAATAATACAGCCAACGATGACTTATTTAATTAAAAGCTTGTAATTTGTTTTAAAACACAGAAATAAAGAAAGTGAAAGCTTGTTGGTTTTTCATTATTTTCCCTCTTGTTTTCTTTCAGTAACGCGTCATGCTTCGTAACTTGCATACGACCACTTTTTAAAATGCTTTTCTGTGAATTCTGTTATTAACATAAAGGTATATATACTAGCGTAACAGAGGAACACAGTGTGCGAATGACATCCAGCTCTTTGCGGAAATCCTACATGCGAGAAAGAAATGCAAGAAAATCTGACATAAAACCTCTTTGAACACATTTAGGCTTCTTTACTCACTTGTCAAAATAAGGTCCAGCTTTGTTTTCTATTTTGTGTTATAATCGTTTTGAATTCTACAAAAATTAATTCTTGTGATAAAAATGGTGTAGTGTTCAGTTTTAAATTGCACTGTAACATATGTTAATAATCCAAATAAAGAGACATTTCACCGGTAAGTACTGCCAATAACATATTGTTATCTTAATGCTTATTTTTATAAAAAGCGATCCTAAATTTACTTGGTTATACATCAGTAGTATACGGTAAATACTTTATTTTGTAAATAATTTGTTATTTTAAACAATTATGTGTACGATACAAAAATATTGTGTAAAATTACATTCAAACAATGAAGCATAGGGATTGCACAAAATGTATCGATATGTCGATATTTTCAAATATAAATATTTTGTAAATTTGATATTATCTAATTGCACCTGTTCCACTGGAATGATGTCGTTAACTGTTTTTAAACATATTGTGAGGTTTATTTAGCCTGGCAGCACATTGTAAGGGAAAGTATGACATCTATACATATATACTACACATAGGGTATATATGTAAATACAAGACTTTTTCAAATGAAAATATAAGATATATACACAATTAATTTTAATCGTTATTTATTTATGATTTAAAATCTGATGCTCTATTTAATTATAATCGTTATTTATTTATGATTTAAAGTCTGACGTTCTATCTGTTCTCTGATTATGAACGTCGTAAATAATTAAACTTTGAATGACAAAACTACTGTATACAATAGTTTAACCTCATTTTCCTCCAAGAAACTGCGGTGTTAAAAAATGCTTCCTGATAATTATGACTATTTCATAATATCCAGGTTTCCTGTAAACACGGTTAGCATAGAACAATGGAAAAAAATGTTAAATAGAACAGGTGGGACTCCTCGAAAACATTCTTTGGTTTGCAGTAGACATTTTACGGATAACTGTTTTGTCTAACTAAATCACCGACGACTTTTGAAGAAAGGATCTATACCTACTGAATTTGTGCCGTTAGGGGTTTCTTTTTTTTTCATATGTGCTTACTAAGTATATTAAGTAATATACTAATAATACTTAATATCTAAAGTCAGAGCATTTATGCCAACTGTAATTTCTATACAGGTCAATCTGAAGACCAAGCGATCGGTGTCAGCGTACGTTTACCGGGATATATCACCAGGACCTTCAACTTTAGAGCCTAAACCTTTATTTCAGCACTAATATAAAATGGATTTGAAGAAAAGTCCATCACAGTGAAAATATCAATTTTAGGCAAATTATCACTTTGTCTTTTACAAAAACTTGTTCCTTTATATTCAAATAAAACTTAATTACCTATTACACAAAGAAACAAAAGATATTATAGACTAGTCCAAGGCATCCAAGGCATAATTTGTGGTGTAGTGAGACGACGCGACACAATAGACAGTAGACAATGTGACGTCATGGGCAGTAAGAAGCCACCAGTCAAACCGCACGAAAATACATAACAATAATAATAATGTATACATCACAACAACGACTACGTCCCAAACTAAACGTTAGCTTGTGTTTTGGGTACCAAGCGAAGACACTACATACATATAACAACCAAGACCCGGTACCAGTATCGATATTCATCATATAAATACTGACCCGACCTGGGATTCGAACCCGGGACCTCCAGCTTCGTAGGCAGGGTCGCTACCCACTAGGCTAAGCGGTCGTCAAATTAATAAATATCAATAATTTATTTCTCAGTCATTTATTGACGAATTTAAAAAAACTTTCACTGTTTTATTAGTTTTGGTTTATCTTTCAATTCTATCGAGTTAAATTGTATATTTTGAACATCATGAACTTCTCTATTGTAAATGTTTTCGTTTTGTACATTCTCATTTTTTTGTTTACAAAGAGTTAAAATTTTGTTGTTATGCGTTGCAACGTGACGTATTGTAATTAAAAATAAAAATCGTTTATTTATATTGTTTTATTTATTACTTGGCTTGTATTCAACTAAATATTAAAATTTACATAATGATGTAAACGCTTTCTTTTCTTCTGCAAATTTTTTATTATCAACTGTTAACAAAAAAAAATATTTATTGGTGTAAAGGAAATGGCATTTGAATTGACTGATTGATGATTTGTCATTTTAAAAAACTAAAAGTTAGGAAAAGTAACTCAAAACAAAAATTATGTAGTATAGCAGATTCAAAATAATAAATAGGATTGCCGATTTCGACTTATGATATCGCGGTAATTTCAACGACACATTATCATGAAAGTACTACGTGCTATCGATAATATAAAAAACACCCATGCACATCACTAAAACTGGCTCAACCACATGTGAATTTTGCACACATACTCATTTCCGTTTCGGTCATGCGATGTTTAGATGTCAGTTGGTCTCCTACGCTAGTATATATATGTCTATGGTTATTAAATAATTTACCGATTTAAATGTTGATGAATCACAGAAAAGCATTTTAAAAAGTGGTCGTATGGAAGTTATAAATTTTTTTAAATAGAACTTAAAGGGTGTCCTCTAGCGGTAAACAGAATAACTAAAAGCGCCCTCCGACGGTAAAAAGAATAACTAAACAAGCCATCTATCGATCGGATAAAACAAACAGAGGAAAAAAACATTTAAAAATTAGAGTTGCATATCTATAACCTATATATATACTGTATTATCTATGACTATAATGAACCGCTAGATGACACTACTGACTAGCCGTAGCGACATCTATTGTTGGGCAATTAATAAAATAGTAAAAGTGATGGCGCCATCTGAATGTGGTTCAAATAAAACAGGCACCCAAATAATCAAGCTGAATCTCTATAAAACCTATACACCTATATTAGGTACTCTATGTATTATTTGAAACAACATAGTTTTCTCGGAAAACTTTATACACTTATCAGTTATTGTACTGCGCGATACTACGACAACTACGTAGGTCATGTTTGAATTTTTGAATAGTGGCGCGTGGGGCAGTTGGCAACGCTATTGTGCATAGGATGCTTTGACAAATTTTAACACTCAAAAATAAGAATTTACGACCTTTTAATTTTCGGTTTATCATAATTAATTCTTGTATTTTAAAATTTTCTCTTGTTTCAATGTATTTTACACCTCTTTGAAATTGTATTTATAGGTATTGGTAGTGCTAAAGTTGTACTTTGGAAGTAAAATATTGACCTTCAAATGAAAAATATTGCCTGTGGATGTTTAGAACGTTTTAATGTGGTTTTAATCATTGCGCTGTTCCAACCGTCCCGCACCACGAACTTAAAAAAAAAAAACAGGTAGGACCGCCAAAGCAAAAAACATTTTTGCTTTGGCGATAAGTACCTACTTATTTCCTTTCTATTTCTAGATGCCCAAAAAAAGAAAGCATGTCATGCTAATCTCTTTTTTATGCTTGCCGATATACGTTCTTAATACATTAAATCTAAGTTTACCTATTATATGAAATATTAATTATTAATTCAACTTCCATCTGTTATCGACGCATAAAATAAATGACTACATACTTCTAAGACATTGTTTTAGTACTTAATAATTTTAGAAATATAGTTACGTGTAAACAACTTTTCATGATTTCACTAAATAGACATTTAAACCTATTAAAAAATTTAATTATTTAAAAGATATCTGAAGTGTTTCAATTAATACTAGGTAAGTACTATTTCAACTGTCTTTCATCTGGGGTCAACTGAACCACTTTCCCGGGTCCTCTTTATTCGGTAATAGCTGCGTAGTTGATTGAGATAGAGCTACAGAATATATTTTAATCATAAGCCAGATTACACTACTTGATATGATCAAAATATTTACTCAGAGAGTATAATAGATACTTCACTATACATAGTCAAAGTAAAATTGTTCCAGTCATAGCCACTCTACCCTACTCTTTTTCTCTGTGTCTTTCTGTTGACAACCGCATTTTGGACTGGCTTGTCTACTCTGCCTTGCCTGCTTGAGATAATATAAATAGAGTAGGCAAGCTCCATAAAGGCCTGTATGTAACTGTTGAGCATGGGAGAAAAAGGATGGAAAATAACTGTACCTAATTGTATCCTTATTTTACTTTTAAGCCGCAGTGCTTAAGACACTCATATGAGGAAATGTCAGGTGCTGCTTTTCATCAAAGTGAGTAGATACAAACATGCTAGGTGCTAGCACACAAGCTGAGTACCTACAACATCTCTAATTCAATTTATATGCAGCTTGTGTGCAGCTGGGAGTTTCATTCAACCATAGGCACTTACAGTCTGATTGAGTCCGATTTTTTTCTAGGTTCATGGTGGCTCACACAAAATCCTACTTCACAGGGAATATTTCAAAACATCTACTGGTGCATGCTTGGTATATGGCTATATTTATTTGCTCACATGTTTGTTATAACTCAGTGAAATCAATGAACATTCATGACTACAACCACAGGCTAAAACTGTATTAATCTTAAAAGTTAGTATATTCTCTGATGAACTCAATACATTACATTCTATGATTACATTTGGCTGGAATCGTATAAGTTATTACAAAACTAACAGCATGATTAACACACTAGCATTGCACACTAAGTAATAAATCAAGAACCACTTAACAAAGATGGAAGTTTCACATAAAACTGTGAATCAACAATAATTCAACACACTACTAACTTATTACAGGTCTAAGAGCAGCAAGAAATTGTAAACCACACACAAACTTGCAAGTGTAAACTAGTTAAAAATAAAGTCTTATTTCCTTTCATTTAATTGTCAAAGTGTTAATTTGAGCTATCTGAAATATTTGCAAAAGTAAAAGTTTATGCTAAATAGATCTAAATTATTAAAACTGCAATTTAATGATGAACATCATAAAATTAATAATAATAGTATCTGGGAAATTCCAAACAGCACCATTTAGTCAAAAAGTAAAGTAAGCAAGAATTATGTTCGCATTACAAGTACTAGTGTTGTGATAGCCGAGTGGTAGCTAGCCAGCTTCTTGTTTAGAAGGCCGTGGTTCAAACCCGAGGGCATCTAACAATATTTTATTTCTGACATGTACATAACTATCACTAACTCTCGGAGCGTCGGAAAGCATGTTAAGCCGTCGATCCTGGTTGCCATAAATAGATGTTTTTAAATCCACCAGCTGGATTTTGCACTGGATTAAACTCCAAGGCCCTAACCCTGAGGGGAGGTCTAAGCTCCTCTGGTGGGGCATAAATGGACAGATGATATGGTGTGGGTACTAGACAACTGATATACATACTTAAATATCCTATATACAAAGTGAGATTTTAGTAACCGTCCAAAAATTTTCTATATGTTAGGTGTCACCAATAGACCTCATTGCATAAATAAAAAATATGGGTTACATTTTCATAACAAAATTATTTTAAACGTTTGGTTGCCTTCTTAATGCTATAGTAAACGTATGCGCCCGAGGCCTTGAAACGGAATGGGCTGGCGGACATGAATGGTGACTAGAGTTATTGGTTTTTTCGGGAAAGGTTTGTCATAATCATATCTCAATATTTTTCTATAGAACAATACTAAAAGGAAACAAGATGGCTATCGGTTTTCTACCAAATATTATATTAAAATTTGGCTGGTCATTAAACCTCATCCTGTATACATAGATAATATATATATATGTAGGTCTTTCACAACCAGACACAAAACAACGGTATATGGCTGTTCGGCTGAACATAGACCAAACTTATAGAGCGTGTAAAGCTCACTGAACTAACAAAGGTTGTAGGTTCGAACCCAGCATACAATTTTTTTTTTATATATTCGAGTGTAAAATATTATTTGGTACAAAACAAAAACATTTTAAGTGAATTGCATTGCATTGCAATTTTTTTATTTTAAATAATCTGATGCGCGATAGATTGGTGTAGCAAAGGACGATACGTCTATTAGCATCGGGCCCCTGAGGAATAAACGTATTTACGTTTTTCTCGTTGTTGATGTATGAAACATATCCTCTTAAGTAACATATATTTTTAGTTATCCTAGAGCACTGCAATTTTTCATGTACTATCAACAACAAAATCTGGCTGTGGCCCCTTAAAAGTGGAATAACTTGGCTTGTACTGCTATTTGCAATTGACATGCACTCAAATAATACAATTCTTGAAGTATTTAATTCTTTGTTCATTCACTACATGAACTGTCCAACTAGTTATGCCATTGTCCAATAAAAACACCTATAGCAGTTTTATTAAAATTGGTAATATTTTTACCTAAGTGTCCCAGTATGGTAAGTCATGTTTATTGTGTGTATACCATCACATACAATTGGCATAGGAATTTTGTAATTATTATAAAAAGGCAAGAAAAATCATAAATAGTAACTATTTAATTATTACATATATCAGTTTCTTAATCTGTAAACCAAATATCTTTTTTTTTAATGGTAACAAATCGCACAGAAAATTTCAAATGGATTAACATAAACACAACAAGTATTTGTTAGGATTTTTTGTATACAATAGAACACATTGACCTGCATGGAAACAATATGATTTCAATATTATGCACTATGGAATCGGAAAATAGTTTACGCCTCCCAGAGAATCCGTTACTTCTTCGCTCCAGGAGGCTGTAGTGGTTGACCACGATCCTTTCCACGAAGTTTTATACCAATTGCTCTTTCAATTTTCCCAAGGACAATGTTATTAGGAATGCCTCGACCCGCTTCATAATCGTTTACTATTTGCGGTTTTTCACAAATTTTTGTGGCGAGATCTTTTTGACTCATTCCCTTGGCTTGTCTACCTTGCATTATTAGTTTCCCCAAATCCAATGATACCTTTTCATGACGCAATTCCTCAGTCTCCCTATCAAGTTTAGCTGTATTTTTTGTTGTTACATGCTGTTTATTTGTACCTGCACCATATTTCTGTTGTGTATCAACTGGTAAACCTTGACGGCGAGCAGCGTTGACAGCTTGTTCAGTCTTTAATGCAGACGCCTTTGGAGGTTTCTTCCTTAGAATAGTAACTGTGTCCCAATCAGACATGGTTTATTTACTGTATACTTTTACGCAGGTTCACAAAATCCCTAAATTTTATTGAAAATATACAGCTAGCGACACAGAAGAATTACTAAGATAAGAATCGCAAAGAATAAGAATTAATGTGTTACCATATTAAAATTTTTAAATTATCTGTCAATAATCAGTGCTTCCAGGTTCAACGTAATTAATCATTCATCATCAACGTATCAAACTTTATGACGGGCTTAAATATAGGCGCAAATCGCGTCGCAGTAACCAGGTGTAGCGGGATGTACTATAGGCGCCACCAAACTAAAAGACTCTCAAGGTAGCACCAGATACTTGCGAAAACACCAAAAGTATGGGCAAGGGGCGGTGAAGGCAGTTGACGCGGCGAGACGGGTCAGCTGCGAGAGCAGTGGCCTTATTCTGATTTTTCACGACACGGAAATAGCGCCGAATACGTTCCGTTTCAAAAATCCGGTCGCTAGGACTACGGGCGAGAGTACGAATTTTTGAAATAGCGCGTATTCGGCGCTAACTCGGTGCTGCGTTAATTTACCAGAGTACAGCCACAGGTCGCGTCCCTCGCACCCCACACTGTCTATGTACAGTCGACATCCGCGCCGCGTCCGTTATTATTAATTATATTTTGTTACCGTTATTTTTGTAAAATTATTATCGTTATTTAGTATTGTTAATTGTTTTGTGACATTGTACATTGAATACAGGTCGAATAGTGAAATAAAACTAATACAAACTATTTTAATTGATTTATTTAATTAATAATAAATACAACAGAATGGCAACGAGGATAAAAATCAAAAAGCAATAAAAATATATAATATAAAGAACACCGGTCACGTCCTATATACTATGTTGGACCTAATTATTAGGGTATTTGTATAAATATAATAAATGGTAGATTTGTTAAGTATCTATAGGTGTATTAAAAATAATCATATTATGATAAAATTATCGATATGAAGTCAGAAATAGTAAATACCTACCTTAAGAAAAATTACTCCAGATAATATGTGGCTTTATAATAATAATAATAACACACACAATCACAACAACGTCTAGGTCCCAAACTAAGCATTAGCTTGTATTTTGGGTACCAAGCGAAGACACCACATACATATAACAACCAAGACCCGGTGCCAGTATTAATATTCATCATATAAATACTGACCCGACCTGGGATTCGAACCCGGGACCTCCAGCTTCGCAGGCAGTGTCGCTGCCCACTAGGCTAAGCGGTCGTCCACATTATGACAGGACGTCGACATATTTATGGATATATGAGCACTTCCCCGTGGTCCCATTGAGTTGACTTATTAATGGGACCAGGGGAAAAAAAAATCCCTGTGGTCCCATTAGCTAGTGATGTAATTAAAATCATATTTTTGTCGAAAGTTTGTATTCATTTTTGTATTGATTTCGCCGCCATGAACAACAGAAATAATAGAGTCAGCGGAATTCATATTACAAAGATTTAGGCTTGAATATGGAGGTCACTTACTTTCCATATTTATTATTTTAATTGCATACACTGGCAAATGCGTTATGGACAGTGTGCATTATAATATTTTTTAATTACTACCTACTACTAGATAGGATGAATTTTATGGTAGCATGCAGTATAATACTTTATTTACATTTTACAGATGCCGCCAATGACGACATTTATTAGGTCTATAAAACCGATGTGTTTTGATTTTTGCACTTCCAAAAACAATGTGTCTGAGCCGTTCTTGCGTAATCGTTGCCATTGGGGAATACCCATGATCCGTTTTATTCAATAGTTCATCCAATCACTACCCTCTCGCTGTCAAAAGATTAGCCGTCAGTGTGCGTCTGACACTGACACGAAACAGCCTTTACTTTATTCGAATTGACTAATCAACGTATCCTAAGGGAACCTTTTTTCTGTGGTCCTTATGATCTAGGAACGGATTTAAAATATTTAAAAAAATATTTTATTGTAATAGGCTACTCAAATATAATAGGCTACTTGACTATTTAAAAAAATATATGAGAATGAATTTTATAAATATATCATAGCAGTGAAAGACTTTAAAAAAATTAATCATTATTTTAAAAAGTTATGAACGTTTAAAATGCCCTGTTAGACAGGGAGGGTGGTACCACACGGCGTTCCTATGTGTGATGAATTCCTTTGACTCTATTATTTCTATTGCTCATAACGATGAAATTAATACAACAATATAATTACCTTCGATAAAAATATGATATTAATTCTATCACTATGTGATGAGACCACGGGGAATTGCTCGTTTTTTTGCCTTCTTTTCAATGAGATAATATAACTGTGCTATGCTCTGTTGGTCATTGACGTTTATGTAGTTAAATATTTTTTATTGAGTTAGAGGTTATTGGATTATTACTAGACCATTCCTAAGTAGGTACCTACTGAATTGTGGTGAAGTTTATGATTAAATAAATAGACCAATTAATCATAAACGCATAAACATGTGTGGGATCGCCTTAATGTTGTTCGATCACGGTCCGACCACAGGTCTGTCGGTACAAATTCAAATTAATCAACTCTCATCAACAATACACGCCGAATACGATTACGCATGGACGTAATAGTACCTATTACGTAGGTACAGGACTGTACACTCCCGAAATTTTATATTACAAAAATGAAACCTTTGTATTACGCATAAGATTCATTAATTTTAAATTGTAAGCCGCAAGGAGGCAAAATGAGTTTGTAGGAGATAGCTACAGTCAGTTTGTCCCTTTCTAACACTTGCCATTAGAAAAAAATATTTCATTTAGTAGGTTCATTATCGATTTTTAAATATATGAATACTCGTCGAATATCTATTTTCTGTGACTTCTGGTTTTTGATATGTTTTGGTATTCGGATGATAATAATATTTTTAAAAGTTCTTACGTTACATTTCACAAATGTATAAAAAATTTCAGTTAGATTTAAAAAGGATATCTTAATTTATGGTTTTATACTGGCAACTAAAACGAGAATTTGGGAAATTTTGACGTGTGTATTGTCAAAGTTGAAGTTTTTGACGTCATATTACTAAGGTGACCATAATATTTTCTTAAGTTAGTAGGAATTCTTGATGAAAATTGAACAAAATAGATAATGGGTTCAAAATATCCAGTTTTTTTTACAGTGCAAATTCAAAATACAATATTTTAAAAACAAAAATGTTCTGAGATAGTAAAAAATATGTTTCAATTTATAGAATAGCATAGTACTTACGCACAAAAATACCGATTGAGCATCAGATGGAAAATCTAAATTGTCTAATTACACGAGTACGAAAAGGAATCACCAGAAGAAATCAGTCCAGCGTAGGCAAATGTTTCAGCGTAGGATAATATAGGAACACATAGATAATAAAAAATACAATGCAACATTTATTACATAGATGACCCACCGTAAACACGACGATGATCATTCAATCGATCGCGGGATGTAGTACGATTTGTTTCCCATCATGAAATTGATTACGGTTGTTATATAGTATGCGATTCGTCTTATTATATTGATATCGTATGATGACGATGGATCAAAATGTTCTCCGTCCCAAATGTGACCTAAAACGTTATCACGTTAGTACTGGCATTAAAAAGTGTTACTTTTGGTTTTATTAGTTAGTAAGCCAAAATCAACTTGTCAATTGAAAATACTGGGTTTGTGAAAATCTCTTCTGCATTGGTTTTTTGGTTTAAGTTTTTAATATATTCTTTCATATATTCATTAAAAAATTATTAAGATGTGTTGTATAAAATACTGTGGAAGAGAATCAGTGGGTGGTTGTGGCAAATTTTTTAACAGGTAACTTCAAATACAGTTAAAAAAAAACTATAGAACACGAACAAGAACAAGAACAAGTTTTTGACAGGTTTCTAATAATAAATTGCGTTTCGCTTGTAATTTATAAAGTAGAAGAGCTTGTGGCTTATACATTAAGGCGAGTATGGTATCTATATTTGAAGCGTTGATTTTGAAGAGTTCTAACTGCTTCACAATTTATTTTGGAGATGATAATCCTCCGCTGACGGGTCATATTTTAATAATGGTTGCCACTTTTAGTGACTAACTTTCATGAACTATGTTTTGAAAAATATAAATAAGTTTCCTAATAATATAAGAAGATAGCGTAGATTCTATATGCAAAGACTTATGACGAACAAAAATCATAAGTTTGATCACAGTTTTTGATTTCTGATTATTTTCTGGATTATGCACTTGACTTGATGCACTTTTTGATGACTTTTTGATTAATTTTTGTTCTTGGTATGGCTACGAAAGCACGTGATTCGACACGCAATCGTTGTTCTTTGGTAGTTTCTTAAGATGTCGGCAATTTGATTTTAATTTAAATTTTTCTCTTACCTTTTTTTTTAAGCTTTAAAAATCATTCTCTAGCTGCCAACTTTTCCACCACGCACATCCGCTGTTCAGATTTTTGTCATCTTTATCGTTTATTAGGTATTTTAAGAAAACATCTTATTATAGAGCGCTAGCAACAAAAGTCAAGATGAGAGAAGAAAAAAAAAAAAAAAATTTTTGTCACCTTAGAAAAAAAGAGACAAACGGACTTCGACCTCGCTATTTCATCTCCTCGTTTCGCAAAGCCGAGTGCACTGTCCTGTTCTGGTATTACGTCCATGCAGTGATCCATGCGATTTTGTTATTAAAATTGCATATTCTTTAAAAAAGAAATGTATTGTAATTTATTTAAAATTTTTGGGAATGGTCGGTTCGATAGGATCACTTTTTATAGTGTACCTTTTTTGTTTTATATCCAAAATATGGTTAAAACTTAAAAAAAAAAAACATAAATTAGTTCTTTTGATTTTTTAGAAAGGCGATTGACTGAACGAAACCTGACGACCAAATGACGACATATTAACAAGTCCATTGAGAGTATAGAGTTGAAATGGATTTCCAGTCACTGATTTACGACTGCTTGATTAAGATTTTTTTCGGAATGGCGCATGTGAAGTATAGGTCATTTTGATAAAAAGTTTGTAATAACTGTAAAGTTGCCTTCTTTAAATAAACCATTCAAAGCATAATGTGCAGAAACATTAACATATTATACCAATATGTTTCCAATTGATCATAAAAACTGTACGTTAGAAAATATGGTCTTACCCTTACCCAGTCACTTTTATGAAACATGAATTAAAAAATTATAAGGATATGATAACGAAATTGAATTATACAAGTAATAAGACAGTTTCCATAATACTTTGTTCTATCTAACGAACTCAAGTTGAATGGAAATTAATCTTAACAGCGCCATCTAGTCCCAAAGTAAGCAAGTTTTTGCTTGTATTACGGGCACTAGACAACTGATATACATGCTTAATATTCTTTGCAGTATATAAATACATAGATATTTTGCACCCAGGCACCAAACAGATAGACATGTTGATGCACACAAATATTAGTCTCGGGCGGGAGTTGAATCTGTGACCTTTGGTTCTGCGATTGTCAATGTTTTTAATCTTCTAACAAAATGACTTATTTTTTTTCGTATGCTTATGGTGTAATCCACATTTCCTACCTCCAGAAATGAAAAACTCTCAACAGCGAATGTTATTTCGATTTGTGAACCGTTTTCATAAAATATTTATGGAAACACTTCGGCATTTCACGAAGAAACAAATTATCTTTTACGTTCCACCAGGACAATGCACAAGTACAACATTTTTCGAGATTACCTACTAAGTTAAACATAAATTCACGCAAGAACGGTGCGACTGCGAGTTACAGTGAGGGGTATCCCACAAATGGCCGCTGACCGCTACAATGTTATTGTTAGTCACTGGCGCGTCGCCACAGCGCTGTATCTCAATATTTTAGTCATAATATTAAAGTTTTACAGATGATGAATAAATCTAGTGTAAATATTTTACTCACATATACATAACATGTAGACAACTACACAAACAAATTTTTGTAAATAATAATTACCTACCTATATATATTTATTTGATTTTACATCACTGATGTTTGATTTCTGCATCCTTATCTTCAAATTGTATATTAGATTAGACCTTTGATTACGACTGCTAAATCACAAAAAGTTTTACCGAAATAGGTTCAGTAGTTTTTGTGTTTATTATGGTGTTTATACAAATAGATAAAAATTCCCAAAACGATTGTTTTAAGTATCGTCTACCCACACATAATAATAATAACGTCTACATCACAACAACGTCTTGGCCCCAAAGGGCGCTTTAGTAATCTAAGCATTAGCTTGTGTTTTAGGTACCAAACGAAGGTTGATATATATACATATATCAACCAAGACCAGGATTACCGGTACCAGTATCAATATTCACCAGATAAATACTCACCCGACCTGGGACCTCCAGCTTCGTAGGCAGGGTCGCTACCCACTAGGATAAGCTGTCGTCTTAACCCATAACAATTATTGTTTTGGAAAAATATCTTATGTACAGGGTTGACCGTACGAATATGTTACAATTTTATTTATAAATTTTTCATTACATAACTATATAGTAAGATAATAATGATTTTTTATTAGTAAAATTTTAACAAAATATTTTATTCGGTGTTTTACATAACTAAAAATTCTCACAGTTATTCAGTAGGTACTGATATTATTATTCATAATCATATAATCCATCTAAATAACATATAATATCAATTTGCGATCTGTATCTCTTAAACTAGGTAAGAACTGGTAAGAACTGTAACTATAGGAATTCTACCTCAAATACATAAAAATATTATTGCACATTACTACATGGTAACACTGCAAGTTTGACTGATTATTCAGTTATATATGGGGGCCAGTGGGGGCTAATAATTTTACGTCAAAAATAAGTGTGTTTAGATATAGGAGTGTACGTGCATGAGGCATGAGGTTTGTGATTGCTGACAGTTAAATGGTTCTAGGGGCAACCAGTAGTTGGCGCTATTCTTGTCGTTTTTTCCCCCTATAGAGTTACATTTCTTCTTCTCGTAGGGAAGTATTATATTGTTCTGTGAGTCGGATGTCGGAACGCAAACTTTCGAAGGTTGATAAATAATGATTGTTTTGTTAATGATGTTTAGCAATGTTTGGAGGTTATTGGAATAAATCAGTAGATAGTATTGTTAATTTCTTTCTTAGTATTTTTTATTTTATGTTTTGATTTTATCTACATGCTCAATGAACTGGTACAGCTAAGTGTGCACCCACTTTCTTGAATGAGTTGCTTCTGTGAATTTTATCGTAATTGGAAATTATTACAAACACAGTTGTGATATCAATTTTAAAAGTATCAAATAAAGTTGAATTAAAAATGTCGTTCAATTTTGGAGCGAGCTCTACTACACAGTCTGCAGGATTTGGTACAACCGCAAAACGTATGTATATAAATAATTTACTTATTGGTACAGGTATAGAAAACTACCACTTAAAAATATTAATAACTTTTTAAATAAAAAAATAAAAAAGTACTTTTTTGAAGGCATTACTGTCAATAAAACACTCAGTATAAATAAAAGTAAATTATTTTTACAATGTTCATCTGGGTTGCCTGTTGCTCCTGGTTACTCCGCTCTGCTTCACCGCTGGTATTGATATAATCCAATATAACTCAACCAAATTTGGGTCGCCTTTCCATTGTTGCCTGATGAAAATTGTGGGTAGTACTTCCAATGCAGCCTGCTGAAAAGTAACAAAATATTTATTTAGGCTTATGGGGGAGGGGTGTTGGAACCTCATGCAGTATATATTTTTTTAAGGAAATGAAAAAAAAATATAAAAAAATTATAGTGGCTCTTGGCCCAGCATCGCTTCATTTCTCGCATTATCACAAGCAAACCGTAACCTAACCAATTTTTTTGAAATGATGGACCAGCAACCTATCTTAGCCAGATTTCAAATTGATCATTTTTATGAACATAATTTTCATCAGGCAACAATGGAAAGCTGACCCAAATTGTGAACATAAAAATGATCTATTTGAAATTTGGCTAAGATAAGTTGATGGTTCATCATTTCAAAAAAATAGGTTAGGTTTACTTGTGATAACGCAAGAGATAAGCGAAGCAGAGCAGAGCGACGAGCCACTAATAAGCCTTATAATTTTTTTTTCATTTCCTTAAAAAAATATTTCTTGCGTGAGGTTCCTACACCCCTCCCCCATAAGCTTGATTAAATATTTTGTAACTTTTCAGCAGGCTACACTGGAAAGCGCTACCACAAATTTATCTATTTCAAAATTGTGGATCATCAACTTAGCCCAAATTTGAATAGATCAAAAAGCTTCTGGGTGGCTTGTCATTTTTTCTAATTACCTTACCAACCCTAAACAATACATATTTACACAAATATTAGAAGGGTGGTAGTTTTGATAACCCAACCATAAATATTTTCCTTATTTGAAGACAAAACAGTATAAGAAACAGAATCCCTTTACCATTGGTACAATCTCATTTTGCTAATAACTGCGATTTATATTGACCATATTTCAGCGGCATTTTCGTTTGGTGGAACAAGTGGGATAAACACAATGTCTGGTTTTGGAGGTTTTGGAACAACAACAACTCCTTCAACAGGATTTGGTGCATTTGGTTCTACTACTAGTACAGGTATATTTGGAGTATTCTAAAATTCTGCAACAATTTTTAATGTTCAAATCATAGGTTAAAATGGTTTGATTTCAGTGTTAAAGTTAAATTTTTTATTTGTGTTTATGTTTGCATTTTCATATTCTCGTAATTTAATCTCCATGGTCAAGCCTTTAATTACAATGACATGCTTGTACTAAATAAATAATACTTATGTTTTAAAAAAGGACATAAAGATACTAATTATAGTCACCACATCCTAAATTTGTACATAATCACAAATTGGGAAAATTCAAATCAACATGTACACAACAGGAACCCGTTTAATAATCAGTTAATATTAAAACAAAGATAAATTAAACTGATTATTAAACGGGTTCCTTCCCTTTCATTATCATTTCACTGCACTTGACTTCTAGTAACTTTCAGTTTTAACTTCTGTGATATAGGTATCTACTGGTGAATTTTTCAAGTGTTCATGGTTGGTCAAATCCAAAACTATAAGCAATAGCAAAAAATATTCAAAGTAATATCTGGACCAATCTTAATGAAATAAATATTATACTTATTTCATTATCATATAATAAGTACTGAAATAAGTATCCCCATGTATTTTCCACTGTGGTTTCTTCACTGTTAAGGGTCTCCAAAAAATTGTCAACAACTTAAAACATAGTAGGTAGCTATATAAAAACTAAAGGAATCTTTATTACAAATATGTAGAGTACATATTTGTAATAAAGATAACAAATAGCTAATTTGAGTCATTTACCACTGATTCCACTCACGACGCAGCTGACAACTTTCAAGTGTCTCAAGCAACAATATGTAAAGTTCTAGAGAAATACAAATATAAATGTTACCACTCCGGATGCATTGTGCAAAAGTTACATTCAGGAGATAATTTAAGATGTCTTGATTATAGCAATTGGCCATTCCCAAAATTTTTAACTAAAATTATAATTCTGGCCCATTGATTTAAGAATTAAATAACTAGATAGGCTGTCCGCGTTCTAAAGTGTTCGCGCAACAAGTCATCCTAAACGCAATAAGTCCACCAACCGGCTTTTAGTCAGTTTAATAACTTATTGCCGAATACACGTGCGCAATGCCGACTTGTGTCGTAAAAATTTGTAAAAACTACACGTCACAGACGCAGAAAAGAGATGGAATATCGTATTTCCGGTATGTAAACACTTTAATTTAACTTTAGTTTATGCCTGGAGACGGTTATTCGATTGTTTTTCGATTAAATTTAAACATAATCACGATTTCATTCTCTTAAACAGAGTAAAGCCGCGCCGGCTGCCTCGCGGAGCGGAGGCAAGCGCTAGAGACAGCGCTATACGGATAAAAGAGAAGGCATCTCTACTTTTCTTTTATCCGCTTATCGCTGTTTTTGGCGCTCGCCTACGCTCGGTGAGTGTGTATAATCGGCGTGTACGCCCATCCCATAGAACAAAAAAACTTAAGAGTAGCTTAGTTCATTTATAATTTAAATTTTCTTTGATTGAACTATATTAAACAATGATTGTTTCATTTAATTTGCAATGATAACAAATAAAATATTTCATACTAATATTAAGTAATTAGAATATTCTTAAATTTGTTTGAAGTTAACAATACAATTTTGGACATGGATCTATGTCCTATGTGTAGGCGACAGTATAACTGTATGCCCCTGTTAAGGTTGGCGTTTCTTTGGCATATTTATTGCTCAGCTATTTTTAATAAATTATAATTTTATTTCAATGAAATTTTTGAATTTAATGCTCTTGTTCCCTCTCACACTCTACCGCTTTTACTTTCATCTAACTCCTGCTTCTGTCTCTCTGCTGTAATATATACTGTTTCTTTACACTCGCATTACCACTTCATACATATATCATTGGTGTCCCGCCCAGGTTTGGCACGGGCCATTTCACTCCCCTCCTTCACCCTTACCCTCTAATATTCCCCGTCACATACCCTTCTCATTTCTCCTCCTCCCCCCATGCCAAAACATCGTCTAAAAGGTATTTTTCCATCCCTCAGGAATAGTATTTTTTTCTGAATGAAAGGTACCCCATATTCTTTTCTGTACTCCTTACAACGTGTATCCAAAATTTCATGATGATCGGTGGAATAGTTAAGGCTCAAAAGAGTAACAAACGTCCATACATACAAACTTTCGTGTTAATAATATTGGTGAGGATTTGCATCAAATATTTCAATGTTTTTAATTCAACACAATTTTCTTTATCAGTGGTGACACTCAATTCAATGTATATGATTTTACCATTAGTGATTATTGGTTATTATAGTGATTATTATAGTGGATTGAAGCATGTTTTGAATTGCGCTATTTTCAGCCATCTTGGATTTTAAAACCATAAAGTCGTTCTGAAATATAAGTAAATTAAATTAAAATATTTACAGCAACTCCACTTCTTCTTCAGTTCGTAATACAGTGAATCACGGCCGATATGGGCTGGTCCGAAGAAGTGTATTCTAAAAGGTCTTATACTAGAATTTATCTAAGCAAATATATGCCATAAGCGTTACGAATAGAGCTCAATTTCTATGCTTAATTAAAGAAAGAGATGCCATCATAAGAAGTGGATTTGAAAAGGTCATATATTAGAATTTCATAATGCGAATATATGTAATAAGTGTTACGAATAGAGCTCTATTTGTAATACGTTACAGTACGGCGCAATACGGACGGTTCTTTTTCACCTTTACTTAAGCCACTGCGGATCCTGTTATTTAATTCTTAAATCAATGTTCTGGCCTGTGACTTCATGCTATAAGAGTTTTCAAAATAATGAATCATTAATCAATATATTTTTTATATTATTAACAATATTTATTAGATATAACAAATCCATGTTACTTGACAGTTTACATTTCTGTTTTTTCCAATCCGCGCCAATATGCGCCAATATGTGCCAATATGATTCATTCTCGTTCAATCTTAGGGATGTGACGTCTTGATCACGTTGTACCGCGCCACCTTAAAACACCTAACAATATATTTTTTGTATAATAATTGGGCTGATGGAGCTTCCAATGCCCTTACAATAAATTAAAAAAAAAAAAACACGTAAAAACGATCTAAAAATTAAAAAATCCAGTTTAGTTTCTTCAAATATTCTATTATTTTGAAAAAAAAAAGTTAAAGGGGGTTCGTTAAAAAATTGGGGAAAGGTCAGTTGGTTAAAGCGAAAAATTGACAACGATGGACAATTTTTATCCAATATCTTATTCTTTAACGAAACTAATTTTCCTAATACTGACACGATATATGATATGTATAACTGCAAAAATTAACATATTTAATCACGCCTGATCCTTTGCTGATAATCGAAGGGTTTATCAAGCAAGTGCGTTTCTCATTTAATTGAAATTAGTTGGTGCAGTATTTTGACGAATTGAATATTTTATTTGAAAATTTCTGAGGAACATTGGCTATATTTAAGCTATTCGCTACTCATTAACCATATTTGGTCAGATTGAAGGTCACGACCCATTTAATTAACAGAGACAATTGATTGATGACTAGTGAAAAGGTTAAATATGTAGAAAGCTTAAATGGACAGTTTAAAGAACTGCATAATTTACCTCTTGCCAGGCACAGTTATTATTTTTCAACAATATGTGAGGTCAAGTGGAAGTGCCTCTAAATTTGTTTGCAAGATTTGACCCGAACATACAGGGGAAATAAAAGCTTGTAAAATTATAGTATTTCTAATGTTATAATATTATTTGTAAAATTTTTGTATTGTATTTATTATTCAAACCAAAATCCATTTTATTTTAGTTGTAAACTTTATGTTTACTTAAATAATATTATATTGCAAATTGAACTTTATGCAAACGAAATAAGGTACTTCGCTAGGTAAGGTAAGGTCGCTTAAATAAGGTAATCCGCTAGCGACATTTTTAGCAATTTCCTAGATTTCCCCGAATAACGAAAAGGTTGTGCATTTATAATAGCACTCACAGAATTATATATATCAATACAGAATAAAAATTGAGATAGTATTATTGTTGGCGTCAAACCTCTTATACAGTTTCGCCGACCAACTATTGGCTCAAGTGTTTTATTTGAGAACATGAAAAAATTGCTTAATACCTGATATTAATATTAATTGCAGTGTTGCACTTCAATTAATATCTATATGAAGCAATTTTTTTACATGTCTACATATTTTAATTTGAAGAGCTGGCAAACAGAACTGGAGTAGTCCACTATTATTCAAAAGTTTTTTTTTTCGAATCGTGATGTCTAGACCCCGTTGCGTCGATCCCTGTTAATGTATTCATTGAAAACCGGCTATAAGTAGGCAAAAAAGACTTTAAAAATTGGTTTTTCAAGCGAAACCGGATCAGTCCGATATCCAACATGAACATTTCAAAAAGTTCTATCATTTTCATTCTAAAGCGGAGTTGTCCTTTAGAGTATTCATTTCTTCAACACATTTTTAATCAAAACCGGATTTGTCCGATATTAATAAAACCGGACTTGTCACATGTTTGCAGCCACAGCCGGATAAGTCCACCTTTTTTTAAAAAAAAAAAAACAGATTAGTCCATTTTCATTTCTTGAATAACTTCTAGAATATAAAAGAAAATAAAAAAATAATTATTCATGCAACAGTAGTTCTTATTCACCTACCTGCAATAATGCAGTGTTATGTTATTTAATCACCTCCATATATTAATATTAGTTTTTTAACCAGAGTGTAAAATTTATTTTCTCGGACTAATCCGGTTCTGGTCGTCAGCTCTTCATTTATCGTTTGTCTAATTACAATGTTTAATATGAAGTATTAACACATTTCAGCTACTCCATTCGGAGGTTTGGGTAATGCATCAGTTTCTAGTGCCCCCTCATTGTTTGGCGGGACAGGTTTTGGTACAACTGCTAAACCTGCTACTGGTATGTAATGAATATCTTTATTACTTTGTGAAAAATACCTTTGGATGTTTGTGTTGTTCTAATTATGAGTATATTCACTGTATATGGTGTTAAGGTTCTCAAATTTGTTTAGTATACAAAAACTTGACAAAAAGGCTATTAACAGCAACCAAGTAATTGCCTTGTCATTATTGTAATTATCAGGTGAAACTGAGAAAAGATCCCTATGTCATACTATTTATATAAAATGAAATGATATACTAAGTAAACGGGCAATTCTTGTACTGTATATATACCGGACGCCTATTCAAAAGTAGCCAGAACAAAAACTACTAATAGGCCTCGTAAAATGCAACACTTTTTTGTTTTAAGAGATGTCTGATATTTACAGTATTTTATTTATATTAGTCACTACATTTCACTACATATTATAAAATAAAGTTCCCCGCCGCGTCTGTCTGTCTGAACGCGATAAACTCAAAAATTACCAAACGGATTTGCGTATGGTTGATACCAAGTATAATTTATCAATGTTTTGTGAAAATTGGTGTAAAAATGACGATAGGATATAGGAACATTATGTTCATAGGAAAATTAGTAATTGTAATTGTAGTATTTAATTTTAATCTGTTTGCTCAAGATACTAGCCACATAATTATTTTTAGTATTTACGTGTTTTTGGTTAGTTGTTTTAATTACAAAATAACAAATTTTAATTTTATTGTGTTTCATTTGGACTTTCGAACATTTGAACATTTATTATAAATGTTATCATGCTGGGTATTAAGCAGGTTTAAATTGACATATGTACTTTCTCATTGAATAAATAAAAAGCAGAAATGCTACTGTCTACGAAATTATTTCATTAATAAAAACATAAAAAGACTTTGAAACTGAAAATAATGTTTAACTAGGGTGTCCATAAAATTTTATTTAAAAATGAGACTAATTAAATTACTCGTAAACCATAAATATCTAACATGCGACATCATAATAATCAATAAAGTGGCATTTCACGAGGTCTATTTTTAGTTTTTTGTTTTACTTACTTTTGCGCGGGCACGTGTATGTCCATACATGTAATTAATTTCTGGGAAACAGCTCTAACAATTTAAATGTTATTTTATATTTAAGTAGATAAGAGCGATTTTCAAGACAGGTTTGACGGTTATAGGCCACCAGGTCGCGCCGCAGTAGATATGTTTCTTTGAAACGCCTTGGCCGTTTTTTGCATTAGCATTACCCGACAGCCAATTATTAAATGGGTGTAACGGTTATAAGTCATCAGTGGACGCTGCAATAGATACGTTTCTCTAAAATGGCTAGGCCTTCTCGATGAGATTCATGCTATCAATGCGTTAAATGTATTGTTAAATGTAATGTATTGTTATTTCCACAGGGTTCGGAACAGGAGGATTTGGTACTAATACATTTGGTACAGGTTTCGGAACTGGTACCTCGACATTTGGTACAACAACAAATACTTTTGGCGCTAATACTCTTGGTAGCAGTACTTTTGGAACGACACCGGCATTCGGGACAGGATCAACATTCGGGTCTACTTTTCCTAAACCAGCTACCACAGGCTTCAGTGGCTTTGGCACAGGACTCGGCACTACTAACACATTTGGCCAGCAACAACAACAAGTATGTTCTTTAGAATCTTAATAGTAACCAAACCATTCAATGCTTAATTACAATTGCACATTGAGCATTTTGTATCAGTCATGAGTTAAACTGGTCCTGAGATGGACTATCATACACTGAGCAGCAGAAGATGTGGCCCAAAAGTAAAAATTACTTATTTTCTAGATTATTAAGTTGTGTAATAGTTTCTATGGGGAATACTAGTTGAATGATGTTTAAGTTAAAATATGTTAAAAGGTATACTTTTAAAAATAAATAATTGATGTGGACAATATCTATTGAAGGCATTGTGGTAGTTACTTGAACACTACAGTGGCCATCAAGTGGCCATTGAATGTGAGAGGCCCTTTGCAATAGGTATCAATCACATTATGTTTCAATGAAAAATTAATCTGAAAATTTATTTCAATGGATATTATTATTTCAGTTGTAGGCTGCTAGTCTGAAATTCGATTTTTAAAAAATGTGGCATTGTAAAATGAATTCTATATACAAACACTGCAAAACCAATTTTTTGTATTTCTATATATCAATTCGGTGTTTTTAACAGTGAAATTACCACATTTATCATCCATTTTCATTATAAAAAAAAACGATATATTGAAGTTTTCATCTAGTATTGTTTCTTAATCTATAGCGATATAATAGCCAAACTCACAAGCACCACCTGGCGGGTGCGACCACGTGCTTCCCTGCCATTTCAATAAGGAACTTAAAACAGCCAATATGATTTACACTGAAATTTTTTTAATGTTCGAATTTTGGACTTTCAAAAATAATGGCACAGCAATTTTGAGATTCAAGAGCATGTATTTGTTAAAAATTTGGATAGAATTATTTTTTTCCAAGTTGATTGCTTTGTGGAGCAAAGTGGGTGTTAAGATTCAGTGGGTGTTCGGATCAAGGAGCCCTACGCCTTAGGTAAGCTGGGGAATTAGTTGACATCAAATTTTTGAGTTAAGAACGCATGTTGGCATCATATACATGGTACTACACGCGCCGCCAAAGTAAAAGGCTGTCAAGTTAGCACCAGATACTTGTGCAAACACCAATAATATGGGCAAGGGGCGATGAGGGCGCGGCGAGTCGGGTCGGCCGCAAGAGCACACTCTGACTTTTGACGACATCAAAGTTGCGCTGAATACGTTCCGTTTCAAAAATCCGATTTCTAGGACTATGGGCGAGAGTACGGATTTTTGAAATACCGCGTATTCGGCGCTAACTCTGCGCTGCGTTAATTTACCAGAGTACGGCCGCAGGTCGCCCCCCTCGCACCCCGCGCTGTCTATGTACAATCGCGTACATCAATATCTATCCCACTTTCGTAATATTAACCCGCGGGGCGTCAGTTGTTATTAATTATATTCTGTTACGTTGTATTTGTGAATTTATTATTGTCGTTAATTAGTATTGTTAATTGTTTTGTTACATTGTGTTAGATATACATTGAATACAGGCCATTGTAAAAAACTATATATATGACATTGTCAGAATCACGAATAGTGGAATAAAACTAATTGTACGCGTCGAACCGGCCAGTATGGATCGGCACGGTGTGGGACGTTGTACCAGGTGCTGGTTTATGGCTGGATGTAGATTTAAAATACCAGTTTCAGTTTTGGGCAGAGCTTCCCGCCAACTAGTTTAGTACTTGCACTTTATTACCTGTATCAGAGGTCTCACTATGTAGAGCATGTAATTAGAAGTGACGATATGGCGGATCGTTCGCCCTTTTATACCCTGATTCTATATAATTTCTATGTACTCTCTATTTATTAATTTCCCGCGGTTTTTTTGCCCCGTTTTCATACTTTTTCGCGCCTGTTTTCAGCGACCAATCAGAGCTCTTTTAGTAAAATTCGGCACCCTCCGCAAGCAGTACCAAAACGAGGCACCCTCGGGGGGCAGTACCACAAAGAGAATCCTTTTTGTTCGCTAGGCACGTCTTCGCAGAAGTACTCTATGGAGAGCCGCGTTCTATGAAAGGCCGAACTTTCCTCGATTTTCCCTATTTTCAGGCAAATACCGACAAATGGGAAGGAAGGAAAACTCTAAAAAACCCCTCTTTTTTTTCAAAAATTTTTTTTCAAAAGGCGACAACTTTTTTCAAGTAAATAAAACTCAGATACTTCTTTTTTTTGGGTCTGTGTTTATTTATTTTTATTCTAAATAGGTCACCGCTTGCAATGGCAGTAGATATCTACCTAAAAATATTTTTACTACCAGAGTCAAAAAACGAACTAATGAGAAAAAGTGTAATACAGTGGTCACACTGCAGTCAATCAATACACAATATACCCACGTTCGGTTTCGTTCACAGAATTATTGCCTTCACAAACAATTTATTTTACATGAAAGTTTTTTTAATTTTTTTGGCTTCTATTTTTTACAGTGATAATTAAATGAAACTAAATGATTTTTAAGCAATTTATTTGTAAATGAGTAATTCGTATACATTCCAAAAAAACGAGGTCCATTTTGACCATTGTTTACGAAGAAAAAGTTGTTTTACTTTATTCGTTAATTTATCTTAAATTTTTTGTAATATGTTGTATTTCTATTTATTCGACTTATTATGAGCAGTTATGATTGACGATATATGTTTATTAAATTAAACGATTTCTGAAGTTCAAAATAATTGAATATTATAGTTGTTTTATTTAATTGATACGTTCGACTGTACCTGCGCGACTTCGTGCGTAGCCAACTTTCGCGTATAGTAGTGTACTTGAAAATGAATCACGCATTCGATCGGTACGCAAAAATATTGGGCAATAAAAGGATATCTATGTCGTGATAACCGAGCGGTATCGAGCCCGCTTCTTATTTAGAAGGCGGTGGTCCGAATCCTAGGGTATGTACGAATGAGTTTTTCTAACTGTACATAACTATCACTGACTCTGTGCCTGGAGAGCACGTTAAGCCATCGGTCCCGGTTGCCATCAATAGATGGCTGTCGTTAAGATCCACTAACACGCTCTGGAGCAACGTGGTGAATTAAGTTCCAAGCCCCTTCATCCCGAGAGGAGGCCTAATCCTCTTCAGTGTGGCATTAATGGGCTGATGGTATGGAAAAATGATACCTGGGACATCCCACACCATCTAGTCCCAAATTTAGCAAAGCTTGTTTTTTGAATATTGGACAACTGGTATACATTTTAAATAATTTTTAAAATCACCAGAGCATATATGCCTCCATTTTTTTGTCGTAGTGTCGTATGTATTAGTTTCCAGCATATGGATTACATTTAATTACATATAAATGTAACTTAATGTCCATCCTATGTGGAGTATTTTTCATGTATTTTATTTCGAACTCTGGAAATATTTGAAAAAGTAAAAAATATATGCATAAAAACAAACTAAAAAATTTCTTTGTGCTAGCTTATGCCTAATTACATCACGCTTGAATTTATTTTGTCGCGCGATAGTATTAATTTTGCGATCACCTCTAACATAAAGTCTATCCATTATATTAGACCTCAGACGCCGGCGTCGGTATCCTTTGAGGCGGCAGCCAAGTGCCGGCGGCTTTCTTTGTGAACTTTTGTCGGTAAGCGGTGTCCACGTGTCAAAGGGTGTGGGTTAATAAATGGACAAACTATATAAATTAGAATTGTGTAATGTAACAGGCACTTATAATGTGCATGAAATGCTTAAGATAACTTACATATCTCATTTAATAAGGATTAATATCGTATCTGTGTAAATAGCTTTCTAATTATCCTATTATATGTGAAATTTTTTTTTTATACATTAAAATAATCTATCCTTAAAAGATAGAGATATGCCATCGCGGACTTTTCTTTAGACCTATAAAAGAGGAATAATTCCTCCATCCATACATTGTTTTGTTATATCTCAAAGGAATTAGGCAGCGTTTTCGATAAACGCTCCCAGTCGGCTTGATTTTTTCCGATATCTTCAACAATCATCCTCATATTTCAACCAATTTGTACAAAACATTAATGAATTATCACACAAACCTTTCTCTTAAATAAATCACTCCGTCCATTGGTGCTAACCACATGAAAATCCTTTCGGTAATTTTTGAGTTTATAGCGTTCAAACAGACAGATGCGGCGAGCGACTTTATTTTATAATATGTAGTGATAGATATTTTACACCCAGACACAGAACAAAGAGACATGTCCATGTACATAGATATTTGTCCCGAGCGGAAATTGAACCGCGACCTTTGGTTCTGCAGTTAGGGTTTCTAACCAGATCGGTCAGTCAGACTAAGTCAAAATACTTTCGAGATCAAGTCTAATTCTAATAGTGATGAATACAATGGCAACCTTAACACTACAATCACAGTTACAATCATGAACGAATAGACATGGCAGTCACTGTTATTTTTTTAATTATTTTTAATTTTCAATCACGATATTTAAGTCGATCGACGATCTTTATATAATTAGTCAATTTATCAATGTCTATGCTATAGCTTCTACACATATGTATATTAACTTTTGCAATACAAAGCTACTACTGTCAAGTACTGCCTATAGTAAGTTACATATTATAGTCGAGGTGTTTATAGTGTTTATGCTTATAATAAACCGATGACTATAATAGCCAGCTTACTGAATACGAGCATCATACGACGTTTTTCAATACATTTGCGATTAAAATTAGGTAGATACTTCAAATGTAATAATGGCGGGAGCTAAGGTCGGGAGCGGGTTGCTTTTCGCAATTTGCGCATGCGTTACAAATAGAATGCTCGTTCATGATTCGCGTAAAGTAAAAAGGCCTAGTACTGTAAAATACAACATTACGATTCAAGTTTTGGTGTCATAAAGACCGTATTAATAGCAAATGTATTGAAAACTAATATTGTATTTTAGCAACAACAGTTGCAACAGAAACCCGGACCAGCTACAGCACACGAAGCGCTGGTGGCTGCCGTGTTCAGCTGTTCCGTGTTCGGGGATGAACGTGATCAAGTTTTAGCAAAATGGAACCTTCTTCAAGCGCAATGGGGGATAGGTAACATAAATATATTTCTTGTATATTGCTTACTAGACTTCTTTATTTTTATGTGGTTTTAGTGAGGATTTCAAAGCAGTCCACTACCTTAAGAAACTATTATATTATTGTATTTACTATGTTATTGCATTGTTAGAACTGTTTGTTTCTTTTACAGGGCAAGCATATTATAGTCGCAATGCCCCACCTCTAGAACTAAATGAACAGAACCCATTGTGTCGGTTCAAAGCAGTTGGATACTCGAGACTTGGCGGTTGTGAGGACAGTGAAGGTCATGTTGCATTGCTCTTCCAAAAGTCTGAACAAGAAATCAAGTATGTTAACTATTACATCCATACTAGCGTAAAGTTGACTGATAGTGTTTAAGTGTTGTTGCATATAACCCGCCCTACAGAAAGTCGAAATTAGGCTTTCAACTCCCACGAAATATCCAAACAATATGGTGTTGCTTTGAAAGCGCTTCGGTGTCATCTGTATTTTCCGCTCCCGTAAATGTGTCGTGGCCACGGTCGCATGCCGACCGTCAACGTCCTTCGGGTCCTGTCACTGCTCGTCGTCCGTCCCACCGGTCTAACATCGCGTCGATGAAGGACGAGCGCGTGCGTCTTTATAGATTTTCTGAGATCAAGTCCGTTCGTATGATTATATGTTTGGGGAATTTTAGTATGAAAAATGGCGCGAACACTAATAATTATATATAAAGTATTTTGTGATTGGCCCTACGTTAACACGTAAACTTCCCAAACATTTAATGAAATGGACTACCTTCATGTATGTTGTCGCTAACTCGGCGACGAAGCTGTTGGCGCGGGAGAGGGGAACTACCTCCGTGAAACACATTTCGTGATGCAGCAGGCAGTTTTTCAGTTAAAGTTGAAAACATCTGGGTCGTTACGGGACACTGCGGGTACTAGACGTACAAACCTCTACTAATATACTTCATCGGGCCGTGTCAAATCTTGCGCGTGTACCCATCTCGTAAGCAGCTTACTGTTATGTTCACGCCATTTCCTCTGTTATACGCAAACCCCCTAGCACTTTGTAATGAAACGGACGACCTTCATATCTGTTATCGTTGATTAGCCGAGGAAACGGTTGACGCGGGAGAGGGGCTGATCCGCTTAGTTCAAACCGGTCTAATAATTTTTGAACACATCTGTGAATTCGACGCGGTTTAACAGTTGATTCGAAATAAATTAAAGGTCGGAACATTAGTGAAACAGTTTTCTTCATCGTCAGAATGCGGACAAAGCGACAAATTTTTTTATACTTGGTCTACACCATCAAAGTATTACATGTAGATTGAAATTTATAATAATAAATGAAATCAGTGAATCTACACACCAGTATTCTCACAACGGTCAGCGGGCCCAGGAAACGATCCAAGAAACTAATATAGTTTTTCTCATAATATTGGTGCAGGAAAGTGAAAAAAATTTCCTTTGACATTTTTATGTGCCAATTTTTGTGACGAAATTTATAAACTGATTTTGTCTTAGAAATATTCGCAACATCGTAGTTTATAATTTTAGTAAATATTAGATGTGTCCATAAAGATGTATTTATACAATTTTAACATTGTTATACAGGAACAACCAACAAGCTTTGATATCTTCACTCTTCAGTCTACTAGGAAACAAACCCAATTTGGCAGTCAACATGCACTCTTTGAAAGCTGTTACTGATAACAAAACTCAGGTTTGCCATCAACAAAACAATTTATGTACTTTATTTTTTCCCAGCGAATCGTTAACTTAAAAAAATAAAATCCCACTCTGAATTCGTTTGATAAAAGAAAGATTATACTCGCTACTGTAACGCCTAATACTATTAGATGGTGATAGTCGTTTACTTATCAATCGCAGGTAGTAATATACGTCGTAGACAACAGTGCAGGAGGTTCACATGTGCCGGCGTCTGAATTGGCGGCGTTTTTGAATAGCGCGTCACCACGTGCAGCGCTGGCCGGGGCGGCATGTATGACAGTAGCAGCTGCCACGCGGCCTGCGCCACATCATCTCGCACAATATCTACAGACGCCACCACCAGGTAGCCCATTAACCTGACCCGGGACATTGATGTCTTAAACCCGCTCTGTGGAAATGTTTTTCTGTCTTGACATTTATATACGTCCATTAAATTAATCAAATTGTCAATTGAACAAAAAATAAAATGTACATAGCTTTGTAGTATGATTCGTAACTTTCTACAGGTCCAATCAAATTTTATGGCGGATGTGAACATAGGCACAAGTCGCGTCGCAGTAACCAGTTTTAGATGTAGCGGGACGCAGTGGAGCGAGGGGCATAAGACTGAACCTGCGCAAGCACGCACAAAGCGTTGTATTCCGATCCGCCATAAATTTGATTGAAACTATATTATAAATGTAAATGTGATTTGTATTACAAATTAACTTTCAGGAATGGATATGAGGTTATGGAAACAGGCACAAGCCGACAACCCGGACCCCGACAACTACATTCCTGTACCTATGATTGGATTCTCAGAGGTAAAAGATTCATTATTCAGACGCTGTTTAATACACTGCATTGTGATTACACAGATTGATGATGGTTGAAAATTAAATTTCACTTTAAAGCACAGATAGAAGCCAATTATATAATACTAGCGGCCCGCCCCGGCTTCGCATGAGTGATAGACAAAAAGATAAATTAGTACTTTATGTGGAGAAATATAAGATAACGGCATTCACATGGTGCTGGTGGCGGCGTGGCGCGGCGTTCGAGGGACCGCACCGCGGCCGCTGTGTTTTTAATGCACTTCCTCCAATCCATTATGTCCCACTGCAGGGGCTGCCCAGAGTGAAGGGGATTGGAGCTTACTCCATCACGCTGATCCAGTGCGGGTTGGGGAGTTCTAAAGACTGCCATCTGTTGATGGAAACCGGGATTGACAGCTTAACGTGCTCTCCCAGGCACGGAGTCAGTGATAGTTATGTATTTAAATCGGAAAAAAACTCATTGGTACACGCCTGGATTCGAACTACAGCAGCACTGCCTTCTAAACCATAAATAGGTTCGCTGCGCTCGGGTTATCACGACATGTAAAATCAATTCACTCAAATTAGTCCACAGCAATGAGTAAAAAGTATTAACAATAAATCTGCTGCATAATTAGTTATAAATATATAATTATTAAATACAAATTGTTATGTATTGTTGTGATTGTGTGTGTTATTATTATTATGTTATTATTATTATTGTACAAATGATTATAACATAAAAATTAATTATAGACAAGATCATATGAGAAAAGCTTAGCCTATAAATTCTTTGCCAAAACAATGCGTGCGTATTTATGTATAGTGTTAGAAGTTTTTTGACGTGATTTAAAAAACTTCCAGTTATATTAGATATAAAACCACATTGCTAGGTGAGTCCTGCATTGCATTGCAACTCTATATAGAATAGTTTGATTTCTTAAGAAAAGAAATTTAAATATTCTAGTTCATTTAGCTACTATCTGGGACGACATATGCAATAATTATTATGTAACAATACCATTTGCGCAGATTAAGTTTCGCGTGAAATGCCAATCGGAACAAGCAGCGCTGCAGGCGGGATGGCTGACTCGTGCAAATGAACAGCTTGCGGAACTGCGTACGCGTCGCGCCGCTGCCTCTGCCCGTCTCGCGCAACTTGCTGCCAGGTTTCATTCGCTACGGCACACTTTGTTGCAGGTAATATTATAATTGTTTTAAATTGTTACCGTACACTTAACTAATGACAAGTCTTATACCTTAATTTGTACATTGTATGTTGATATGGTATTAAAAACCTTTGTATCTCATTATCTTTATCATTTTATGGAAATTGTACAATGAGGTATTATTATTATTATCAATATCAATGAGGTATTATTATTATTATTATAATGAATTTAGAACCAAATCGGACGAAATTTTGTTCCATCCAGAAATATAGTAGACGACACTAAAACAAAATAAGGTAGGTACATACTGTTGTGTTGTAAGATGTGTGGAGAAATAAGGGCCTTTAAACCTTTGTTTGGTTTAAATTGGTATAAATTGGTAAAAAAAATATTTCTTTGATGAGAGTATAAGATATACAAAATGTCCCTTTACGTATATGAAATAACTGACTTTTTCTTCTTCATTATTTTACGCAACCTTTATATGCGGTTCTCGTCTAAAATCTAGCGTTATTAGCGCGTTGCGAAGATCGTTTTGACGTCGATGTTTCACGTATGCCATATTGATTGAAAATTTTTTATGAATCTATTTTTATGATATGTCATCATGTTTTGTGCTTATCTTAAGGTACCTTACATACCTTAAGAAATCGCATCACAAAACATTCAGCAATATTGTTTTCATGAATTAAAATTGTTTGTGTCAGTAACTGTACCCAAAATGTACATGTTTTGCTACAATGACCATCGAAAATATTCGTAAATCCGGTTGCAGAAGATCTACGCCTTCAGTTCGGAAGCAGTCCTACTTAAATCTTCACGGCTCCTATAATACATTACAAGGCCGCGGCTCCCCTGGGAATCGTCTTTCGATTAGAAATTTACAAAGGGTCTAGAGAACTTTATTTACCTTTCGACTTTAATGATATGGTGTTCCGTCGTTCAGTTATATTGAAACGCACCCAGCCCTCCTGTCCTTTAGTTCTGCTTCCGTGTGGGACATTCTTCTAGGAATTTCTACTGTTTTTTTGTGAACACCGCGGTACACAGTTAGCGGATTATTTCGTTTTGGCGTTTGGCAGGGATGCATGCTAGTTTGAAGTTATGGAATCCTACTCTAAATTTTATTTATTTCACAACCCGACGTTTAAATATTTGAAAATAACAATATTTTTTTTCTCGGTCACTTTCTTTTTCGCTTTCTCTTTTTCACTCGGTCACTCTGTGAGCCGGCAAAGGTATCGAATTATGCAACTAAATTATGTGATTGAGAATCGAACCTTGATTGATAAGTTTGCTTCTGCAACCCCCAAAATTACTATGTTGCAGCACAATATTTTTTTCCTATTTGGATTCATTTTGACGTTATTGACAGGTGGTAGGTCGTCAAGAAGCATTGGGTCGTGTGGGTGCCTCGCTGACTCCCGAAGAAGAGGGCCTGCGCGCCCGATTACATGAGCTGGCCGCTCAACTCGCCGCACCGCCTTTGTATAATGTGAGTACTATCACAGTATTGGAGTATGTCGGAACGAAAGTGTATTTGTTGGTATGAGGTAAGCCAATATCGTGGTTCTGCCTACAGTATTATATAGTCGTAGCAAATTTAAGACATTGCACTTCTAACAAATTAGAGAAAATATGGTTTTTGATACGGACTTAGATATCTTTTGAACAAAATATCAAAACTTCACATAAATCCAAAAGAAGTTAAATTTTTTACGTGTTGCCAAATGTCGCAAAAGCCTATTTTTCGTGAATATTTTGTTAACGCTCACTTATATTTTAAAAAAAAAAGAATTTTGAACGTAAAGCTCGGAGTTTAAGAAATTCTTACAATCTAGAAATTATAATTCGAAATCTTTAAATTTGAGTATTAGTCGAAATCGAAATTTCCTATATTTATAGGAAATTTCTTCATTCAACAAACCGGTCAATTGCGAGTCGAACCCGCACCCTAAGGCCTTAAGGCTCCTTGCGTAGGTACTGTTATACACTCATGGACAAAATTAACCACCCACCTAAATTTCTCTTCTTTCGATAATTCTTAAACAATTTTAGATCCATTTTGAATTTCATTTTAGCCGTTAATTTGTTTAATTATTTGTTTATCTATTACATTATTAATTTATGAACGAAAAATTATTAATTATTATTTTGCGCGTAAATAAAAAAAAACCGGCCAGGGGCAAGTCAGACTCGCGCATTGAGGGTTCCGTACAAATCTGTAGGTATATAACAAAAAGTAAGTTTGATTTTGTTACAGCTTAAAGGTATTATAGACCTGAGTATTTGATATGAATTTCAATGTAATACCTCTACGCGTTCGTGAGGAAAGGAGTAGTAAGTTTAAAATTATTAAAAATATTTTTATTATATGATATAACTAAAAATTTATGCTTTTCGCAATTTTTCCTCTATCTATGCTGTAAGACGTCGCTTCTTACCAAATTGCAAGATTCCGTGTTTACGGAAAGTACCCTGTAGGTTTTGATTCCCTTGCGAGTATAGAAAATTAGCAGCATAAACGGCTGTATCCTTTGGTTGCGTTGGCTTAGAAGTTTGATTTTTTCACAGCTCCAAGGGACCATAGATATCTGATATAGATAGCTAGTTATATAGATAGATAGTTGATACCTCCACGCTGAGAAAAAGGATCTTGACATACAGACAGACAGACGGACAACAAAGTGATCCTACAAGAGTTCCGTGTTTTTCCTTTTAAGGTTCGGAACCCTAAAAAACACTAGAAAGTGGGCGGTTAATTTTGTCCATTAGTGTATAACGTATTTACACGAGTAGCTATTCACTGCCATATGGCATGGAAACGTATTTCAATTGAAATATACAAAAAAATATATTTTTTTCATTGGTATAACTACAAATCAACAATTTTCGGATTTTTTTGTTACTTGACCTTGTTTCTTCCCAAATTTCATAATTTTAAGTTAAGGGGAAGTACCCTAAAGTTTTTCAATTATTTGCGAGTGTCAAAATATGCGGCATAATTAGACGTATTTTTTGATTGCGTTGACTTAGAAGCTTGATTTTAACAGCATCAAGGAACCGTAGATTTAAGTACTTATTTAGTATTAAGGTCAACTTGATATCTCCACGCGTTCCTGAGGAAAAGGTTCTTGACAGGGTCCTATAAGGGTAATTTTTGTCCTTTTGAGGTGCGAAACCTTAAAAAACAACGATTTTTTTTCGGAGATGTGTTACGTATGACGTCACCATTACCGTCGATGCTAGTGGTGAGGTCATACGAATGACATTGGTAGAGCAGCGGAGCTTTATTCGGTAGATTATTACGTGATCTTTAATTTGAAAAAAAATTATTGTTTTTTGAATACTCATTATCAAAATAAAAAAAAGAATGTACTTAATGAAATATCTCATTTTGTCTATATTTTGATAATCGTTGTTGACCAATGCTAATGCTAATAATGATGTTAGAGTGAATCTGTAACATATATGGATTTAGTTTTATTATCATGGAGTCATCATGAAGTCATCATGGATTAGACTTTCGCCAGACGCGTTGGTTTATCATTTCTATATTCGGCACACGTGTAGATAGCAGTGCCCTTGTCTGGGTGATGGTGCTAATCATGCTTTATCATCGTCAACTCATCAGTTGGCGTTATCAGTGCCAAAACTACGCAGGAGTCATAAAAGTACTGGCGTTATGCTATGCTATCCGTTCAAATCACAAATAATAAAGACTGATTAAAATTTTTGTTTTAATTTTTCACTTGTGTGTCATTATCGTGTGCAGGTAATAGTATATAGGGTTCCATACCCAAAGGGTAGCTAAGAGATCCTATTGCTAAGGCTCTGCTGTCAGTCCGTTCGTCCGTTTGTCACAGGGCTGTATCTTCGAGTTCTGGTCAAGTACGCGTTGGACTCGTGTGCAGCGGGTTCTGTACTGCAAACCATGTCATTACCTACTTTTTTTTTTAAATCTTAATGAAAAGGTTAGACGTTGAACCTAACTTCCTCGTATATATAGGCTACCACAGTAACCACTAGACCAAGTTAAACTTTTAGTTTTCTGTGAAATTAAGCAATACCTTTTATACGCATTTTCTTTTCACTAATATCTTCCGTTTCCCCTGGTGTTATAAGGACTTAGAATTTCTATTTAGGTTTTACTCTACATTATGAGTAAGGCCCTGTATTTGCTTTTTTTTTCAATTTAAGGATTCTTAATTTTAAGGATAAGGGTTGCAATGCTTGATATTTGATATTTGTATGTTTTCTTCGTTTTCATAATTTCTACAGTTTTTCAAGTGTACGCAGGAACCCGCACGCAGGAAGAATATTTTCGTAATAAAAAGTAGCCTATAATATTCTAAAAAAAATTCTCTACCTGCCAGTGAAAATCCCGTCAAAATAGGTTTAACCGTTTCCTAGATAAGCCTGGACAAACAAACAGACATAAAAGTAAATAAACGCGTTTTTGGATTTTTGTTATGTGCGAATCGACATATGAGCATGACAAAACGTTTTATTTCGAAATCACAGATAGACACTTTAATTTAATTTATTTGTATACAATTTGATATTAGAGCTAATAACTCAAACCTTTTGCAAAGTACTTTTTTTTTACTAGTACAATAATATTTTCTATGTAAGTCGCATGTGATGCACACTTTTTTCTTTTTCCTTTTTACCAGCTTTTATGTAGATGTACACACTATAATAATTTACATGAAAAATATTGCTACTTTTGCATACTAGAATCAATTCCATGAAATAGTTATAAATAATTTTAGTTGCCACATAATTTGTCGATGCAATAGTATTACAATTTCGATTATAATTTTAGGGCCGTCTGAATGAGCTGCTGTGCGCGGTTCGATTACAACGCAGCGCCAGCGCCGGTGCTACACATGAGCGCTACCAGCTTGACCCTGGTATGTATAAAACACCATACTTACTACGAATTACTATATGTATAGCCTATTACAGGTTTCCACTTATATATAACTTTTTACACTTAGGAATAGAACTAGAATAAACTAAATTATGAATCTAATTATAGACATCCAAACAGCAGGCATCTAGTTCCACCAGTTATTGCTCAAAAAATGCCGATGTTAATAATCGCCGTATATTAGGGATACTTAAATGAAACTTCGAGTGAAACATCGAAACATGAAACACGAGTTTTGTGGTTTCCGATATTGCATTATAGTTTTTACGCGCTCGTGTCGCTTTTATGAACATTAATTGGTAGACCTGGAATAGGCCATCATTTTTTGTAATATTGTGTTTGAGGAACTAACAGTTTAATATGAAACTACCTCAATAAGAGCAAATTCTGTGATAACACTTTTAAGATATGTTTCACCACGGGTTTGAGTTTGCTAAATGCTGCTCATCTTAGCTGTATTCGCCTAGAGATATCCGGTGCGAGACATTTAGGAACAGTTTGCCCTAAATATAGTTGAGCAGCCATAACTACCTGGAACCAGTCACCGAGTTCGATACAGCTTTCATTTCGTATAAGGTTATCATCATCATCATCACTAGCCCATTTTACCCCACTGCAGGGGCTTAGGCCTCCCCCCAGGGTGAGAAGGGGGGTTTGGAGCTTAAATCCACCACGCTACTCCACTGCGGGTTGAAGATTGTAACGACCGCTATCTATTGACAGCGTCCGGGACCGATTGCTTAACTTGCTCTCCGAGGCACGGAGTCAGTGATAGTTAATGTACTTAAGTCAGAAAAACTCATTGGTACACGCCCGGATTCGAACCATGGCCCTATAGCCTTATAAATTTGAGACAGGTTCGTTGCGCTTTGGGCTATCACGACACGACGGTATAAGGTTATATTTGGACGTAAAGTTGAACTACACATTGTGATTTATTAGAATACAATTTTTACGTATTTTAAATAACCTTGGGGCCGGGCTATGATTTCTGGGGGTGCGTTTAGCCTAGCTGCCGTGTCGCGCTTTGCATGTTAATATTGATAGATTTGTCCTACAATACGACTGCGTTACAGGTGACATTACACGTGATAGAATTTCACAATATATTCGACATCGTCACGATCTTGGTTCTCTCTCGTTAAAATTTTAACTATTGAATTTAATATACTGTTAATATCGTTAATTTATACATATGTATATATATAATTAAATATACACAGGAGCACAAGAGGACGTGAAGCAGTTTTTATCGCTGCAACAGCGTGGCATGGCGCACTTGCTGGACACTGCGCGACAAGACTTGGCCGCTCTCGACATAATTTCCGAAGGCATGGCACAATTAGTACGGACCTAGCGAACTGGTACGTAGTCATATCAAAAGAAATTAGATACTCAAAAATTATAATATATATTTTTTTTATTCGACCTTTTCAAAGTATTCGCCCTGAGCACTTATACATTTTTTCATAAGGCTAAACCCCTTGGAAAATACTTTCGACCACACTTCAGATATATCTAAATTATAAGCAGCCAACGCATCTTCTCTACTTTTAAACCTCTTGCGTTTCAATGTTTTTTTTAAATTTTTTGCGAATAGGTTAAAATCACACGGTGCTAGATCAGGGAAATATGGTGGGTGAGGTAAGATAGGCACATTTTTTGAATGGAAAAAGTCGAGTGTTCGCACAGACGTGTGTGGCGAGATATTGTCATGGTACTAGAGTAGGTGCTGGATTCCAAACTTCGGCCGCTTGTTACACCAAACTGTTAATACTTTCTGAGTTAAACGTTCTTTGATCCTCTAGCACAACAGTAAGCAATATGACCCGTCTTGGAAAAAAATGAGGCGATCGTGTGTGCTTCGTGCGCGGCGATATTTCGTTGGACTTGACTCGCCTTCAAAACACCATATCGTGCACTGTCACTTACTTTCGGGATCATAGTTATATAGCTATGTTTCGTCACCAGCCAGTATATCATAAACGTTTTTTTTCCGTACCAGCGTCAAATTTCTGTCAGGAATCGGCATCAATCCACGCGACAATATTTCAGCGTTCTAGCTCTATATATTTAATTCTTCGGTTTTCACGAATAAGTTTTTCGATTTTTCACACATTTTCTTGAGTGACCGCGTTTGGCAGCCGACCTGTTTCCGCCTCATCTTCAAAGCTTCCCTGTCTTCTTTTAAACTCAGCAAACCAATTAAATACTGTTGCACGTAAACAAGCAGACTCGCCAAAAATACTAGTTATTGATTCAGAACATTCTTGGGGCTTTAAACCTTTTTTATTATCATAATAAATAATGGCGCGAAAATCTTGCTATAAGCATATTCTTGCCCGATTCTATATCAGAAAAAAATTATAAAAGAATAATTCGAATTCACAAGTGTTCAATTTTAAAATTTAACAGTAAGGAACCAGTCTTTATGAAAATGTATAACTTGCCAGTGTCAAGCAAATGTGTAAAGAGTATCTAATTTCTTTTGGCATGACCCACGTAACCTTAGAGGGAATTTATCTTGGCCATGACTGTTGTATTGTAAAATGAATTGCTTCCGCATACAGGAAAGTTATCAATTCATATTATGGATAAGAAAGAAGTTAAATGGTTCTCGGACACTTAATCTGGGTTGTAACTTTGGTCGTTTTATATAAAATCTGGCCAAGGACAAATAATATTTTCATTCAGGATGTAATTTGACGTCAGGCATTTATCCGAAATTTATCCCCGAGATAATTCGTACAACGTACATAAATATCTCTATTGCTTCTGTTACGTGTACTGTTCCTTAATATATGGAATGGACTTTAAATGTCTGATTATGAACACAATAATTAAAAACAGAAAAAATTTAAATTTCATTTTTTTTGCTAAAAACATCACACAGTTTTGGAACAATGGTACAGAGTAGAAACACAAATAGTTCCATGAATTTAGGTGCAAAAACATAGATAATTAGTTCACGGAATTACACTAATTGGAATGAAACCAAGAACTTATACTTATAGATCATTATTAAATATTCTGTAATTGTATGATATGCGATTTTCATCATATTTTTTTTTTAATTTCACTGCATTAGGCACTATCTCAAATAAATATGCATGACCTCAAATTATAGACATTTGTTTACAAAAAAATCACTTGTTTCACTATGAGCCGTCGCGTTCATATCAAGTGTAAGATAAAATGTGAAAAATGAACGAATTCTGACAATTAGGATTCAGTGATATCCTGGCTTAAATTAACAGGGCTGAACCCCAGGGCCATACTGAAATTCGAAAAAATAATTAAAATGTGTTATTAAAACGAATGTGGCTAGTTGTTTAAAGATTATTTTTGTGATGAATTGTTATTCTTGGGAATAGCAAAACAAAACAAACTGCACTGTACAAAGATTCATATTCACTATGGACTTCGATTATGAAAATAATTTTTGTGTGGACTTTGTTTTGCACTTATTGATTGGCAACCATAAAAAAAATCTTAATCAGACATTTTTTTTTAAACTGATCTGACCAATGAAAAATAAAGATATACACCGTATATTGAAAGTCTATTATTCCGCATTTGCCCCAAAACTATTATTATGTGCAGAAACTTCCATATACCATTGACATGTTTCTACTTTATTAACCTCTTAGATTTGGAAAATTGAAGATTAATATGAACACAGTATTTTTGTGCAAACTATTTTTATGCGATATCCGTAACTAAAATTATAAATACGAAAGCGTTTGTTTCTTGGCCCTTTCTTTATGTCGTGATTTTTTGCACGGAGAGAGTTGAAGGGTCTGTAATAACTTGGGCTACTTTTGGTCGGAAGAAAACATCTCCCTCCTACGGAAATATTCTTATTGGGAAAGTAATGGTCGAAACTGTGAGGATAATTCTTTACATACAGAGCGAGAAAATTACTTCTTTTAATATAGAAATAACTGAAAGGAATGAAAAACAATAATGGCAACTTTTACCGAGGGAAAATACCTTCTTTCATTGGAATGGAAAGTATGAAGTTGAAAATGCAGATATTATTAAAGTGTAATCGATGCGGGCGAAGCCGCGGGCAGCCGCTCGTATATTATGTTTGTGAAAATCTTTAATCCAAGGAAGGCACCAAATGTAACATTGTTTCGAATGAAAGTCACAAATGCATACTGAGAACGCTGCTAAGCATATTTACATATAACTTAGGTTTACATGTCTTTAAAAAATGTTCATGGCATTATTGGTTAAAAGAAAATAATAATAATAATAATATTATTATTATTATTTTAGGCAGTTGTAAATAAGGCATAACATTATTTATTTATTATTTAACTTAAGCAAATCGACTATAACAAAATATATTACAGTTGGTATTATAAAATAAAAAGTACATAAGTAAACTATAAATGTTTTATATATTATGCGCAATGCTTCTGATCTTTGACGAGAAAGATGTTACGGAACCACCCAAGAAATAAATGTCAGCACAGTGATCCTTTATTAAGTTTGCTCTCTAGTTCCTTGCTCCATAGCACATATACTTAGCTTTTAGTTGATTGAAACAGCTTTGTCGTAACAGAAAGTTTGTTTCGAATCCAATATAAACGAAAATGATGTCTATTGTAAAATAGGAAAAATAAGCCATGTTTTATTTTTCGAGTTATTTTTGAACCTATAACGATCTATTAAAATTTGATATAAATAAATCATGTTTTGTAATGTTTGTTCGACGTGAAGTGCTGCGTCGTCGTCTAGGTTTGTGTACAGTGTATACAAGATGACACCAGACGGCTCGTTTGTCTGTTTGTTCTTTGATAACATTGTGCTGAATATGACGAATGGCGGAATTAAATAACCCCACGTGTGTATTAAATCTATTTTAATACTTGCGATTATTTTGGTTTAACAATTTTTATCCTCGATATTTATTGGTGATAAGACATACGAATAAAAAACGTATATATGGTTAATAAATAATTTATTAAAATATAACTCTAACTTTTAATACTTAAATCTAGAGGTGTTTCTATATGTTTGACTATTTGGAAAGCCGAAGGTCCTTTATCGGTACTTGAACATTTCAAATTTAATGGCATTTCTGTATCATCCACGTTAATAGAACTGTACCCTGGACTTTGAACTGATCTGGTGTATGTCATATCTTCAGTTTTCTGATACTTTGGACTTTTATAGCTATACATTTCATCACAGATAGGAGTTATAGTCGGTATACTGCCATTAGTGTAGTATCCTCTATATGCATGTTCATACATTTGCGTGTATTCTGCATACGACATTTCGTATTGGGGTATTCTGGGTGCTTCCATCATTGGTCTTATGTAGGTCACTTGTGAGTAGTCGTTCATGGGTGCTGCTGTATTTATAGGTTCTATGGCCGGAAGGTTACTAAAACTAGTCATTGTTGGTGTAATTGTACTGTTCAAGTTCGTGTTAAAAGAAATGTCAATGGGAGATCTATAACTAAATATTCGTTTAGGCGACGATATGTTTGACGGTGAACCAGGTGAAGACACAGTTGCTTCTGGCGATGACTCTCTATCTGTCGCTTTAGGCGTGAAGTGTTTGTAGGTCTTGACATGTTTACGTAAACTCGAGGGGTCCGTGTAACGCTTGTCGCAGCCGGGAACTTTACAGCAATAAGGCTTATCGACGGTGTGCGTGCGCGTGTGCTTGAAACGATCGCTCGAGTTTGAATACGCTTTGCCGCAGCCCTGTTGACAATAATTAATACCGGTTAAAACATGTTTCGATATTCAAAATTCTTATTCGATTATTGGTATCCATTTTATATAGAAATATTTTTATTTTGTTTAGAATAATATTTAGTGTGATATCTACCTCAAAGGGACACGCGTAAGGTTTCCCCCCAGAGTGTGAACGCAGATGTATTTTAAGGTTCTCTGCGCGGGAAAAACTTTTGAGGCAGTGCGAGCAGGAGTGTGGCCGCTCGTTAGTGTGCGTACGCACATGTACCAGCATCTTGTATCTAAGGAAAAAAAATAGTCTTTATAAAACATACATACATGTGTTATGTGTTCGCATAATTTTCAATTAATCCAATTAAATAGTTTGAGAAAATTAGGAGCTCACCTAGCATTAAAGCCGCGGTGGGGTCGCATGCAGCTGCGCCAGCCGCAGTAGAAGAGGCCGTCGTGATGCGGGTGTGCGTGCGTGCGGGCGACGTGTGCCGATAGCCGGGCCACTCCGGGTAGCCGTGCGCCGCACCCTGTCCATCCGCATACCGCGTCGTCCTCCGTGGGCTCTCGCTCCGGGGAAGACCCGCCTGACGATTCTGAATCCACCTGTACCGGCAAACATAACTATGTTAATCCTTCGACAACTAAACCTCAAATCGTCATTGTTTAAGTTTATAGAACGCAAACGAGATAACGATATTTGTCGCAATTTCATCGTTAGTGTTTACTTTCCTATAATTTTTTTTCTAACGATTTTGTAAATAATAATAAATGACCTGCGACGGTGGCTGCAGTTGTGGCCGCTGCGGCTGCAACAGCAGCGGACGCGCGAAGTACGGCGCGAATCGTGGCGACGGCGTCCAACGGGCTGTTCGGCAGCCCTCGCCCATCACATCGGTGGGCCATTGCGGAAACATCAACATCGCAAAAACCGCGCACTCTAGTTATTGTTAACAGTATGTCCAATCGTCGTTTCTCGGTGGCCGCCCGACTGACAGTGATGAGCGCCGCTCACGGCGCTTGTACTTATAAAACGTGTCGGTCGGCGATAAGCGCGAGTCCCCCGCGAACACAACCGCCCCGTCCCGCTGCCGAACGACATGCGCGCCTGAGGACCATCGCCTTTGTAAAAATGACGGAAAACGTGCTGGAGTATAATACTTTTATAGTATGTTTTCAAACAGGCGGTATTCTATTTTGCGGGTGTCCTTAATGACATTTTAAGAGCGACATTATCGGTTGACATAGTTGCTTGTGCGAGCTAATATTTGTGTACGAGTGAGGCGCACGCTGCACATAAGGTCGAGTTTGGCGTGCGGCCGCGGTTTTGCGGTCGGCAAGTGCCCGCCGCGCGCCGCCGGTGTCCGGAGCGGCCAGCGCGGCCCAACACTGGTTATTACCGGCTAGATACGCTGCGGTTCAAGAGGTGAGCGATAACGCTGCGTGTCAGCAATAACACGACCTCAATCTGGTTAAAGATTGTTCTTTGCTCGCACAACATATTGATTGAATGCGCTTAATTTGAAATTAGTCGCTTATGTTTGTTGTAGGTAATTTATTGTTCGATAAAATGTCCCTCGACCCTTGTTGATACTAAAACACAAAACCATCAATCGTTGTTTCTGAAGTTCTTATGTGACAATTTTTGAAAGATGAATAATAATTGGATTAAATTGATCTCGTGCCTTGGCCTAAAGCGTTGTCTTGGTACAATTCTACTGATAAATGCTACATAGTACAAGTTTTGAACAGTAATATCATATTATACACATATAAATAAATACTTGTTGTAAATTAACAAGTGCTTCAGTAAATTGTACGTTCGTACACGATACTAGTCCACTTTGTACCTCGGGTAAACTCGGAAAAGATCAGTTTCTACGAAATATTCCGAATCAGTATGTATGGACATTATTGAACTTATAACTTTCCATAAATATGATACATTATTATAGTAAGCTACACGTTTTGTAATGGGTTCGCATGTAAAAAGAAGCCTTTTCTGAGGTCAACCGAGCTAAAACAAGCGAATTTTTGTTTACTGAATTCGTGGACCACAGTAATAAGTCGAGCATGAAATGCTTTGTCGCTACACAGTTCTTGCTATTAATTCCGAAAAGTGGGCTATTCATATTACGGTCAATATTCGCAAAATGCTTACTGCCCGCACAAGCGTACTTACTGTAACATTAGCGAAGTCGTCGACAAGCGATGGAGGTTGATGGCGTGGTGGTAGTAAAAGTAGCGCGATAATAGAGTAGGCGAGCCAGCTTGAAATGCGGGCCTCGACAGAAAAAAAAAAAACAGTGTATAATTATTCTTTAAATTATACAGAATTATTTTAAATAAATACCTCTTTTTATTTTGAGCAGCTCTTTGCTTGATAGCTGGGACCACTGTGACCAACCAAGGGCTGTGACTTTCAAATGAGTGTCCTAATGCGCATGCGGCTTAAAAGTAAAATAAGGATAAAACTAGTAGAGTCAGATCCCAGACCCCCCAGACATAACTTATTTTCTGTAGGACAAAATTTGGGGTATTATGTAGTTTTAGTATGTATTGTAAACGCCTGCATATCTGTTAAGTTGGGCAGACGGCCAGTTTGAAAAGGTGAATAAAAATAAGGCTCACTTAACTTCAATTCTGATGGCTGATTTATATTTATATATATATATGTATATATAATGTGATTTATATTATTTTGTAGAGTATGATTACAAAACAATATTCAACACTTCCTGCTGGCCATAACTTCCGCTAGATTTACAGCTCTCAAAAAAATAATTAAATTGTATATACATTCTGATGCTTGATCGTCATATATGTTACTTAGGGAGCTCTTTCAAAAATATTCGTGACCATGTAGACAAATCAAAAGGGCGAAACATCCCCCCAGATATCAAAAAATATTCAGCCTTGAGTATGAGCGCAAGGGATGCGTGCATGCAATGAAGAGAATCGATATTTTTCTTTCGTTCAGGGCATAAGTGAGGCTTTAAAACTTTTTGTTCCTAGTTATTAGTTACATAACTAACTAAATAAAATAATAGAACGCATTTATATCCTATGCTTTTAAACATAAACTTTATTTAAATATCGAAAATGAAAAGCCATTTACAAGAATTTAAGAAAAAAAAAAAACAAATATGATCTATTTTTTCATGACATTCTTATTGATTTTGTCATAATTTCCCGCCCTTTTGTCTGCTAAGTGCTACCACGAAACTCAAGCGAGAAAATTTTTAAGACTACACAATAAAAAAAAATTAAACTGAAAGTTGCCGAAATAAGGAAATCGAATACACCTATTTTATTGTCAAAAGGTTGCAATTGGTAGTCTCTGTATAATAAATTATTTTACAATATAATACTTAATAAAAGGATATATCTAATCAACTAAAAATTAAAAATATCAACGTTATAATAGTACCTAATAATCCCTACTTTGGACATCCCACATAGCGCCATCTAGTCGCAAACTAAGCGAAATTAGTGTTATTGGCACCAGACAATTGATATGCATACTTAAATATTCTTTATAACATTCACATATATAGACAGATATTTCACACCAAGGCACGGAATAAATAGACATGTACATCACATAAATATTTGTCTCGGGCGGGAATCGACCCCGTGACCTTTGGCTTTGCATTTAGGGTTTCTAATTATTCGGCTAATCGGTCAGTCAACATTGCATGGTATATTAGAGTTTATTCATAAACCCAATAAGATGATAAAGCACGGAACATGCGTTTCCATTTTGGATATAAATCAAACAGTACCTGTTCGTCTCGTATTAAAAAAAAAAAACTATATCAAGGTGAAATTTTTACAACCATCCAAATTTTATCTTCATATTTTTATCTTGAGTAAAAACCCGATGGCCGTCTTGTTTCCTTTTAGTATCGTTCAATAGAAAAATATTGCGATATGATTACACAAACCTTTCCCGAAAAAACCAATATGTGTAGTCACCATTCTCCGCTCCGCCCGGGGGCGGGCCGCGTTGTTAATTGGAAGTTCATCGTGTTACAGCTCTGCACTGTTCAAAGGTTATTTTTATTGGTTCCGAGCAATATCCTCAACGTTTTATTTATTTACACTATGGAATACACAGGCGCAAAGAAGGCAACCACACGTTATAAAATGATACTGTAGATAAAATAATTTATCATGAAAATGTAACCTAAATTTTTATTTACGTAATGAGGTCTGTTGGTGATACCTAAGATCTAGAATTTTTTTGAATGGTTGTTAAAATTTCTCCATGTATAATAAAATCCTAAATTGGCTCACTAATAGTTTATTACATTCAAGTGTAATAGAAGTGCAGATAAGCTCTATTCGGCGGCTGGAAAATTTCACGTGTCAGATCCAGGTGCGATATCTTATCTTATGCGATGTCTGGCGATGACGCGGTGTCTGTAACACGGCGAACCATCGCGTCGTGCACGTAATAAGTGTAATAGGTAATGGAGCTGAATGCATTGTAGTTGAACCCTCAGGAATGATAAATGCTTATTAGTATGTAGTTTTGACCTCCTTGAATGCCCATGTTTGAAATATTTTTTGAATAAAAACCGTTCCCAATTTTAATTTCTCTGAAGCTTTACTAGCAGTTGGTTTAGGACATATAATTACGAAGATATTAAAGATAAATTAACAACAGGAATCGCTTACAAGGTGACAATTACTCGTTGTTCTACGCATCTCTGGCAGTCCTGATTTTATGAGCGTAATAAGGGTTTATGGTTTGAATCTTATTTATCAACTAGTGACCGCCCGCGGTTTCACCTGCGTGAGATATGTGTTTCTATATATGGTAATAAATTTAATCACTTTTTAACAGAATATAGACGTGATCCATTTCCTTACGTGCTCTTTTATTCAGGGAAATTTTTGGATCACTTGCCAATTTTTTTCTTGGTATTTGGTAATAAAGTCTACATTAAAAAGAATTACAAAAAAATCCGACTTCAAAAACATAAAGAAAAAGTTAAAAATAATATTTTTTAACTTTTTAAAACTATTTTTTAATTAAAAAAAGAGCATGAACGGGTGTCGTTGCGAAGTCCATTCCATTTATATTGTGTTCTATATTTGTTATAGTTACGAGTGCGAATATACACTAAAACGTTTGAAAAACTAAAATGTTTTCACCGAAGACCACAATCGCTTTCTTCTCCGCTCACAGCTTGTCATTTAAAAACTGCAGTGATAATTTAGCGATATCTAGGTTCATTTTAAGAAAAAATCGTTTATTTTGAAATCACAGACAGACATTGCAATTTCATTTATTTGTATAGATATATATGTATGGACAAAAATAGCCTGGATTATTACTCTTTGCAAAGTCCAATATCTGCTCAAGAAAGTCCTATCAAAATCTATACAGCCGTTTCGAAGATTAGCTTGGACAAACAAACAGTCAAATTAGAAAAAAAACGTGTGTTTGGGTTTTGGAATGGTGCAAATAACCATATGAGCTTAAGGAAAATCCTCTGTTAACCAGTTTCAAAAAAGAAGAGGGTCTCAATTCGACTGTATTTTTTTTGTGCATGTTACACATTCCCTTATTCTAAACGGAATTTATTATTTTTTCATCGCATAGGCCATATCTTGAGATTGGTTCCATTTGAATTTGAAAATATTCCACCTTTAAAAGTAGCAAAGTAATGAATCCCGTTTATTTCAATTTCACCCACTTATAACACACCTGTTAGTCGATATTAATAAAACTTGCCACATAGAAGGTGCAGTTCCAATGAAAATAAAATATTAGGAAGGCCGCTAGAGTCGTCAGCTATTTCGCCCAAGTCCAGGCAACTTTCCACCAATGATGTATAAATTGCCGGGCCTTTGCCGAAATTATACACAAAAAGAAAATTGGACCGAATGACCTATTATATTTGATACCACTGCACGTCAAAATGTGGTTTTTAAACAAATGGTTTATTTAGACCAGTGATTTAGACATAAATATCTGCGTAATGCAAAAGGTAGACTTGAAATACGGCATACATTTTATGTGTTTATTGTATTTCGGAACTCAGTTTTAGGAACTGTAAGTTTGGTGTAAAAGTGTCGCAGTAGGAGCTAATTCTGTAACAATTTTGGTGACAACCATTTTCGGCGACAATCTTAGCGAAATTGTACATTTTGAGTAGCGTTACCAACAAACTATTTTAATTCATAAAAAAATATTGTAAAAAATATAAAAGGCATTCGCCTTTTGGCTTGATTTCCTAATATATATTGTCATAAAAATTTATAAATATAGTTAAATGCATAAGCCTTTTTAAACTACAAAAGCAAAGACCAATATGGCATACGTCAAAATGGATACAGCTGCACAGTGGAAATCAGGTACGTTATTAGAAACGTCAAATTTAAATTTTGAAAACGTCCGTATGTTGTTACTTGTGTTAGTCCGATACGGAACCATGATAGTCACACAGGTTCATCAGACGTTTGTAGATTAACTTTTGTTTCTTATATAATTAATTCTTATGTATATAGTACTTATGTCTTAATATCATTTAATAGTATATACTTTATGATGTTAAAAATTAAAACAATTTAATATAGATTAAATTAGGTTGAGCATTAAATTTAGGTGGTCACCTAATTGAAAAACTGCTGGGAAAACCTGTAATTGGCTAAATAGCCACTTAACCCCATAAAAATACTATTATATAATTTAATTGTACCTACCTACCAAAAAGAGTGAAGAAAGAAAAACTCGTCACGTAGCACTTCGTAGCGATTTCGTAGGCTACTAAATACTCGTAGGAAAATAAGAAAAATAGCATTTTATTTATCTATGAATAACCAACAGCTAAAACAAAAAAATAATTATATAATACCTATAAATATATAATTTATATTATATAATTATATTATATTACATTACATTATGAATTATATTACATTACATTATAAATAATATAATGTAATACATCTCTAATGTATAATTTTTAAGTCATTTTTTTGTTTTGGCTGTATAGGTTTTTCATAAATGAAATTATATTTTTCATATTTTCTTACGAGTATTTATTAGTAAGCTACGAATTGCTACGTGATGAGTTTTTTTTTCATTCTTTTTGGTAGGTACGTATAGCTGGTACAGTTAAACTATTGTATTTTTCTGGAAGCTTGATAAATAATTTCGCTCTTTTGCAATCATTAGACATGCACTGTGACTGAGAGACACTTGAAACATTTCTGCCCACTGATAGTATTGATTGACAATGGCGTGATTACGCATGCCAAAGCTGATTGATGGGTGCAGTCTATCGCAATTTCTTCCATGGATGTACATAGAGATAACGCGTTGTGACAACAAAAGTGAGCAAGAAAATATACACTGCAGACCAAATATACGCTATTTGATGTTTTGAGATACCTATTTATTATGAAGTATAATTTTGTGTGACCCACATATAATATTTGTACTGGAATACAAATCAAATATTGTGAATTACATATGTGTAATATATAAAAAAAAATCAACGGATCTCCTGCTTTCGCAAGAACTTCTTACGACATTGGAAATGAACCTAACGGAATAAAGTAATCCCATCAAAAACAATACTTGTCAAAAAAACCAAGTCTCGCAACTCAGTTGTTCTGCGGTAAAAAGTTGTGAGATCCATGTAATACCAAGTCGGTTATTAATTTGTAAACAGCATCTTATAGTGACGCATATCAATATAAAAATTCTTTAATGTTTTATATAAATATATTGAGACTTGGCCATCGCACTAAATAATTGAATTTACATGTGTTTTCAGGCGATTGAATTTACACGTGTTTTCAGGCGATGGCCAAGTCTCAATATATTTATATAAAACATTAAAGAATTTTTATATTGATATGCGTCACTATAAGATGCTGTTTATAAATTAATAACCGACTTGGTATTACATGGATCTCACAACTTTTTACCGCAGAACAACTGAGTTGCGAGACTTGGTTTTTTTGACAAGTATTGTTTTTGATGGGATCTCATTTCTTTTTGTATTTTGTAGACAGTTCTACTTTTTTCCTTTTCGGTACCTTCTACTTATTGTATATATGTATATCTACCAGCAACGAATTTTCTTAAAGCCCTCTCTCTGACTTATGAACTTTTCTTATTTTTGTATTATTTTCTTATTTTTTTCTTATGGGCTTAATTTTCTTTGCGGTCTTTTCTAGATTTTTTAGTTTTTCCTTGATTCATACATCAAACACTACTTATATTCCAAATTTGAAGCTTCTAGGTCTGCTAGAAGTGCCTTAGAATTTTGATGATCGGTGAGTCAGTGAGTGACAAAATTAAGAAATTTGACCCGTTATAATTTCTTAAAAATACTGATTCAAATTGAATGAAATTTGAAAATATGCTTATATAATATGCCTGCATGGTTACTGAAAATTTCAGTCTTCTAGGTTTATCCACAACGAAGTTACAGGGGGTCGAAAATGGTCTGAATTGCTTCGAGAAAAGGATGGTACGGCCGTGACGCTTTTTCGCTCGACTTGGTGGGGGCACGACCGTGCCCCCAGAACACGTATATTTTGGAAAATATTTTTCGAAATAAATTTTTTTCGCAATGAAAATAACACAACTGTATCTGAATAAGCTTAAAACTTTAAAATATAACATTCTGTACGACATTTCGATCGAACAAACCGAATTAGTATGAAATGTAACACCAACGCATATCCGACTTCCAACTAAGGGCACCCTTAACCACTACTTCCGGTTGTCCGATTCTAACAATTTTATCTCAATCTATCCCCCGTCTAATTACCCCGAGCCGTTTTTTTATTTTATTCTTCTTCGGACCTAGTTCTCGAGATATCGGGCTCCCAAATGAAAATCGAGGAAAAAAATTGCGATTTTTTTCGTTTTTTGCCGATAATTTTTTTGTTTTTGAACTTTTTCCAAATTGTCTTTAGCCATACAAAAAGGATTAATATTTCTGGGAAGTTCAATTTTGTTCTCGATGGACAAACTACTTATTGCCTCCTTTTCCTATAAATTCATTCATCCCAATTTCGATTACTCAAATGATCTGCAATAGCAATTAGTGCCTACGATTAGTCGAGTCTCTACATTGATATCTTATTCATATCTTTGAGGTACGAAACCAATATTAATTCTCAAAGGAAATATTAATCTCGATTGTGCTAAATAAATTCGTGAAACACTCTGGTCTCACTCTGGTAATTATCAATACAGATAGTCCTCGTGAGTACCGCTTTGTCTGTTATTCGTCTTATAATGGATATAAATAGAGATAAAATGTATCAAGAAGAGACAATAACTAACAATATTGCAATTTTAGGATAATTTTAGACCGTACCGATGATGCTTGTCGCTATCAAAATTAACACCTAATCTTATATTGAACAAATGGCAAATCGTTTTTAATTTTAAGGACGAAAATCGTTAATTTGTAAGTTTTTACTTAACGTATTATCTATGTATATTTTTATGATTTAATATTATTTCCAGTTTACGTCACTTTACTTAACTTTGTAAATAAAATCAACTATGGAGATTACCCTATACACACTTTTGTTAGATGCATCTTTATACAATGCTTTACCGACGTCATTAATGATTTGTGACCCCTATAACTTAACACAAGATCCTGCAGATTTCGACATGCAAATGAAAATATTAACTTCTTTATTATCATGCCTTTGTTGACTTTGTACCTACTTATATTTTTAAATCTTATGAAGTTTATCCAGAAGTTTACCAGTCCAAAGATCACGGAAGCAGATAATTCCTAAATGCGACGCTCACTGATTTTGTTTTTGATACGTTTTACGATAAACGTCTCAAAGTTCATATTAATTATAAAAATGGAAAAATTGTAGGTACAGTTCCAATCAAACTTTATGGTCCGAACATAGACACAAGTCGCGTCGCAGTGATAAGTTTTAGGTGTAGCGGAACGCAGTGGAGCGAGGGGTACATGACTATACCTGCGCAAGTACGCATATAGCGTTGTATTCCGATCCGCCATAAAGTTTGAGGCGAACTATATCTCTAGTAAAATAGTAACCGAACACAAACGTAGTAGCGCTCGTACACTACCCACCATGATATGCGGCCCGACAGAAAATAACGATGGTTTAGTCGGCAGAATTTTTTGTTACGTGGGTTTGTTAGATACTATTATAGATATATATTCGATGCGATTTATGTTATTGGCTTTTACTGTAGTCGACGGATTATTACTAATACATTGCGATGCCACCGCTTTAGATTGAGGAAGTTAAATAGAGACAGAAAGAGAGTCACGGACAAACATTATTTGTTAGTGTGTGTTTGATTATATAAAGTAACGTAAGTGTGATATGTCGGCCCCCTGCGGGCGACGCGACGCGGCGCGTGCGCCGGTTAAGGCCGGTTCGCTTATCTCGGGCCGCCCCGCGAGTTCGGTCTCGTCCCGAGCGACAACAACGTAGGGTACTTATGATATTGTGAAATTGGAGTCATCGATTCTACGAGAACACAGAAAAATATTTTTGTTTGTTTGTCTATAACTAAAATTTCGCAATTGAAATTGTACACGGTAAAAAAAGATTTCTCGAATCAAGAAAATATTGTTTCATATACAGGATGAGATTTTAGTCACCAGCCAAATTTTAATGTATTGATCTTTGGTAAAATACCGATGGCCGTCTTGTTTTCTTTTAGTATCGTTTAATAGAAAAATATTGGCATATGACTACAGAAACATTTCCCGAAAAAACCAATAACTCTAGTCATCGGGGCAGCGCGCCGTCCCGTTTCGGTTCAAGGTGTCGGGCGCGTACGTTTACTATAGCGTTAAGAAAGCAACCAAACGTTCTAAAATAAAACTATAGATAAAATAATTTATCAATAAAATGTAACCTATATTTTTTATTAACGTAATTAAGTCTATTGGTGATACCTAACATCTGGACAAAATTTGGCTGGTGACTAAAATCTCAGCCTGTATACGGAAGAGGATATTCTTTTAAAATAAGTAAATATGTTATTGTTGCAAGACATTTTTGTTGGTTTGAGGTATGGATAAATTGAGAAGAAAAAATATTTACTTATTTTGAGAGCATATTCTCTTCCGTATATATGAAACAATATTTTTTAGATTCGAGAATTTTTTTTTCCGTGTATACCTAATATATAATTTTAAAAAAATAATCACCCGATTAGTGATACCCACGTGTTACCATTTGTTAGAACTTTGGTTGGAATTTTGCAGCCATGCCAAGGGTAGGCAAGGTATAATAGCGTCGGGCGCTAAATAACAATGATCTCGAATCACAACAACCAATCACCAAAAAAATTAATAAAAAAAAAACAAGTTTCTTGCATGGTGACCCCATTTAATTTTTATCTTTATTTTTTTTTAATTATTTGTTGTTATTGCGGTCATAGTTAATATCACTCTGTGAAAATTTTAAGTGTTTGCGTATTACGGTTCAGTGTGACAGATGGACGGACGCACAACGGAGACTCTCATTCGACGTGGCTCCACCAGTGGATCTATGGATATTTTTTTCCTCTTCGATCCCCCGTTGCATCTACGGATATTTTTTTTTGTCGATCCCCCAAAAGATTTTACTGGATTACAAGGGGAATTTTCATACTTTCAAGATCCCGAGCTTCCTAGCTCTACGAACGTAGTTGTGAACAAATTTTTGCGAGCTGTTTATTTATAGATATTAATTTGTTTTTGCGACATTCATTGGTTTTTTCTATTGGTCGAGATCATTTCTCTGTGTTGGGTAATACCTACCTTTTAGTGGTAGATCGATAAGAAATATATAATTAATTTAGATCCACTTTTTTGCCCTAAACCGGTGGATTGGAGAGGAAATAAAATATCCATAGATCCACCGGTGGAGCCTTGTCGGTGGATTCTAGTGGAATGAGCGACAGTGGAGGGTTATGAATATGGTTCCCGTTGGTACCCTTTGGGTGTTCATCAGATACATGTAAAAGTGAGTTTATCTTTATTTTTTTTGTATATTTTTTTCAAGATAGGTATTACCTACGTTTTTATTTAAATTAGTAGGCCGTTCTTTTGAAATCACCTTATTATTTAAAAAAAATTCCTATACGCCTGTAAATGGATGAAATGAAGTACTACTTAATGAAATAATAATATAAATAATATAATAAATTTTGAAATAAATAAATAGTATAAATATGTACATCAATTACGTAAAATGAAGTAATAACTCCTGGATCCGTAATCGTGTTTACTACACTTTATGTATGATGAAACTGGTGTGTCATTGGTGTTGTGCTAATGCGCAGACGCCGCCGGTTCATACCGGCACGGTCGCGCCGCCCCCCGTGGCCGACTGATAATAACACACCACTAATAAACACTGAGCCCGAGCGCGCAATGACTGTATCAGACTCACTTTAATAATTTAATGCGTTCCTTCAATAATTTAGCGTCTCTTTCAACAAAATTATGTCATAACATACGCTAATTCACACGTCAGAGTATTACAAACTGTCACCATCTGTCAACCGATTTTAATAAAACTTGATACATAGGTGTAGTTTCATAGGATATAAAATATTATGGTGATTTAGAGTAAATCTGATGATAGAAATGGCAGGCAGTCGAGGAGAACTCTTCAACGGTGTACAGTAGCTACCTCGTGGACTCACTTGACTCGTTTTGACGAGGACATCCATCTGTGTTTTAATTGTCATCAAGGATTTTTTTTAACAAACTTTCTTTTCGTCACTTGAACAGCGCGTAGAAGGTTCACTTGTACTAAAATGATACAAATATGCTACGGTTGCTTACCACTAAACATTGAAAAATAAAGTAAATGCAAAAAAAAAATCAACTTTGAAGTCGGTTTTTTTTTTTTTGAAATTTTGTCTAGATATTTATACAGACTTAAACTAAAAAATTTAAAATAATATATTTACTATAAAGAATATAGCATAAATTGGCGACACATAGTTTATGAAGTCGGTGCCATCTCAGACACTCTAAAATAGGTATTTACCAGGTAATAACAATTAAAACAATGATAATATTGTTACGTGTTAGGTTTCGAAGAAGAGAGAAAGACCTGCTGACTCTTTTGAAGACTTTATTCACTAACACTAGGTCCAACACAAAGCACTAAGTCCAAACACTAAGCACTAACGATGTTCCTAGCTCGTAGCCAAGTCGTAGGTTTCACTGGTATCACTCTTGATCACTAGTTTTCACTTCGAAGTCGCCTCGAAAGTAGCTCAAAAACTGAACTGAACTCGCTCGCCTTCCTGCGGCTATTTATATGGGCCCAGAATAGCTCCAGATCATTCCAAAAGGCGCGCGAACGCGATCGACCATTCGAGACTATTCTTTCCTCTAACGCCATCTAGTATTGAGTAGGGGTTTCGTGTTGTCCTTGTTGTAAAACCCTTCCACAAAGTGGTTTTACTGGTTGACGCTAGATGGCGGTCGTTACTCTGTGTGTTCGTAACAATATTTACAACTATAACAGACTATCATAACAAATATACCTACAATAGAAATAAAGTGAATGACTTGACATGATTGTAATGCTTCAACCCCCATCAGATGCCAATGAGGAATAAATTATCTTTATACGAAATCAATTTGGAAGGAAGATCATTTTTCTTGATAAAAACCGTGGTTTTGATAGAGGAAAAAAAGTGACGTTTATGAGCTATCATGACCAAACAATTTGGCGCCATCTATTAAAATTATTGTGAACTCGGTCTAGACTGGAATCACTGGATCTTTTGAAGAGAAAAGAGAAGAAGAAGCGACAGCTCGAGTAACAACAGGACACACGTCCACGTAGCACTGCGCCTCAGCGATCACTGTCTGATTTCGCGGGAGCGATAGAGAAGAAGCGAGCCGACGCTGCTTTGATTACGACGTAATATGGGAGAAAACACAAAATAAATTATTTAAATTAAAATAATCGCTTTATTGAAAATCGAAATCGGGCAAAATCTTTAGTAACTTTTGACGAATACTTTATTCCTAACAGTCTTTAACGTTATATAACGCACTACTGAGAAAAATACAGATTTACGAATTTTTTGAGGCTACTTTGCAATTATTTTCTATCGAGCGAAATTGTCGTAATCGTGTTTTGGAATTGGGCATTAGCCCACAAATACCTTCTATTCTATCATATATTTTTTTGAGAATAATCAAAGCTATATGTTTTGGAAAAAATGAGCTCAAAATCATCAATGCGTCACCTTAAAGCGTTGTATTCCGATCCGCCATTAAGTTTGAGGGAAACTATACGTTCTATTTTTTACTCGTAGCTATAAAAAATAATTAAAATTTCAATAAAAACGTAACTAAAACATAATTTAAAACAAAGACGCTTAATGGAATCGTTAAGAAATTACCTGACTCGTCTTCTAGTGTTAATTTCTAATTTGTGTGTCCATTGTGAGTTTTAAAACTTTTACAAAAACACAAACTTTCAAATCTTAAGATTTCTCATACCAAAAACTTTTTTACATTTTTAGGTTAATAGAAATCAAGATAATGAAGTAATTAAACGATATTACCTCATTACGATTTTGGATAAACGACGTTACCTACAATTTCCGTTGCTGGCTACACATATGAGGAGAGTGCACAACTCAACATTACACATAGGTACTTTTTAGGGTTCCGTAGCCAAATGGCAAAAAAGGAATCCTTATTAGTTTCGCCATGTCCGTCCGTCCGTCCGTCTGTCTGTCTCTGTCTGTGATTTGTCTCGGGAACTATTGGCAATTTATAGATGAAATTTGGAAAGTAGGTGTAATCTATGAACCGCTACACAACGACGTAGTGAAATTAAGAATATAGGAAAAAAAATTCACCGTACCTATATTAACGCGAGAGGTACCAAACGATAGGTCTTAAAAAATGATATCAAGGTTTTAAATTTTTTTTTTATTTAAGTCAACCGTTTTTAAGATATACACTCCTAAAGTTCTAATTTTTGTGTTAGAGTCAACCTCCTCCCCCCCCCCCCTCCCCCCACCCGTCAAATGTGGAAAAAAATTATTGACAGGAGTATATATAACGGAAAACTATCACAGCTAACTAGACTGTATTATACAACGAGTAATAGATTAACTTATAAAATTTACTTTTATAAGTAAAAATTCCATGGAAAATGACAGATAGCGTTTACCCAATAAGCGAAAACTAGATGCATTTTATCTTTGTGATGTTATTATAAACGATAATAAAAAAAAAACTTTGCATGATGAAAACTACATTGTATTACTAGGTACTATAAATTTACGCTTTCCTTTGCAGAGGTTATTCTCTTCACAATCGATACTAAAAGTCAAAGGTTCATTGTAATAATATAAGTAATAAAATTTGTCTCCAGCTATCAGTGCACTCATATTATTACTTTTCAGATTAGCCAAAGAGGATCGAGCGCCTTCTAAATAACTAACGAAATAAAAATGAAATATATTTATACAATAATTTTTAAATTACATAATAATAGCGATTAATGGTTAAGTTCGATTAACGTCGCGTTCGTTTTTTTATATTGTACGGTGGTACAGAACCCTTCGTGTGCGAGTCCGATTCGCACTTGGCCGGTTTTTTTAAAGTGTATGTGCGTTCAGTGTTCTGAAACAGCTTCACATTATATTTCTTGTACTTATAAATTACTTTTTCAAAAAGTCTGGAATCTTCAATGAGCTCATCTTGTGATTTTAGTTTTTTAAAGAAATATGTTATATTTATTAATAAAAACTAATTACTAAAATAATTTTATTGATATCTACGAAAACACCGAAAATATAAATTAAAGTTAGTGCATGACGCCATTCGGTTACATTAGGTATAGACAATCGGCGAAGACATCAGTAACTTACGCACAAAAAAAAACTGTCGAATTGAGAACCTTGTCCTTTTTTTGAAGTCGGTTAAAAAAGCACGTCGAAAGGCTAGAAACACATCGAGTTTTATGCGTCGCAAGATGAGAAGCTTATTGCAAAATTTACTAGGCTATTAAAATCGATTATTCAATCCTTTTATAGCCATGATATATTAAGTATTTATAATACCTAGTACTTAACATTGGGTACGTGATATAGATTACTTCCATGATAATATTTATCTTCGTCTAGCTAGAGTTGCCTCCATCTATTATGGGACGGACTTTAGTGTACCAACTCATAGTGTACGAAACAATAAAACACTCGAGTGCAGTGCGTTTAACTTTTAAGGAAAATCAAAGACAATCGCACCTTGGCTAGCCGCCTAACGGCAGCAGTGCACCATAGTTTAAGTCTAACATAGCTCTTAAGGTAGCCACTAGAGTGGATCAAACGAACTAACACGAACACCAAAGAATGTACACTCTCTCATCTCTCTGACGGCCGAGTAGAATTCAGGTTACTCGTCCTGCGCGACAGAGTCGATTGTAACCCCCTCACTTAGATGTATTCCCCAATGTATAAAATAAAGTAACTGATTCATTCATTCCATCTATTATTAAATAGCCCCACTAAACATGCAGTGTCGCACCTCAAAAATGTAACACTTTATTATGGACTTTTTTCGACGCCATCATTAAAAGGGGCGGTCCGATTTATGAACAATCTCGTGAGTTTTGGAATGAGTATAATGCATGCTCGACCCACCATTAATATTTGTAATATTTTTTTATGTTGCAATGGATTATCTGTAGCTACTTATCGGTAATTCATATATATAATCACTAATGTAATTAAACATAATAATTACGAAGCAATGACTCGGTCGTTACAGATAAGTATACGATCACGGAGGTTCACCAGTATAATCTGTCGCATAAATGTTTGAAATGAAGGTGGCACTCCCACGCATAGTTTTATCGGCAGACGGCGTCGCGAGATACCATCCGCCGACAATCGTTGATAAAACATGATAACACCAACTAATCCGTAATATCCATGATGAACGATCAGGTTTCAAACACGTGATTTTCTGTATTGAAGTCTACCACGCAGGGTACACGCTGAAAACATAGATTTTCTGTGTTATACATAGATAGGTATAAAAAATCGTGACGAGGTCGATTCCTCCAGTCGAGGCCTCCTTTTCAACAAAATGATGTATGTTTTTACGACCCTCTCGTGACATCACTCGGTGTGGCTACGTACAAATTATCCACGGTAGCCCATAGTAATGTAACCGAGTGACGTCATTGCACGATTGATTTAAAAAAATTGTATCTTCGGTATTTTTGTAGATATCAATAAAATTCTTTCAGCAATGCAGTGGGCAGCAGCCAGTTTTTTATAAAATAATCGATATCCAATATGGTCTCAATTCTATGGACAAATCTTACAAGGTATGTAATATATATAACCGTTTTGGTTTTTATTATTTTGTCACTTTGTGAACCAATTGTTTAGTTAGAGGTTACGCAAACACTGACTGGATTTAAATTTGAACTTTTACGACGGCCCACGACTGAGCTTTCCCTGATTCCTGACATGTCTCTTGGGCTTGATTTGAAATATTTGTGCAGCACCAATTCTGCATTTTGAACTGTTTTTTGAACAAGCATAATACTTGCTTACTTTAGGACTAGATGGCACTGTGTGGGATGTTCCATAGATTATTATTAATATTAGGCAATTTTGTTTTAATTTATTTTGTGGTATCAAATAATTTTATTGTTTACTAAACTTTAAGATCATTGTAATTCATTAACTATGGACCCTAGTCTGAAATAAATGTTTATTTATTTATTACTGCTTTTCTTAACCAAATAACATATTTTATGGTAAAAAAGAACCTAGATGAAATATTTGATATTATTTAGAGGACCAGAAACGGAATAGCCGTTTCATCGGTAAGTTTTAGTAACAATCGTTTCATACTTAGAAAAAAGTTGATTCATTCTCAATATTTTAGGAATGTTGTAGGATTAAGTATCTACCTAATAAATCATAATAACGATCTTCGTACTGGACACAATGAGGTTTGTGTTTGTTATCGAATATAATTATTAAATATCAACATAACACATACTCACCATGTCCCAGCTGGAGTGGTGTTCTATTATTTTAATTTGGAAAAGTGCAAGTATTTAGATGATTTCAGTTTATAATCTGAATGGTAAATATCACTACATCATCACTCCACGACGACACTGACTTTTTTGCCGAATGCGTTCTTCGTTTCCCGCCAAAACGGTCAACGCCGACCACACGCGAACTACGCTAAAATAAAACTCCAAAATAGCCGCCATGATAAAACCGCGGCGAAATTAAAATAGTGCATTGTCTGATCCACTCACTGCCATCGGCCCCCAGTCGCGTCGAATGATCTAAACTGGAACAATATGAAAAAGAGATTTTATGTTTCATGAAAGCATTATCACATGTATAGCCTTTTCTTCAATTATAAATATTACTTTTCGCCCAAGACTACGCTTTTGCGTAACTTTCAGGATTTAAAAAAAACGGTCAAGTGCAAGTCGGACTCTTCATCGATGGTTTCTTACTACCACAAAGTATATACAGTACCCGGCAATAAATTTGTTGTTGACTAACAAACGTCATATAGGTAGTGTGCAATAGAGATAACGCTCTAAGAAGCCGATTGTCTGTTTTCAAAGGTCGATGTGTAATATTTACCGCTGGATACTGTATTGCATCTATATCTAAATGAAATAGAAAAGTAAGACGACTCCCATTCTGTTATTTTTTTTACCAAAATAAACAAAAGAAAAATATATTTAAATTCTATGTAATGCGCTCTAGACAACAACACTTTACGTGCCAAGAAAAGGGAAAAAGTTATTGTCATCCTTTACTTGCTTGGGCCCTAAAAAAACTTTTTTTCTTGTTTTATTTTAGTTTATTGAATATGCGACCCTGATAAATAATTTAATTGGATTTTTAATACAATATTTGATTTTAGATTAATATGCATTTTACACAAAACATCCAACTTTCAAGTATGTTACTCATTCCGTTTACGAGCTAGATAGACACCCTTGCCCTGGCACACGGACGGACAGACAACAGAGTGACAGCGAAAGAGCTACGATTTGTCCTAGTTTGGGTACAGGTACAGGATTCTAAAAACTTTAAGACATAGGTAAGATTCCTACAAATATTTTGAAAATTGGTTCAAGACTTTTCCTTGCCATGGTGTGTTATAATTAAACTTGACAGTAAATCAATAAAAATACATTTTACAGCATAGAGCGCTCTGCAAGAAGCAGAATGGATTTTCTCTATACTCACTCATGAAACAAAATGTTTATTTAATTTAAAAGTTTATACTGCAAATCCACTAGACATAAAATCTATTTATCGAAAAAAAATCAATGAACTGTTTTGATTGGTTATTAAAGATTTAAAAAGGGGATTATATTTTTTATGAACACTCAAAACGTACTTAATTTCATTCTCTAGGAAAAGATTTTAAAACGACCTACATTTTTTTATACAAATTTTAATAGATATGGTCACAGCCGTAATAAAAATTTTAGGGACCCTGTCACTGAACAACCAATGAAGCACTGCAATGACGCCCGGGTAAGTATGTAAGTGGAACTTCGCAGCGCACTGGTGCTCGGTAGTCGTACTATGGTATGAGTGTCTTCAAGTTGACGCGCGCGTACATAGCAAGTTGACTTAGTAGGGGTGCATCAGTAGTTAGTAGGCGATGCTACGTATTCTCAGGTTTATGCATAAAATATGTTTCGAAACTCGAAAAAATTATAATATGTGTCAATGATGGCTGTAAAGACAAGAAACAAGGGCTAAATGTCGTTAAAAACTATGGGTAAAAAGAATACCATCTAATACCTTTATGGTAAAATCAATAAAAAGAAATATTAATAAAAAGATGGGATAAGTATACTTTCGTTAAAAATGCAAAATAAATTTATAATAAAAAATCGCAAGTAGTGCTCTTTATTTTTAAATTTCATCCCATATGTTGAAAATTAAGTCGTTATGCTTATTTTTTTATTATTGTTTTGTTTAATTTACTAATTTCACATTACGGACACATTTTATGGAAACAATCCGCAACTCCAGTAGTCATTTCAACTCAGTTAAAAGTGCAAAAAAAAAATTCTAGCATCTGAACCGTCAATTGAGGTTCAAAAATCATGAAATTCAGTAATTTTTGTTACTAGCTCCAGTGAATCTGTAAATAGAATATTATGTAAATCTAAACATAAGGCTTTGTCATTACAAGAATACATAACAATATATTACGATTAGCAGTAGGTACCTATAGATTTACCCTTTTACAAGACTGTTTTTTTTATTATTATTTGCCATTAGTACCTATATGATTCGCACCAATGCGGTAATATTATTTTTCCTATGCAATGAAATAAATCAAATACTCAATTTATAAAAGATAATCCAAACTTTTACCTTTCTCGTATGATTTCGATTTTGTAACATCAAGCACACGATACTATGGAAACCTTGTTGGTCTCGGTACAATGTATGTTTTTGCTATAAAGTTTTTTTTTAATCTAAAAAATTTTCATTTCAATTTTATTTCGTACTGTACTGAAAACGAAAAATACAATTTTACGTATTTATCTATTTATTCAAAAATAACTAAAAACTAAAATTAATTAAATGTATCCATAAAAAATGCCGCAAGTCGATCACCTTACTCGGACTGCCGAGAGCCGCCGCACCGTGCCCCAGCGCACCTATCCCCCGCAATCATCCTATGCGGTTTATGTCCACGTGAAAAATAACAGTTCGATTTTTTTAAGGTGATGTGTTCTATTCATATTACTGAATTATATAAAAAACTATGCGCAGTGATAAAAAATACCCCGTATAATCAAATTGTGTTTCGGTGTCCAAAAAGTGGATTAAAAATATTACCTAACTTTTCGGTTATAATTGGCTCATATAGTACACGGTCGGTACTGTGTAGGGATCTTCGGTAAAACCCTGTGTAGTCATACACACAAGCATATAAAAACTGGTCAGTTGTTTTTTTGTCATAGTATCGCGTGTCTATATCTAGACATATGCAAACACCAATCAAAGAATCTAGGGATGCTATATCGTCAACAAGGAAATACAGAGTTACCGCGTTGTGATAAGAATAATATGAGCACAAAAATATACGCCGCTGACCAAATACTATGTAAACTGTAAACATGTGAAATTCGTACTGGAAAAGAAAACAAAGATTATAAAATTACGTTTGCTTTATAATGATGTATGGTCTGTCCAATTATTTTGATTAAGTTGCTGGCTGTTTATTATTATGCTATCTTAGTTTGTAAATCGATAAAAAAGAAATAAAATCAAAACACTGAACAAAATCAGCACATATTTATTCGCACATCAGGCATAAGATACATATAATTGTATAATAGTTTATAAAATATACTCTTTCGTAACATTAGAGATAAGTAACAACCAGACGGCAGTGAATATGCAATACAAAGCACTTGTCAATTTAATTTAAAATTTATTACACTGGCAGGTAATTATATACTACACTAATTATCATTGAAAACAAAAAGAAAACAGAAATACTATAGATATTGAAAATTGCACATTTTGTATGGGTACTATCTGAAAACAAGACGTACTGAACACACACAAAAAAAAAACCATACAATGCATTTGCTATTTTTTATTCGTAAGTGTATGCTAAAAAGCATATTGATAAATAAATGCTTTTGACAAACGCACGTTTACTCAGAATTATTACAATAATTAAAACGCAAAAACTTTGCAATCACAATAAATAACACAGGAATATCATTTTTGTTGTCACATTTGCTATCCGATTGAACAACAAAATCTTATGAACTAGCACTTTTAAGTATAATCGAAGTACCAAGGCAAAGATGTTTAAGTACAGAATTAAGTTAATAGATACCTATAGAATTAAGTTAGGCGAGCCTAAAGACATTTCGATATTATTCCTGAACACTAGTATATTGAGCTATCATCGATTTATCACAATAACGATATAGTAGGATTGCATTCATAATAGCATCCGAAAAAGCTATCGCCAAATATTAGGTCCTTATATATGAAATTAGCGTTTCGTTGAATGGACAAGCAAACGAAATTTTTATTATAATTTTAGAAAAATGTTTTAAGCATTTTAACTGTTTTTTCTAGCACGTTTAGCGCCTTCAAAATAAATTATTAAAGATGTGTACAATAGCCCCCCCCCCCCCCCCCCCCCCAATTTTTCTTTGCAGCCGGTAGTGCGAGCATTGTATTGAGATAGACGTCAGTGACGTAAGCGGACCTCCGCGCACGATGTCAGTTGTTGAACCCAGGAGAACCGGCCAAATCCTGGCCCAAGCGAAAGTAGATACAGAAAAAAGTAACGGGTGAGTGTCTGGTGGACCACTACAACTTCCTAAGATCTGGCCAGACTATTACGGCAGGTCTGTATCGTCAACAATTGCAGACTATGATGGAAAATCTTGGCGTTAAAAAACCGAGACTGGTCAAATCAAATCAAATCAAAATGTCTTTATTTCGTAGTTATGTAACAAAATCTTGAAATACGTCATAAGAGTGAATTTAATTACTTTGTGGAAGGACGTCACCACAAAGGCGCATTAAAAAATGCTGGTTCCTCTCAGAAGAATACGCAAGAAACTGAGGGACGCATTTTTTAACAAAATTATAAAAAATTTTTTTAACAATAAGTGCTTAAAGAATAATATTATTGAAACAAACTGATAGGTGAGCGGCTTACACCCATGGATTTTTCTCATCTAAGTAGTCTGATACTTTATAATAAGTTTTTGCATAAAGCTTTCGTTTTATTGTAGTTTTAAATTTTTTAAGGGGTAGATCTTGAATGTCAACTGGGATCTTATTATAAAAGCGTATACATTGCCCTTTAAAAGATTTTGTGATTTTATTGAGGCGGCTGACATGATTAGCAAGTTTATCCTTATTTCTTGTATTGACATTATGCCGATCACAATTTTTTTTAAATAATACAATATTTTTTTTTACGTACATTATGTTTTCAAATATATATTGAGACGGCAACGTCATTATATTAATTTCCTTAAATTTGTGTCTAAGTGATACTCTAGGTTTTAGTTTATAAATTGCTCGAACAGCTCGCTTCTGCAACACGAAAATTGTATTCACATTGGCAGCGTGTCCCCGCAGCAGATTGCTTTAGCCATTGCTGTTTCAGGACAAAGCTAAACCACACACTGCACAATAAACGGTCGCTGAATTAGAAGAGCTGCGGTTGGAATATATCTCCTACACCCACCATACTCCCCAAACCTTGCTCAAACAGATTACCACTTTTTCCGGAATTCGGACAATTTCTTATTAGAAAAACAATTCATTTTCGATAAGGCAGTTCAAACCGCCTTCGAAGATTTTATTAAATCTCGCTTCTACAATTTTTCAGCAAAGGAATCAATGTACTACCTATAAATGGCGAAAGAGTATTGTATTAAATATATAACATAAATTTTTTTTCGTTTTACTTTTTCGATATAAAATGCCAATTTCATATGTAAGGACAATTTCATGTGTATTTCTAACTTTTTAATTAGGAAATGCAGGACAGTAGGTACATCTCGGACGGTATCTTATCCTTTTTCAATGCTACATGAATACAACCAAAGTATTCTAAGATGTTACAGTTAGAAAATAAATATAAATCACGAAGAAAAAACCTTAATACTATAAAATGCTGAAGCAAGAACACGTTTTAGGAAGACTAAGTGTTAAGTAGAAAAATCTCGCAAATAACGCGTCGCTAATTGCTAATTTACGAACAAAGATTTAAAAAAATTGTGTTAAATACTTTGAAATAAATATACCAACATACAAATTAAGAATAGATTACATGGAATACTATAGATTGTAAAGTAAATAGAACTTTTATGACGAGAAATTACACAATAATAATACCTGGAACATCTAACGCATGGCCGTGTAGCCCAAACTAGGCAGAGCTATTATTATAGATACTAAACAACTGATACACATACTTAGATATTTTTTTATAATACATATACCGCCGAATTGACGATCGCTTAGCCTAGTGGGCAGCGACCCTGCCTGCGAAGCTGGAGGTCCCGGGTTGAAATCCCAGGTCGGGTCAGTATTTATATGATGAATATTAATACTGGCACCGGGTCTTGGTTGTTATGTGTATGTGGTGTCTTCGCTAGGTACCCAAAATGCAGGCTAATGCTTAGTTTGGGACTTAGGCGTTGTTGTGATTGTGTGTTTTATTATTATTATTATTATATATATATAGATATTTTCACTCCCAGACACGGAACAAATAGATACGTCCATGCACATAGACATTTGTCCAGTGCGGAAATCGAACCCGCTACATTTGGTTCCACAGTTAAGGTCTCTAACCACTGGCCAATCGGTCAGTAAACTACTACAAGTTATAGAAATAAAGTTAATAGATCAATTTATAAAACTTTTCGTCGGACTAATGAAGTTGCATTGATACAATTAATATAATTTGTAAATGTGTGTTTAGAAACTGTAGTTGTCTCCTGATATCCGAGTAAACCCCACGCCTATATGGTGCAAGCGTGATTCACCTAAACAATTTTACTTTCCAATAATGATTCTTTGAGCTCATAATTTTATTAATTCTGCTCTGTAAGTTGGATGATTATTTTAATATATACGATATTTGTGTTACATATCCAATCGAATCATATAGTTTGCAGAATTATAACTACGAGTAACTGCTTTACAAAATCGTACGTGTCATGGCCGCACCCAGGGCAAAGCAACTTTCATACATTAACACTATACAATTTCATAGGGCTAAATAAATGATGGATGACGTTGTTGATCTTAGTATTGTTACAAGTAGCATTTTTTTACAATATAATTTAAGCACAATATAGAGAGAAGAATGAATACGGTGATAGCCTAGGTTATAATAAGGTGAAATTTTTAATCACAGTTTTAATTTTCAATTTCCGACACGAACAGTGAGCTTATTTTAGTGACACTACTTAATGGATATGAACCAGACGTAGAAATTACCCTGGATACGGCTTTAAAGTTTTTCATGAAGTTGCTGAATTGTATCTTTATGATTCACTTATGGTTGTTTCATCTTATCAGGTGAAGAGTGTTTTCACAATGACCGTATTACTCTACAGAAAGAACCAAGAAATACGTGAAAAATAACTGTTGACCTAGTGAAACGGCCTCCAAACAATAAAAGATCAATGGGGTTTGCCAGTACGCGCTAGTCACGCGTACGTCTCTCGGAACCGCTTCTGGAGATGATGAGCAGCGTTGAGCAGACGGTGGTGCAGTGTGAGATGGGGATGGGGCGTGAAGACAGGCGCCGGGGGTGGCACCACGCGCGGCGGAATGGCTGGCATCTCGCACCCTTTGTCCGGATGGCAGAAAAAAGCAACGCAGTGACGGCCTCGAGCACGAGCGTACGCTCCCTGCGGCACCACCACGCGGTGCATCTATGATAAAATGAAAAAAAAAATATAATTTATTTATATTGCATTCGTCCGCGACTACATCTGCTTGAGCTTCTAAGCTATTTGAACAAAAAAAAACATAAGCGCATTATTATTATACCCGATGCTAGTTAATTAAAATTTATTACTTCATTATCGTCCTCTTTCTTTCCCCCCTCCTCACTGTTTTACGTATTTCCTTCCCCACATCTCACTTATTAAAATGCGAAATCCGCGATAAATTGCTACATTCATTTTGAGTATACCTATAGTCTGAGAGCCCTTTTAAGGGGGCAATTACAAAAAAACGGCATGTTTAGGTACATTTTTAGGAAGTTTGGAAAGGTATATGGTCATAAACCTAATTCTTAAATAAAGATCAGTTCTTAATTTACAATTTCGTTAGAAAACATTTGCATATTTTACACTCTTTCACACTGAAAAAATATTATTTTGTAACCCACTTTTGCCGAAATCGCGGAAAATTAACATTTTTCGGTACATATTACACCATCATCACAAGGTTTTTTGAGATTAAAAAATCATTTAAGTATTGTTAATACTTCATTCTTTCTTTCTGTTAGAGGAAATTTTGATAATAAACGGAAAAGTGGCAGAAAAAAATCATCAATAATATGCAATTTCGCCGAAATTTCGCCATACTATTTTGTATGAACTGACAGCACACTGACAGCATAAAACCAAGCGCATACGGTATCGTGCTTCAGACCGCTTCGAGGAGCGCTATTGAAAGGTCGGGTGTACGTCTTTGTTTTTCTCCGATCAAATGCTGTACGTATGGTAAAGTTGAACTCAATCAATCTTGAGACGTGGGTGAAAGTAAAAGTGAATGGGCATCTTTGTATGGGCTGCGTACCCAGGTTGTATCAAGTTGTGGTATATGTCATTTTAAAGGTCGTATCAATAGCTTTATTTTATAGTATGGCACCAACCATGAAACACGTGCAAGGAAATAACTATGAGTTATTTTATATCTCATATAATGAAATGTTATTTTTAGTGTAAATGTTACTTATTGTACAATATTACTTTATTACTAAGCATACCTACTATACGGTTACCAATCGCTATTTCACCGCCGCTTGCACACCTACATACTCTTAAGACTGGCCAAAAAAATTGCAGGTTTTGCATAGGCTTCGTCTCCATGCTATATCTAGTGTAGGCATGTTGTTCTTGGATTTCTTATTAAACAATATAATTAAAGGCTAGTATTGCGTAGGTCGAAATAATTTTAAAAAAAATATCATTGAACTAATAATCTAGATCAACAATTATATCATCTAAAAAAGTTGCTGGCAACAATATATAATTTTGATGCCTCGCCCACCCCAAATACCATATAATGCTTATTATATGTGAACATGTGCCGACTGTTCTTCGCCCTATTAGGCACGAACAGTAATTATCGACTCCCTTCCCGCCGTTATTGTAGTTATTACAATATAGGAGTAATATATCCGATTCGACACATGACAGGACTGAATCCAACCTCTAGTAGTATGTATGTGTGTGGGCAGGGCGGTGTAAGAGTTATACTGACAGGTAGCCGCAACGCACAGTATGCTATATAACATGGTAAATAAAATAATATAAGTAAAAAATAAAAACCGACTTCAAAAACATAAACTAAAAAGTTAAAAATAAAATTTTCACTTTAAAGAAAGGAGCATTAACAGGCGGCATATAGTTAATAAAGTCGGTGCCTACTCACTCAGACACTTTAAATTGTGTTCCATATTTGTTATAGTTATAAATATATAATTGTTGTAACTGTTATTACCTGGTAAGTACCCATTTAAAATGTCTGAGTTGGCACCGACTTCATTAACTATATGCCGCCTGTTAATGCTCCTTTCTTTAAAGTGAAAATTTTATTTTTAACTTTTTAGTTTATGTTTTTGAAGTCGGTTTTTATTTTTTTTTTAAATTATTTTATTTTTCAATTTTTAGTTGAACGCATCTGTAACTTATTTCTATTTAGTATAAATGGGGCTACTAAACGCGCTACTCTAATGAGACAGCACCGCGATTACGAAACGTAAATTCAGTGTCAAATTGACGAATCAGCATGCCTAGTAGGCAGTGGTATTCCTATGTAAAACTTCAATCTTAATTATTATTTTTGTGCGAACTGAACATTTTGGCATATTCAACCGTATGACGGAAGCTCAACAAAAGGTAATTGCTGTAAATCGTTGAGAAGTTCCCTCGATTGTGTATGGTCTCCATCATCAGACCTGTAATGGCACTTATAATCCATATGGGTGCAAAGATCTCATCAATAGAAATGAATCAAGTCCAAACACCAGGTAATTGCTGCCAGTCGTTGAGGAGTTCCCTCGACTGTCTTTCAGCTCCATCATCAGATCGACTCCCGACCTTCATTAAATAGTACTAGTAGTAGTACTTTATCAAAATACTTAAAATACGATACTTTAAAATACGATTTTCGAAGGTTGCCCTCGATTTCTCTGGGATGCCTTTATCAGATCCTGGTTTCCTTATCATGGTACCATTTCGGAGATATCTCCCTTTCACAAAAAAAAAATCATCCAATTCGGTTCATAAACAACGAAGTTATCCCTGAACACACATAAAAAAAAAAAACATATATACGGTCGAATTGAGTAACCTCCTTCTTTTTTGAAGTCGCTTAAAAAGAACTTTATAAGCTAGAAATAATGATTATTTAAATAAAAATTAAATAATTTTAAATTTAAATTTCAAAGGCAGTAATTAAATAAAAAGTTGGTGTCGTACAATAAAATGAAGCTATTATTAAGACCTTTAAAATGACATATGTCACAACTTGATACACCACTGGGTACGAAACCGCCCATTGTCTTTTATAATATTTTATGAATTGAATTAGTTTGAATTATTTTTTTTACCAAGGCGGAAAGCTATTAAACTTAAAATAAAAATCTTACACTATATATACAATGTACATAGTATATACATTACCGAGTTGACCAACTAATAATTTTTTTATGATAAAAAAATTAAATTAAAACATATGTAAAAAGTGGTGACCTCTTGGAATGGTGTAATTATTTTAATTTTAATACGCTTTTATAAGTTCCACCTGTATGTTTTTTTTGTATCTAATGGAATCTTTAAACGCGGTTGTCACCCACTTCCACTTTCACTATTGGGCTGAAATTCAGAATACATATGTAACTTCGATGACAATACACTAAAATGATAAACATAACTTGATGTTGCAGCCAGGATTGTTTCCTCATAAGGATACTCTTCACCGGTTAATAGCACGAACACGAAACTTTGTATGTAGGTTGTATTTCGATAGTTATCCATGATTTTCACTATAAACTGATGATGCACCACGATAATTTGTTTACAAGGGAACTCCTCAGTGGTTAGATTAGCACCGACATGAAGCTTTGTGTCGGTTTGTATCATTTCATCGTTTTATAGGTAATTGTGAGTTCCACCTTTATGTTTGTAAATTTTAATGGAATGTAGTTTAAAAAATATTAAGACTAAAAAAAGATAAAAAATAATATATTAAAAAAAATTTATAAATTACACTTTGATACGACTTTGATAGACAATCGAACTTTAAAAAAGAAAATAAGTAGAAAAAAAATTGAAAATTAATGTGAATGTGAAAAATCGTGAAGTGCAATGAAATATTTAAAACAACTGATATCGGGCACCCCACGTTTTGTCACAGTAACATTATTTTTCCTCATTAAACACTTTATTCTTATTCTAAAAGTTATTTTCTCCTTTTTAGATCGATTTGGTATCAAAGCGCAAGTTTCTTAGTTTTTTTAAACTATCTGGGGGCACGGCCGTGCCCCCACCAAGTCGAGAAAAAAGCGTCACGGCCGTACCATCCTTTTCTCGAAGCAATTCAGACCATTTTCGACCCCCTGTAACTTCGTTGTGGATAAAACTAGAAGACTGAAATTTTCAGTAACCATGCAGGCATATTATATAAGCATATTACACGTTTTAATTCAATTTGAACCAGTATTTTTAAGAAATTATAACGGGTCAAATTTCTTAATTTTGTCACTCAGTGACTCACCGATCATCAAAATTCTAAGGCACTTCTAGCAGACCTAGAAGCTTCAAATTTGGAATATAAGTAGTGTTTGGTGTATGAATCAAGGAAAAACTAAAAAATCTAGAAAAGACCGCAAAGAAAATTAAGCCCATACAGCCAAGTCTTCAGTTAAATTTTTCAATATTGGCTTTATTCGTAACGATGTTTTATTACGGCAGTTAATATTATATTGCGTGCGAAGCCGCGGGTTTAAGCTAGTCCCATATAAATATAGGCGCATGGTAGTGCCCCTGCCAAATCGAGCAAAAAATGGGTATTCCCGTCATGAAAACACGTGTATTAAATTATTTATTAATGCCTGGTAGATATACATATATACAATAAGTAGAAGGTACCGAAAAGGAAAAAAGTAGAACTGTCTACAAAATACAAAAAGAAATGAGATCCCATCAAAAACAATACTTGTCAAAAAAACCAAGTCTCGCAACTCAGTTGTTCTGCGGTAAAAAGTTGTGAGATCCATGGAATACCAAGTCGGTTATTAATTTATTCAGTCTTTACTTGTAAGGATGTAATGTTTTATATAAATATATTGAGTCTTGGCCATCGCCTGAAAACACGTGTAAATTCAATCGCCTAAAAACACATGTAAATTCAATTATTTAGTGCGATGGCCAAGTCTCAATATATTTATTTAAAACATTACATACTTACAAGTAGAGACTTACAAGTAGAGACTGAATAAATTAATAACCGACTTGGTATTACATGGATCTCACAACTTTTTACCGCAGAACCACCGAGTTGCAAGACTTGGTTTTTTTGACAAGTATTGTTTTTGATGGGATAATGTTTGTAGAAGGCGGTCTGAATGATCGTGAAATTTGAAGGGCAAGTTAGTCAAAACAGGGGTGTTCGCACGGTTCCTCAATTTATAGAAATAAATAATGGTAAGAGCTAAGGGCGCGAGCGGGTTGCTTTTCGCAGTTTACGCATGCGGTGCAAACAGAATGCTCGCTTGTGATTGGTGTAAAGTAAAAAGATTTAGTACTGTAAAATACAACATTGCGGTACAAGTTTCGATGTCATAAAGAACGTATTAATAGTAACTGTATTGACAAAAGTATTAATCGTTGTTGTAGTAACGCATACAGACTTGTTTTTTTTTTGTAATGTGGACCAAATAATAATAAAATTTTAATCTATACGAAACAGACTTTATTTTAGTAGTGTTAGGCCCAGAAAGAAAGAAGTTCAAAATGGCAGACACTATTTTCAGTTTTGACCGCAGATTTGTGAAGGGAGACCACATGAACCCATAGATATCGATTTTGAAAGCAAGCAGTTCAAAAACTATAACAGATTCTAAGGCAGTAATTTTTTTTAGTTCTGAGCACAGATTCGTAATCGAAGACCATACAGACTCTTACACATTGATTTTGAAAACAATCGGTCCAAAATCAAAAATAGTAGAATTTGACGAAATGGGAAATGAAAAGGTCACCTCATTCAATGGGACCTCGGTTTCGCCATCGCCACGTATCACAAACAAAATGCACTCGTATTGCAAAACTCCTCATACGACAACTGTGGCACAGTATAGTATTGTCTAATAATTTTTTTTTTATGGAACTTTAAAAGACATCGTAACCCACACCCATAACACAAGCTTTGCTTAGTTTAGGACTAGATAGCGCTGTGTGGGATGTCCCAGGTATTATTGTTATCACTACATATTATAAAATAAAGTTCCCCGCCGCGTCTGTCTGTCTGAACGCGACAAACTCAAAAAGTACCGAACGGATTGGCATATTATTGACATTAATGGACAGAGTGATTCAAGAGAAAATTTGTTGAAATATGACGATTATTGTTGAAGAAGTCGGAAAAAAATCAAGCTGGTTGGGAACTTTCATCGAAAATGCGGCCTAATCCTTTTGAGATATAACAAAATAATGTATGGAGGAATTGTGTCTCTTTTATAGGACTAAAGAAAAGTCCGCGATAGCATATGTCTATATTTTATGGATAGCTTACTATACTATTTTTATGATGTAATATGATGAGGTGATTGGAAAACTATTTATACGGATATGGTATTAATCCTTATCAAATTAAATACGATATTTACCTTTAGCATTTTATGAACATTATGATCGCCGTTTGTATTCTACAATTTAAATCAGTATCTTAGGAGCCATACCGGACGACGCGACACACGTGGTTAGGCTGAAGTTATCAATGTTGTATACAAAGAAATATTTTAGTTTGTTTTTAGGTATTTATTCTTTACTTTTTCATATATTTATAGAATTCGAAATAAAATACATTAAAAATAATCCAAGTTGGACGAACTTGCGTTACATTTAAATCTAATGAAATCCAGTCCACATGTTCGACACAACAAGCTGATACGACACTACGACCGTAAAAACATTATGGCTCTGCTACCCGTGCGAAACCGGAGCGGATCGCTAGTTATTATATAAAATAAAGCAACATTAAAAACCTGACATAAAAGAAAACTAATTCTTAAATAAATAAAAATAATAATGATCAAGACTAATTAGTTCTGGTATAGCGCCAAGTATGTGTTGCCTCTGGTGCAGATGCGCGTGTAGTAGTAAGCAAGCTGTCAAGTAAAACCTATTTTCGAGCTGTCACTTTTTGTACATACGTCCTTAAGGCATTTTTATAACAATAAAATTTTATTAACACATTTTTTTGCATATGTTTACAAATTTGTATGTTGTTGAAGTTATTGATATTAATATTATTATATGAGACGACGACAGGTTGAATAATGAGATAACTAACCAGCGCAGGCAGTTGGTTGGTGGTCCAGGCGGCGAGCAGTTCGCCGCTCTGCACGAGGATGGCGCCGGGCAGGTGGCCAAGCGACTGCCACTTGTCGCTGCCGTTCAGTTTCACCTGGACATTCCCACGCGAAATTGACTAATGTTTTCAATCAAAGCTTACTTTCTCGTTATTTCATCGCATTTCTTACTGGTATTTGTTAAATATCATAATATCACGTGAAGCTGTTTGTAATCCTTATACGTCTTTTTTGAATTTATTAAATATACATCAGTGCTAGAGTAAGTACCATGAACTGACAAGTACGTGCTGAAAATACTATTAAACCTTAAAGGTTGGACCCAATTCTCGTAGTGTTATAGATTTTTATACTTTTGGAATGTAATTAAGTAGGTAAGAAATTTATTTTTACGTTGTTTGATCCTGAAGAGATTTACTTATTGAAATTGAAACAGACCCGTTCTCCCTTTCCAAACCTTACGTAAAATTAGTGAAAACACTTTTACTTCAATAATTTTAAAATTTGCTCAATGTTTGCATGTTCAGTTTTTTGTAATTTTTAATTATTTGAAAAATCACATATACGATGATCGCAGACTCCTCTTCTCTTCTTGTGAGATTTGTTTAGACTCTCGCCCGTATTTCGCTGTATAGTAGGTAAGTTAGGTAGGTACATTTGGATTTTGGCGGTTGGTCAAATTTAAACAGTGTATCCGCCGGTGATGGATTTATTACCGCATTGGATCCAAAATCTAATGAGAAGGTAGTATCTGCCATAACTTAGCTTTAGTTATCTACAACAGTCAAGCTGAGTGATTGAATTACTAATTCAATAATGACCTCCAATCCACCCTCGGAGTCTTGAGCCAGCAACGTGAACGTGCCATAGTCAGCGTGAGCACCGCACCGTGTGAAAGGCTTGTCACGTGCACTGGGGTCTTCGTCCTCCGGAGGTACTGGAGGGTAATACAACAGGCGCATGCTGGAAGGGTTGCGCCCGTCCGGACACAGCATGCCCGAGTGGCAGGCTAGTAAAGTTGCTGGTGGAAGCCCTGAAATGTAAGTAAGTTAAGGTAAAAAGAAGTAACAATTATAGTAAGTTTTATTATGATTTATTGATGACCAGCGAACGCCTGCACAACACAGGCACCCTAAATAGTTCCGGAATAAAAAGTAGCCTCTGATATTTTCTAAAATGTCTTCTATTTGCCAGTGGGAGTCCCCTTACAAAATTGGTTCAGGCGTTTCGGAGATTGGTGCGGACAAACAAACAGATAGACAAAAAAATGAGTGAGCCGCCAGTGGACAGGACACCTGGCAGATATGAAACATTAAGATTTTATTAATATTTTTATATTGAAATTGAAACAGACCCGTTTTTAAATGAAAATAAAACTTTCATTTTATTATTTTATTTTTATGAAATTATTTACAAAAGTAATACATTTTAACGAGTTATTAAAAATATTAATCTAATTTTAATATACTGAATTTGCTCTATCAAATATAGAAGTATCTTCCGTTAAATCTGGCTAATTTCGTTAAAACAGTCGATGCTGGTTTCCTGAAATGAAAGTGACAAAATGCCGCGCAATGTCATGGAATGTACAGTTTTTTCCATTCCATCAGCCCTTTGTATACTCTACTGCAGGGGCTTAAGGCTTCCCTCAAGATGAGAGGGCTTGTAGCTTAAATCCACCACGCTGCTCCAATGCGGGTTGGCGGATGTAACGTAATGTTTCAGAATTTCACTGAATGTTATGAAATGTCCCGGAATACTACCGAATGTCATGAAATATCACGGATTGTCACGAAATATCACATGTCTAAATAGCAAAGCTGGCCGAATGGCAAGACGTGACGTCCTATCAGAAAGTTTTTACTCCCACAAAACGCACCATAAAATGTTACACATTAATAATTTTTAAAATGCGTGTTTGGGTTTTCTTTACGTGCAAATAAACACTTAAACACAATGGAAAAGTATATATTTCGAATTTTTGTTTTCTAAGCCTGTCAATTAAGCACAGTAAAGCACACCACAAACACACAATGAACGTTTTTTTTCATTAAAAGCTATTATTTGATATGTAACAAAGTTTTGGGGAGCATAGTGGTACAAAAAATATCAGTTCATTATGCTCCCCACTGTGGGGATCGGTGTGCTATAGTAAGTGTCCGTTGCTCCCCTTGGGATCGAAGCTGAGGATAAAAGTGGATACACCCGACATTTCAATTTCATTTATTTGAAGAGAATTAATATTCAGACACAAAATTTAAATGTTACAGTAAATCGTATAAGAGTATTATAGATACTGTATTATAAAGTAAGTACATGTGCTGCCAAAGCCAGTATATATATATAAAATAATACCTTCGACGTTCTAAAGTAAGCAAGTATCATGCTTGTATTATAGGTACAAGACAACTGATACACATACTTAAATATTCTTATAATATATACTTACATATATAGATATTTTAGACCCAGACACGAAACAAATAGACATGTTCATGTATAATATACAAAAATAGGTACTAATTCACGATTAAAATACTATAACCAGAGATATACATTACTACGCATAGATCGGTTGTCACCGTAACTAGGTATGGGACAAATGTCGTAAAAACCGAACAAAGAAATCATTTAAAGAAAAACTGTTAAGTCATATAGAGTTATGCGACGATTCGTCACAAAAATTTGCGGACCGCATAGCATATGCAACTATGGTGTCGGTGATGCCGCCGCATCCACGTAATAATATTATTACGTGGATATTATATCAATGACTATAGCAGACTTAATAAACTGGAAATTGATTTTAATAGAAATATCACAAAACATACTTTAAATAATAATAAGACGTAAGTATTTACGTAAACACCTTGTTTTTAAAAAAGTAATTGATGGATAAATGTAAAATTAGTTAATTGAAAATTTATATCACACAAAGAAATAAAATTTGGATTTATTTATGTATTAAGTACATCCATCCTAGTTTACATTTGAAAACCCTTTGTATGTATAAACAATTTTACATAATACTAATTTTATTGCATACATTTTGTGGTATAAAGAAATAAAAAAATCAATTTTCCTAATAGTCTGCAGTACTGTACTGGTCGTGTAAGATTGCTTGATGGGTGTAGTGTAGTGAAATGCGATATCGTAAGACTATTGTTGTAAAATCCTTGAAGGCTTCATTGCTCAAGCCGAATGATGGTTAGGTAATTTTTAGTACCTATGCGTCACTTTGGGTAACTCTTTCTTTTTTCCTGTAGATGTGAAGATGAAACGATTATTAACGCGGCAAATTGTTGTTTTACCGTTTTGGAATTTCGTACAATCTACAATACCTATTCATAATATCTGTGATGGTCAGAAATTGGAACGTATTTGAGTTGCTGTGAAAAAAGTTTGTTTAAATATCGGTTTAGTGACATAAAAGGTAATTGTTAAGACTAGTATTTCGTAGCTAATATAAGTACCTAACAAAGATATCAAAATGTCAAGTTCCATTCCATTCCATCAGTCCTTTTTATAACCCACTGCAGGGGCTTAGGCCTCCCCTCAAGATGAGGGGGCTTGGAGATTAAATCCACCACGCTGCTCTAATACGGGTTGGCGATTGGTACACGCCCGGATTCGAACCATGGCCACATGGTCTTAAAGATTTGAAACAGGTTCACTGCGTTCCGCCTATCACGACTACATGTCAAGTAGCTTAATTAAATTATGGCTGATGGCCCGTGAGTTATATTTAATTTAAACAGTAATAAAGATAAGTAGATTGTGCCGTGAAACCCTTTAAAAGTACACACAAAGACAAAAACAAACATCTTCGATTAATTTACATAGGTATAGATATTTTTGCCTAGAGACAACGTGGACGCGGTCAAGCGGATGATGGTCCAAGATATTAACATTTTAGAATTTATTTATGGATACTACGAGTTTAAGGTACCTACTTGAATTTCGAACCTGACATCACGTTATCCCTTTTTGGGAAATTAAGCGTTAATATATCGCTAGTCACCCACTATAACATGAATCTTACACTAAGTTATTACCTAGAGCAAACGCCAGTGCTTGTAACAGTACGCGCGACAAGTCGGTGAGTTCGTGGGCCAATGGCACGGCGTGATGCGCGAACTCTGGCACTTCTTCCTGGGCCGGCAGTGTCTTCGTCGACAGGCTCGTGATGTTGAACGAGTGTCTCAGCTCCTGTAACACATTATCGAAGACTAATTAATTTAAGAATCAAGCTAAAACGTATAGTTGCGGTAAAAAGTGAATGTCTCAAACCAAACAAAATACGGTAACGGGCCCCTTTCGACTCACATGTTTCGACCCTAGTACTTATAAGTACTCACAGGACAGGGCCCAATTTAAAGGACCCGTTTGACCTGTCACTATTACTAAGAGCATTTGATTTAGAAAAATACAATATATTATCGTTAACTAGTGTCGTGATAGCCCAAAGCGCAACGAACCTGTCTCAAATTTATAAGGCCCCATAGGGTCATGGTTCGAATCCGGGCGTGTACCAATGAGTTTTTCTGACTTAAGAACACAATATTACTGACACCGTGCTTCGGAGGGCACGTTAAGCAGTCGGTCCCGGACGCTGTCAATAGATGGGGGTCGTTACAGTTCCCAACTCGCAGTGGAGCAGCGTGGTGGACTTAAGCTCCAAGGCCCCCCCCTCCTCACCCTGGGGGAGGCCTAAGCCCCCGCAGTGGGGTAAAAATGGGCTGATAATGATGATCGTTATATTAATATTTAAAGAAAATTTTACTTTAGATGAAGAGAAATAAAATGTCAATATTTATTTTTTTCAATGCACTCAGACTCATTGGTTTAATAAGTGAACAACAGTTAGTTCATTACGTGTTTAAATTCTGTCCAAATAATATGTAAGAAATTTTACTTTTTATTAGCAAGGCGTCTCACTTCATAATCACAATTTCTTTAATAGAATGTCTACACATTTGAAGTTGTGAGTCATATTGTGAAATTGCTTTTGTTTGTCGTAGGTGTCTCTGTACGTACACAAAGTTTTTTATTATAAACAAATCTCAAATATTGCCAGTCTATACCTTCTTGGTGTCGTCATGTGGATCCATCCCAGGGCGTACGTAACCGTGTTCGTTTTCAGGGTTCTGCAAGTATTGCTGTTGGCAACCCTCGGGCAGCGCGCAGAAGTTGTCCAAGTCCGCGTACACGGCCTTAAGCTGGAAACAAACAGTGAATGCATACATATTTTGTATCTACATACGTACAAGGTTTAACGTTCACGATACTCGTAATATGATTTTAAAACGTAATGATTTATTTACGTCGCTATTTATATATATATTTATTTATGTCGCTATTAAAAATATAGCATTCTGTGTTTAAAATATGCTTTTAATTGGTAGACAGTTTACTCCTGAATTCGGATTTCAAGAAAACGGGCAACTACGTATCGTACACGCATTAATTTAGGGTTTTGTAGCATTGTACCTTTAACCTATCAACTTATAATCACTAAAAATTTTTGTTGGTACGAATAACTGAAGGTTGGTATGTTAAAAATTTGTCAACATATCTTATTTGAAACAAAAAGAGATTATCAAGTACTAGCTGTCGTATCCTGCTTAGCCCGGGTGGACTACGGAAACGTTCCTCTTCCCGTTCCACGCATTAGTACATTGCACCCGTGCGAAATCGGGGTGGGTAGCTAGTCAAACCATTAGTATCATTACACTATGGTATCATCGTCATCATCCAAACAAAGAAATTCTCTGATGCGTCTAGCAACAAATTTCATTGCCATAAAAAAGGTTATAGTTAGTCAACCTTAAAAGTTACACATATGCTGTGGCGAACTTTCGGTTAGAACTTTTAAAGGGGAACAATTCCGTAATACATGATTTTGGCTTAACATCAACCGTTTACGCAACGCGCGTAACGGAAGCTTTCATGGAATAATTTTTCCCGTTTTTGCAACATTTTTCATTGATCCTCCGCTCCAGCTAGTCGCAGCGTGATGAACTACTAGCGTATAGCCTTCCTCTTTAAATGGACTATCGAACACAAAAAGAATATTTCAATTCGAACCAGTAGTTCCTGAGATTTGCGCGTTCAAACAAACAAACAAACAAACAAACAAACAAACAAACAAACAAACAAACAAACTCTTCAGCTTTATAATATTATAGTATAGTATATAGTATATTATAGTATAGACCTATCTTCATTTTTTCCGATTTTTTATCCCACGGTTGAAACGACAGAGAGGGACACACACATTGTAAAAGAGTTTAGGAGTTCAAATCTGTATATAAAAAAATCTGTGTATAAAAAACGTAGAATATTAATATGTGCATCATGTTTAATATGTTATTTTTTATAAACCTTAAACGACAATGCGACGACGCGAGCAATATTTCTGTCGGTTTTATCCATTTGATAAAAAGTGGCAGTGTCTTTCTACGAAATATCTCTTACTTAACGGAGTTTTGTTTATCGAGCTTTAAGTTTCATTATAATGAGACCGGGATTGTTCGTAGAATGAGCCTACATACCAATTATAGCCGTGTGCTAATCTCGATTACTGTCCACAGGCCCGGCGAGAGCAAGATCGGGCCCCGGGTGTAAAACATTGCGGGGCCCACCCCACCTTACTTTAAAAAAAATCTATTAACCGGACCCCCTTTTCTTAGTCCGGGCCCTGGTGGTACTAATACCCTTACACCCCCCCTATCGCCGGTCCTGACTGTACAGTGTTAGGTAGGTATGTGCAATCGACCAAACTGGCCACATTTGTAAAATTTATGTTTCATACCTTCTCATCGGCTATCCCATGGTTAACCAACATGGCCAGTCCCTTGGTACTGAGGGCCGTCACCAGCTGCTGTCCGATGCGCCGGAGCATCCATTTCATGGGGCATACATCCGTACCTGTTGATTAAGAAAAATATTTATGTTTATTAGTAATATGGTATTGTGCATGTTGAAGCGCAGTTAAGTATATCGACTAACTCTCAGCGAGAACACAAAGGCTTTTCGCATGACGGGGCTCGCCAGCCAGGAACTTGATTCGAGCGGACCCGAACAAGTTTTGCACCGGCGACGGAGTTCACGGAAGTAAACGTTTAAAGGTTCATTTTGGTACGAGGTACGAGCCGCTGACCATATTGCAGCGATTGTTCTGTTCGTGTTTGCTATCTTTGTTTAAATTATGTACTAATTATTTGTAACGTAATAGTTGTAGTGTAATATGAAACTGTATGTAAATTTTAGATTCAATTACCTAAATCATTCGTCTGGAAATATCATATACCGTACATTCAGCCCATTAATCCCCCACTGAAGGGGCTTAGGTCTCCCCTCTGGATAAGGGGGCTTGGAGCTTAATCCACCAAGCTGCTCCAGTGCCGGTTGGTGAGTTTTAACGACTGCCATCTGATGGTGCTGACCGGGACCGATGACTTATCGTGCTCTCCGAAACACTGAGTCAATGTCGTGTACATAACACTCAACAAAAAAACTCATTGGTACATGCTCTGGGATTCGAAGCACGGTCTTCTAAACAAGAAGCGGGCTTGCTACTACTCGACTATCTCTACAATTTTGTCTGGAAATAATCAACTCGTTGACTGGTTTCGGTTCCGGACAAGTTCCGGATTGATAAGTTGAGTATTGAGTAGGTGTTATTGTTTGAAGCAAATAGTCTGTGACAACCTCGGAGGAGATTGTGCCTGTGATATTAAAGAGTTATAACAACACATAGCATATATTGCCTGTATAGGTAAGTATGTACAGGTACGGTTGAATGTAAACTCACGTTTGCGTGAACAAATACATTTACCTAGACATTTCCTTATTTCTAGTAATTGACAATTTAGAGGTTGCAAATAGTATTTTTAAAACAAACTACCAAGGCAAACAGGTACAACTTAGTATGTGGGAATGGTTTTAGTTTCATTCCAATTTACCTTTAGGTTCGACATGAGTAAAATATGTTCATAGTTCATTCCTTGTAGACGCCATTCCGACCGTGACACCAATGTGCTTCGTCGCGACATGCAACACAGATACATCTACAGTACCCACTTTACTTACGTACTTATCCTTATTTTATAATAAAATGTATAACAACAGTAAAAAAATATTAAATTTGAAAATTTAATTAAATTCTAGTTACAAAATTATAAATAAGAAATATTGCTGTGTAACAAGATAGTTTCATGACTACAAAATTTTACCAATAATTTATTTGATATTTTCTTTAAAATATTTTTAGTAATTTTTTTTTTAAATTATTGTCTGTAATTAAGTCGTAGTATAACTGTTGCAATCAATGAATGCCACGAAAGTGTTGCAGTGCAGTTGCAGCGAAAGATATGTACATAAGTATATCTGTGTTTTAGCCAGCAAACGTAATTTTATTTTACTCTTATAATTTCAAATTTAGAGTCAGACTATACTAAATCAAAATATATTAGCATCTAGGAATAAATCGATACCTATAAATAAATGCTTTGATAGATACCGTTTTATGGCACACACCAGAAAATATTTTTATTTTCCGTTATTTTATTCGTACAGGTTGCGGTTGAGAAGTCAACGAAACCACGTCATTTGACGTTATACATTAACGGTCGATCGTTATCGTCAGTTACGCCCACAGCCAGTAGTTACGCCATACGTCACAAGTGGAAGTAAAAACCATCGATAACGAAATTTCCGCCATTTAAGTTATGTATAGGTGCCGTGGCAAAATCATAGAAGATGTAGCCCGAGCGCAGCGAACCTGTTCGTTTAGACGGCCGTGCGGTCATGGTTCGAATCCGGGCGTGTTTTTCTGATTTAAGTACATCACTATCACTAACTCCGTGCCTCGGAGAGCACGTTAAGCCGTCGGTCCCGGGTGCCATCAACAGATGGCAGTCATTAAAGTTCATCAACCCGCACTGGAACAGCGTGGTGGATTAAGCTCCAAGCCTCCTCATTCTGCGGGGAAGCCCAAGCCCCTGCAGTGGAGCATAAAGAGCCGGTGGAATGGAATCGAAACGAATTAGAATTTGGCAATGCAATGTCTAGGCGATGCAAGATTATTTGTGTGAGGCGAGTACGTATACCTATTCGTAAACTTACCAAAAGGAAACTTGGCCAAGGTAAAATATGTTGTTCCTTTGGAAAAGACGTTTTAGAATATAGACTATACTTTGTTTCAATTATGTAAATCTCATTAACCTATTATTGGTCTGTATCTGTTTGTTCTGTAATAAAGTAAATAAATAAATAAATGAAGATATGGGTGTAAATGCAAATAATACTCAGGTACTATTTAGTCCTCGTGGATACTATAGACTATAGATCTACGATAATACTACACAGTCTACGCTGGCGGCCACTAGTTCTATATATTAAACGGAGGGAAATTCAATTTACCATACTTGGGACATCCCACACAGCGCCATCTAGTCCCAAAGTAAGCAAGTATTATGCTTGTGTTATGAGGTACTAGACTAAAAGAAACTGAAACTACCAGTGAATGAATTTAAATATAAATTATTATAATTTAGCCGCTGCATAGATGCTAACACGTAAAAATTGATCTTGTCGAAAATTCGGGTAGATGCCTAATCGAGGTCAAAGGGTTAAAGCATCAAAATTATACAAATGAACTAACCACCACCTATGTATATCCATACCGCCACATAAGGCTTCACCAATCAGCAATGGCCGTGTAATTTCACCGGCCAATCAATTATTTTCGATGCGGAGACAATTCGAGTCTTCAGACGCGTATGGGACAGCACATGTACCACAACCGTAATGTACTTATACGATGGTCAAGTGACCATACGCGTCTGAAGGGTTAAGCGATGATCTAAAGTATAAACACCGACTTGGGAACTACAATAAAATATTAATACCTGCAATAGATTTTCTCCGAAATCACAACTGATTAACTAGACGGTACATTGTATAGGTATACAACGGCAAAATTCAAGCACTTGAAATGCGAGCGCCGCGGATTTGTGTGACCAGTAATTATAATTAATCGTAACGGTCAGTTACGTCACGACAAAAGTCATGTAAATAGCACGTGGGGAGTGCTCAGTGGGGCGCCACCACGGAACGTGTGACTAAGTTTGGAAGTGTTTTAACGGTTTTATTTGCAACCGAAATGAGTGCCGCCCTCGACGCAAAAACCTGCTTCGAAGACCCGCGTGCTCATTTAGATTTATAATTAGATTTCATTTTCCTCACGGAACGCTTTCTAGAAAAAAGTCTATTTTATAAATTTCTGTGAAAGAGCTGGACGCCGTCAATCTCATGAATTTCCATTATGTCGCTTTCGTCATGAAATATCTTGTTTATTTTAATCTACTTAATTCAATTACTTGATACGTAATTCATTTCGTCGTTTCGGATCGTCCGCATTGTGTGGATATATATTTTCTAACAACGAGGAGCTGGTTATTATTTCTATTTTCTACTAAATACTATCTATAATTTCATATTTAGTTATTTAAATCCCATATTTTCAATTATTAAATCATGACATCTTATCAGCTGACGAAGTAAATCGGACTACATGTGACAGATAATGCGACGTAGCCAAATCTAATAGCATGGTTTGTAACTATAGAAGGCAGTGAATTAGGGTATAAGTACAAAATTATCACTGAGTACGGGCCACTTTGAAATAAAAATAAAATCTGCATGATAAAAGTTTTTCTATAAATATATGAAATCCACTCTAAATTTAAAAAAAAAATAATTTCATGATTACTCTTCAACTGTCTTTCACAATCGCGTCTGAACTCAACTTGGACACGTCGGTAAAAATTTTTGAATACGAGTTCTGTTGTGGGTCTAACGTAGCAGATACAGCTCGAAACATGACAATAAAATTGCGATTTTGACTTTTATAATAGTAGGCTAGCCACTGAAGATAATAACAAAGAATTGTAAGCCACCGTGGAAGCTGACCCGTATCAATCTACTGTAGAAATAGTAACCATGGATTGAGGTTAGCACACTCATAATATTGACCCGATTGCACCAAATTAAAGGCAGGAAGTTTTGCTCGATTAACGCGTTCACAAAAGTTCACGCGTTATGGTTACCTTTTTGTGCCTTGCGTTGTAGAAATTAAGAAATTTTTGACCGCATTATAACGTATGATGAAAAATAGATTGTTCAACCCCAAGCGAGTGACCCCATAAAGTTAAACCCAGGACAAATTCCAGAACTTTGCCCTAAATAGCATAACTTAGCCACAAATGTAATGGTGACTGTTTGGTCATCCAGTCATGACGTTATCCACTACAACTTCCTCAGATTCAATGCATCAATAACTGCTGACGTCTACAGCCAAGATCTAGACAGTGATGGTGAAATTGTCAGAACTCAGAAGAAACAGTTTAAACGCTACAGGAGTTACACTTAGAAATCCTCCGTTATCTACTATCGGCAAGTACTCTCCGGACTTAGATCGGACTGACTCACGGACTTATACACTTTGCATTCTAAACAACTTTCGCCATGGGAAAAATTTAGTGCTCGGGAATCAGTGAAAACCGCTTTTAATCGCTTTTGTTGAGTCCTGCTCCCCAGAGTTCCATCGCGAAGGCATTCATGATGGCAGATTATGCTTCCCATCAGGCTCCCCATTAGACGGCAGAAATGCCCAGGGAATACGGGTAATTTTGATTAAATTCAAATAAAAACTTTTTTTCTTAGCAATTTCTAGTTTTTTTTTTCTTGTTTTAAACTGCATTTTAGAGAATTTATCTCTTTACATAACGAGGTTACCCGGAAAACGCGTCAAAGTTTACATAATGACGTGATACTTCATTTCAAAGTCATTAAGCGATGTATTATAATTGCGACTTGTGTCAATCTACAAACACATATCGCGAACCGTTACATCCATAAATAGAAAAAATAGCAACATCTGGTATTACGTACCGGCATATTAAAATTAACGTTTTATTAGCAACTGTAAAACAAACAATTTGAACATATCTTCTTGTATGTTTTATTATTTTTCATATATTAATAGCTGCTTCACACAACTAACAATCGATCTAGCTAATAGATAAGATCCGCTTACTCGAAATGTTAGAATTAATTATTGGTGTCTACAAATTAATTAAACAATCGTATTGCTTTGTGTTAAGGTTGACCACTCAGAAAATGGCAACACTTGTTTCAACAACGCAGTAGATACCATCCATCGTAGATAGTTCTCTGGTAGATATATGACATTGGTGCACTTTTGCACTAGGCGGCACTACTGCGCTTTTGTTTTCTACTCAATTTCACTATATGATGATATATACCCACCACACAGGTAGAGGGCTTAACTGCGGTAATGCCTACCTACCGTACCGTACCGTACGCTACCGTAGCTAATAAAAAAAATTAATCAAATATTTTAACTGTTATACTGTTGTGTATAGCCTGTTATACGGATTTTTTAACGTTACTTACTTTCGGCGTGAGGAGGTAACGCGGTACAAACCTTCGAATCACAACCGAAACGCCCATGAGGTAAAAGGTTCCTATGAGATACAAACCTATGTAAACTAATAAAGCAAGTTGGTTAACATTTTTATTTATTAGTATTTTCTGACAATGAGTACATGTATAGAAGTGCAGGAATTCGCATATTTTAGGCGCTTGGAGGGAAAACTTTTTGATTTAGGAAGAGGGTGTCAACTCACATAAGCTTTTAAAAATCATAACAATAAAATGTATCTACCCACATCACAGCACTTACATGTTAAAGTCAAATGTCCATCATCAAACTGTACCAATGGATGGAAGAATAACCAGGGTTTTCGCCTGTCTACAATTTATACATTGTGCACGTCGTGTAATCACATAAAGCGGATGTAAAACGTACCCATGCGAAGTATTTGAAGGTTGTATATTGTACACGTTGTACTATTATCTATTACAATGTGTTAAAAGATACAATGAATCACGTTTTAATGTTTCTATCTCTATGTATTTATCGTGTCAAATATTTGAAGGGTTCATAATGGAGATAATATAACTAAAGTAGGCTAGCTCCATGAAGCTCCGTATGTGACGGTTGGGTATCAATTGGGCATGGGAGAAAAAAGGATGAAAAATAACTGTACCTACCCTATATAAATCAAGGTATTCCTACGAGGTACTCTTATTCTCTGTCTCTTTCTATTGAGATCCGCATTTCAGACTGGCCTGCTCTAATAATAATGAGTTGATTAACTTGGCTTTCGAGATAGGTTTTTGAAAACAAAGCAAACGGGCGGGAATCGGACCCCGGCACTTGGCTCCGCAGTTAGGGTCATAATGTGGTTAGGCATAATAAGTAATACTACAGGACACAAATAAATTGATGACTGTTATTTTTCATATATTGTAATTGGCGCTACTAATACAAATATTGTGGTCTTGTGGTCTTACCGACAAACACAGAAAGACAAGGAAAAAGTTAATAGAATTAGCTTGAATCTTATGAGGAAAAGTAAACATACCCACACAAGGAAAACTGAGATTAGAGAAATCCATGCAGCGGCTTTCTGATACCTATCTGGTTTGTAAATCCCTGTCAGCATCAGCTCTACCAGACGGATGTACCACTAGTTCTAAATTTTTTTCGTTTCATTAACTGGTATTAGTTATTCAGGCTAACTAATAGTTGTTATGTTATAACTGTCAACAATTTAACTGCAGAAATGCCTTCTCGTGTGCCCTGATTTGCCTGTGCTAGTTTTTCGAGAAGAATTCTTGAACCTCTTGGCTAAGATTATTTTCTGTTATCTGCAATCCATTCAACGACTAAAGAATCTAAATCCAGTTGTTGGTGACGTGTGGTCGGACTCAAGAATGAGCATTGTTCATAATTTTGCAACATGGTATACAAATTTTTGTAATTATAGGAATAGGTGTCCTTATTCAACAGAAAATACAACACGTGCAACACGTACAACATCTGTGTACAACATCGCGTACTGATAATTATTATTAGTAGTAGTGAAGCCATCAGCTATCAATTTTTAACGATCAATAATTCCTTGAAAATGTAAATATAAAATGTTTAAAAAAAATACTAAAATACCTATATTTTCATAAAAAAATATTCAAATGTAATGTCAAAATTTTTATTCAATGTCCATCATTCGGGAAAATGCGATATGAAAATGTGGCAAGTCAAATCAACGAAATAAAAGACTTCAGTCAGCCCTAGTCAAAAAGGGTACGGAAAACTTTAGATATAATTTTTTTGATAGAGCTGTGAAGACTGGCTGACTGGATGAATTTTATAAAGTAATTGGAACTTCCAAACGAAGTTGGCATAAATAGGTACGCAGAGTACACTAACGTTTCTGAAAAGTCCACCAACGCGCACTGGAGCTGCGTGGTGCGGTCCAAGCACCCTCATCCCGAGGGAATGCTTGTAAAAAAATATAATACTTTTTTACAATCCTGTGTCGTGTACATTAGACATTTTGTATACTTATATGGGCTAATCGGTCACAGCGCAACGACGCAAGCGCGAAGGTTGCACTAACTAATATGCGTCTGACATACTTGTGGTATAGGTAGTCCAAGGAAAGCTGGCACAAGCTATTTGTTGATATATTTGCATTTGCTTTGAAGAAACAAACGATATCTTTTGTTGTCTTTACGCACACATAAAAATCGATTGTGTCGGCTTTCTTTGGAGTACCTCACAGACCAGTCAACCTATAGACCACGCTTTAATAAACGTCAGTACGAAAACGAAATCGCCAAAAAGTGGCGGGGTGCGGGGAGAGGTCGGCTGGTTTTCATTGGCTCGTTCAAAATTGACAATTTAATGGCTTCCGACGTGCTTCCAACTGACCGTTCACAAGAGACGTAGTTATGTAGTGTCACTACATAGCCTTGGCGAATGCTACTCCCTGTCAAAACGTGGTCTATAAAGTTGACTTGTCTGTGGAGTACCTATACATATTGTATTCCATAGTGAACATGAATGACGCATCTGAATTTTAAATGTTCCACACTACAACTTTACAACGGAAATCTGGCCATAAATCTTAATCTCGGTATAATCTGTGAAGAATCTGTGTGATGAAATAATCTATAAGATGTTTACAAAGTGTAAATATGGAACAGTAAGAAAATAAATATCTAACACGTTTTTTTTACGCTCGCATTCTGACGTTAGGACTGATATCTGCATTGCGATTCATTTTGTATTTATTTTGTGACTCGAAAATACCAACTGTACCTATAGATGGCGCGTATGTATACGTATATGTTTGTGTAGCATTTCCTGTGTCCATAATGTTTCATCCTACTTCCAGTTTATCTACAATTCGGATATGAAACATTTGATAAATAAAAAGAATAGGTTTGCGTTTAGACTTTTTTAAATTTAGTCTGTGTTTTTTTTGTATACCAGAAAAAGGGCTAATTTTACTATTTATTATATCAAAGAAACGTTTGAAACAAATTCTTATTATTAGTAATTCGACGATCGATGTGATTAATTTTCAAGATCTTTGGGACGAAGTGTATAATAAGATATTTTACTTTCTCGAGTTGACCACATTTTAATAGATTAAAATCAATAAAATTTCAATTGAATCTTCATAAATTGCAGAAACGATTAAAGCTCTAGCTATGTATTTCATATTAAAGCCCATTGAATATAACAATCCCAATAAAACAAACGTCCTTCTATAATAAGTGGTGGAAGCACAAAATAAAAAAAAATAAAAGAGAGTAGAAGTGTCCGGCCGCGTGACATTGAAGTACAAAAATGGTTTGCAATTCAAAGACGATTGTATGATTGTAGATTGTAGTATCTTAGTTTTCACCATTCAAGAGTCGACTTATTAGATCTTTACTAATTTTGCTTGTTTTATAAAGATATAGCTAATCGTGAAACACATACAGGAACGATGTTGTTGCTATGGTGATATATAGTGAGGAAACGGTCAATTCTATAATTGAGAATGTAGACTACTTGCGTGTAGTTCAAATTCATTGAGCTATTTGATTGTGCCCAGCACTAGCCCAGTCTGGTAACAAAATAACAAACCAGTGGCGTATCCAGGATTCAAGCTTGGGGGGGGCCCATATTTTTCATTAAACTTAAAGCCTATATTAGTGCTATATACATGCAAAGCACGTTCTACAATCTTAATAAGGAAGCTAGGGAATTTTCTTAAATTCATGAAGACATCTCATATAATAAATAAATTAACCTAAGTATTTAATACTGTCAACTTGATACCTCCACGCGTTCCGGAGAAAAAAGGTCTGGACAGACTTACGGACGGACAACGAAGTGAATCTATGAGAGTTCCTTTTTAGGGTCCCGTACGTCAAAGATGAAAAAAGGAACCCGTATAGGGTCATTCTGGTGTCCGTCTGTCTGTCCGTCTGTCACACCCTCTTTCTCCGAATCTACTAGATGCAAAAGTTGAAATTCGATACATGTACAGAGTTTGGTGGCCCAATAACGAACATATAGCGTAATGAAATATTTCCATTTTAGAGAGCAAAGTAGAAAATAAAAAAAAACTTGTTAAGTGCTCCTAGTGATGTGTCAAATGAAAGTGCTTATTATAAAAAGTACAAGCATATTTTATTTTTAACTTTAATATTCATGGTTTCAAAATTAAAGAAAATTCAATATGGGGGATATTGAACTTTCTTTAATTTTGAAACCCCGAAACTGTAGTGAATAAAATTTGGAAAAATAAATACGGAAAACAGAGCTTCATTTATATTTTACAGGAAAAACTAAACCATAAACAAATAATATCATTTTGGGGGAAAATTATACTATTAAAAACAATTCTCAAGTCCCTATGTCAGGGTTGCTCAGCGTGCTATGGAGCGGGCTTTGCTCGGTGTTTCTTTGATGGATAAAATCAGAAACACTGAAATCCGTCAAAGAACTAAAGTTGTCGACATAGCCGAAGCGATCAGCAAGCTGAAGTGGCAATGGGCCGGTCACATTTGCCGTAGAACTGATAACCGATGGGGTAGACGAGTTCTCGAATGGAGGCCACGTACCGGAAAGCGAGGCATTGGACGCCCCCCGGCCAGATGGACAGATGACCTGAAGCATCATACCGGGGGTAGTTGGATGCAAAAGGCGGAGGACCGTGTGTGGTGGCGAGCCTTGGGAGAGGCCTATATCCTGCAGTGGAGAGACACGGGCTGATGATGATGATGTCATGTTTCATATCAAATGAAAGTGCTCGTTATGAGATATATATATTTCACAATGTTTATTACAATTTTAAAATGCGTAGTTTAATAGACATTTAAGAAAATATATAATAATCTCCCATTGCCCTTTATCTCAGAAATTCCTACGCCTAAAATTAAATCAAAAATCCGTAATATGTACGAAAGTTTTCTCATTCCCACAGGAAACGCAAAATACCTATTCATGGAGAGAAAATGCATAGATATAAAATGTGTTGCTTAATTTTACTGAGAATTAATAAGTCAATTTGGATTGTGTAGTGGCCATGTAGTGGCGAATTCCCATACAAACGGTGAAAACGGTTGCGCCCCACTAAACCTTAACTGATTAGCGCAAAGAAATATATGGTACTCAGATCAGCAAAAAATAGGTTTATACCTTTTTAATTTTTTAAAATATTTTGATACATCATAAGAAAAAAACTTTCTTATGATAACTTGAATGCGCGAGATTTTTTTTCTATTTTTTTTTGTCTTTTTTTACATGTTAATATGAAACTAATTGTATTTTCACATGTGAAAAATATAATAAAATAACGAATTTTGATGAGATATCAAAATGCAATTACTTTCATGTTAAAATGTTGTGAAAGGTGAAACAATTTCGAGAAAAATCCCACGCATTTAAGTTTCTTTTTCTTATGATGTATTTAAGAAATTCAAAAATTTACAGATTTTGTAGTTCCCGCTACCATCGTAGGCATTGAAAATGACTTGAGAAGTTTTAGAAAAAAATAAAAATTCACGTACCTATAGTGTTAATTTATTTATTTTGAAATCATGTAATATGAAAACTAAACAACTCAAAACTTAAACCAACCAGCAATTATACATTTCCACATATACCATGCCCATATCCATAAATACAAGTTTTTTGAAATTTGTAAATTTTCAGGGCCCACCGCAATTATTAACCGATTTTCAAACCGTATTCACCATTCGTTAGACAATTTAGTTCCTCAGATGGATTTTTGGCTAATTTTCGATAACTCATATATTTTCGAAAATATTCATATTTTTGTATAAAACGACACCCGAAAATCCCCATTTTTAGACATAATTTCAATTTAAAAAAATAATTATTAACCGTTTTTCAAAATTTCCAACGGATATACCCGATAAATTTGCAACTTTTGAAACCCATAGGACCCCGATCCCTCCGTTATCCTCGAAGATATAGCCAAATTTACGTCTCACAGAAAAAGTATCTGATAACCATTTCCAATGGTAAAAGAAAGAAAGAAAGAAAAAAATATTTATTTGGCACACTTACAAATAACACCAGTAATAATGTTTTAAAATATAACAGGCAAAATTAGAAATATAAAAATAAATAAAGTAAATTAATAAAAAAATAAAATATAACAGTCGGGATTCTAAATAAACTAAAACAATAACAAAAAGTAAGTGACCAAAATGGTTTCCACTCAGCTATATGTCAGGGCATTTGAATGCCGAGACGCTGGGTTTCTGTGGAACCAAGGAGTGGCCAATGGCTCGTATAGTATTATTAAAAATTTGTAAAACATGTAAACCTAGTTTTTGCTGATCTGAATACCATATATTATTTTTTGCGATGTTCGGTTAAGGTTTGATGGGGTGCAGCCGTTGACGCCGTTTGTATGGAAATTCGTCACTCTAAAAATGCCATGTTTGAACAGCACTTATTAAGTAAAATGTGGTCAGCATTCAATAAATAGTACAATACTTATTTAATTGTATTATAGGTACTTTGGTGGTGTAAATAATTTACTATTATATTGAGTATTAAATAGAAATGCATAAGTTTCTAATTGCAGTGTAGATCTCCTTGCAGAATGTTTTTAAGTGAATTTATGTCATTGTGTTTGGGGGGGGCCCGGCCCCCACGCCCCCCCCCACCCCTGAATACGCCACTGTAACAAACGAAACACGAGCATACAGAGTAAATTAATTTGTTAGCAGCGTTATGACTACGAGTATTATTAAGTTTCATTCCATAAATTTTTTTTTAGTGCGTTTGATTTGAATCATCAACGGTTTAGTTTTAGTTTGACAGGTAATATAAAGATAACTCCGCCGGACATTCTGTTATCAGTGCGTTATGCCACTGACACCCACTATAACTTAAACTTGTCCTATTATTGTTAGAAGTTTATTTATAACTCCTTTTTTCCTATCCTTGAGACAGTTTCTTTCGTCATATCATGTCAGCAAATTAGGCAGTACGTATAAATATTCTAACATTAGTCACTCACGTCTAGGTGTTTCACCAAGCGCGATATTGAAGTAATAGAGATCTTTTAAACTACAGAGAAACAAAAGCTCTCAAATAGGATAATTTGTGATTAAAAGGAATAGATACTGAATTAAATTAAAAGAAATTTGTCGATAGAATGCCTAAGTTAATACATTGATTATGTGATTTGCTTTCATATGGGAAAAAGATGTAAGTTGCCCGTGTTCTTCGGCTCTATAACACCTCGGCATATAGAACTCCCACACCTAGCATTTGTGCTGCTGAAAGGAAGCACTTGTGAAATTAGGGATGTCAATGACACTCGAAATCCAGTAAACATGTGTTAGAAATACTTTAAAAAAATACTCATTGGTAGAAATACTTTGAATGTTGTATTAGTTTATTTCGTTTAGTCAGAAAAGATAATATTACCCGGTACTCGTAATAGCGCGTGGTGACGTGAGACCATTTAAATTAATACTAAACTGACCGAACGGCCGAGTGGTTAGACACCCTAACTGCGAAGCCAAAGGTCGCGGATTCGAGTCCCGCCCGGGACAAATATTTGTGTGCATGAACATGTTTATTCCGTGTTGGGTGTAAAATATTTATATATGTAATATATTATCAAAAAAAAGAATATTTAAGTATATACTCGTATATTAGTTGTCTAGTAATCCATAACACACGCATAATGCTTGCTTACTTTGGGACTAGATGGCACTGTGTGGGATGTCCCATGTCCCATGTATTATTAAACTTCGTTTCGCAAGATAGAGACAAACCGATTACGTGTGGTAACATTATATTCATTTATTTGTCTAGCATTGCATCGTCGCCAATTAACGAAGATTGCCAGATCTAGTTCTTCATTTTGACGTCAAGTGGTTATTGGATCAGGAAAGCGTTTTGTTTACATTGTTTTCACAAACACCAGGCGAATAGTAGGATACAATTTAATGCCGTCTATGACTTGTCAATGTGATCTGAATCCTTTGATTAATTGTGATAAAATGAACCGTTTATTGATCGATATTGGATACGGACGCAGTGGGTGTGCCGCCGCCGCCGGCCGCCGCGTTACGAAATCTGATTCACCCTTGGTTCTCTCGTTCTCAGCGACAATGACACACGAGAAGCGGAATGAGGCTAGCCACACGGTATGTTTTATGTATAAATATTCGACACTGCGTCTGATTTATGTACCCAGTTTGTTTCGGTGGACCATTATCATTTGGAAAAGGTACATAAAAATTTTAGATAACCCGTCTAGCGTTGGACTTCCGTACGGAACATTCGACTATCATGGAAAGAGCCAATCGTTTTAAAGTGTTCTTATACTTTTACCGCTTTGGTTCACGCAAATATTTTTGTTTATTGTCGTCGTCCTAATCCCAATGAAGTTAAACAGTCAAATTTAAATGTTGACTACTAAAAATAATATTAATTTTTAAATGTGTCGACTCGCACGTTTTGTGTGACACTAACCCAGAAATAATTATTATTGTCTATTATTAAACTTAGTTTGTCATTATATAAAAACATTCAACTTATTTTGTGATTGTAATGTATTGTCATCGACATGTTAACAAAATTTAATTAATTAATTATTTTTTTTCTATTTCCCACTTCCGCTTATTTCCATTTTTGTCTATTGTTTCTACTGCCGAATAGGATACGATATTTTTTATGCATTAATAAATTAATTCGCTACAGCCTACGCCTAGGGGTGAAATCATTGAATTTCAGTGCTCAATGCTTTCTCTAGGGTGGGTGATGGCCACAACTTAAATACAAGACATAAGCATATGTTATCAATTCCCAGGTTCAGGCTCTCAAAAGTTAATAATTCTTTCATGGGGAATTGTATCCGTTTTTATAATAAAATTCCAAAAGAAATGTTAGACTTGAATTCTAATCAATTTATAAAGCGAGTTAAAGTCCAACTCATGAAAAAAGCTTACTATTGTATTACCGAGTATTTAAATGATAAGTGCGCATGGACATCATTGTAATAGTTGTAAGACTTTAAATTTAAAAAAAAAAACAATTAAGAAAAACATATATTTAAATAAAATAAATAGGGAGGAGTTTCTTGCCGGTTCTTCTCCTCCTAGTTTTTGAACCGGTACCTAATCAATTTTTACGACTTTCAATAAGTGTGTGCAAACATCTTATATTGAATAAAAACTTTTTGAATTTTGAATTTTTGAATCAGTAATGTAGTGTGATTCGGTAAATTAACGATTAATTTGTTTACTACAGTGTTATTTAGTTGTTTATTTCTATGAATAATGGATGTCTTAATTCATGTGTTAATAATATATTGGTGCTAGTGATGTTACTGTTTTTAATTATGAATTCACATTTGAGTGATTACATATTATACTACAGGACCTGTCTGCTTCTCATCCCTCCCGCTCCCAACTGAAAACGGTCTAAGCTCATTTGTTGCATTTAAAGTTTGTAATCGTAACCGTATTAAAAACTCCAGACCTACTGTCACTGAACAACCAATGAAGCAAAGTAATGGCAGATTTTCCTAGTTTCATGTTTGTAACTATAAACGGTGATATATAGTTTTCGCTCTTTCGACACCCACGACACACATAACACACAACTATGCAAGCAGGGCCAGTCCTAAGATACAGTTCCAATCAAACTTTATGGCGGATGTGAACATAGGCACAAGTCGCGTCGCAGTAACCAGTTTTAGGTGTAGCGGGACGCAGTGGAGCGAGGGGTATATGACTGTACCTGCGCAAGCACGCTTATATAGCGTTGTATTCCGATCCGCGATAATGTTTGAGGCGAACTATACGCGAACGGAGCGGCCGCTGAACGCGCCGTTGAGCGCGTCAAAAAAACAAATCTTTTACCTAAAGAACACCAATTTTAAATGGCGCTCCACCCTAAAAACAGGCTCAATGGTATAACGTAATCCCAACACGTAGGTATTTTTCTCTCTCGATACTAAACTAATGAAACGCTTGACGTCATTGATTTATGTGACGGTCGATGGATAGACTTGATGTACTATAGAATGTTACGTTATATGAATGTTAGTACAAGTGCATCAATCGCTGCCGAGAAACGACCTCTCTGATTGATTGTTCAATTAGGACGTGATTGAAGAGTTATGAAAACATTCAAAAAATAAAAGGGAACGAACTACAGGAAACGAAGTCGAAATAAACAGCACGAGAACGTACTGGCTGCGATGTATTTATTTTCATTTCGGTTTGTGTATTTTAGAACTTCTGTTTAAAATTATTATATTTATAAAAAATCTATTAGGTATGATCATGTCTGGATAAAGCATCGAACAATCAGTGCAACAAACTTAACTCAAAGAACAACTTCATGTTACCTATTATAATATACCTTCGAAGATTATTTTCGAGGCAAGATATTGTTAAAGAAGACGAGGAACAATAATACGATAAAAATTAATTGAAACACAGAAAAAGTTAAACAGCAGTACATTATTAATTGTGAAGCAAGGAACCTCTCGCTTCATTTATAGTTCCATATCAAGGGCTATCAGAGATCCGGGTAACTCGTCAAGAACTCTACTGGCTGCTTGCGTGATTGAATAACAGGCATGAAGCAATGTACCATAAAAGAAAATATATACTTTTAACTTATTACTGTATTTGAAGTTTTCCTGGTACCGCGAATCATCGTAGCTTTATCCAGTTTTATCGCAGATCGTATCTGGCACTATTTGCAATTTGATAACAGAACAAAGGCCTTTTGTTGGCGTTGCAAGTATGTATACGCAATACATTTAAGGAAGTAAGTAATAAATCATAAATAATTACGTTATCAATATTAAAAACGAATGAAAATTCATTTAGTTACTTAATTCTTGTTGGTACTTTGAATACATCATAACAGAACCTTTAAAAGATTCCATCTATAGTTGGTCCAATCACTACCTACTAGGTAATAATTCTCCACAACTAAGAGGTATCGTGTGGTAGGTAAAAGGCGATTAATCTTGCAGGTGTATCACAAACTTGGTTAAAATTTGGTGAATTCAGCCGATTGTTCTGCCAATGCCCATGCGATAAATTAAAAAAAAATTACAAAGGTCGTTCGGTACATACTATACTACACATAAACTCTTTTCGTTTTTAATTTACTATTATTATTTTGGCTCTATCAGAATAGATGTAGGTACATTGGTGTTTGGTGTCGGTGTATGGTTCAATTTATAAATAAAATACCCACTCAACGTAACAAAAAATAAAGCAAGAAACATTCAGTAGGTATACCTAAACATAAACTCGGCAGTTACAAATAAACGCAAAAACGTTCAGGCAGTTAGACTGGTATCGCCGTTTACATTGTGTAGATACTCGTCTATATGAGTGTAAAGGTTCACAAGAAGCCGTTCACCCGTTACACAGACCACTAATATTAGAAACCGTCAGACTTTGTATTCGTTTTGTACTTTTTGTCAATGTACCCGCGCCGCCGCGCCACCCGCGCCAAGGTAACGGCGGCGCTGCGACAAGGATAGAAAGTGAAATCTAACATGTAGGAGGTATTGCAAGCCACGTTCACAGACTGTTAAAATGGATTGCATTATAATATTGTCTACTTTTAAATGATTTATAATCGATTTCAAAAAAAAGGAGGTTATCAATTCGACCCGTATGTATGTAATATTGTTAGAATTGCACAGTTTTTGTATATTTTTTTAGCATGTGTGCCAAATTTAATAAGTGTGTGTAGGTACATTATGTATGTTTGTTTGTCCGCGCATATCTCAAAAACTATAAGTCTAATTGAAAAAAAAATCTTTTATTTGTTATCATGGGTGTTCACAGAGATACCGCGATGCATGTAGACCAAATATGTTGATGTTTTTAAATATCGGCTGTGAAATTGAATGTAGTGTTAGATACATGTGAAATTAGTTTATCACCGAGTCTGATATTTTGCTTATACGTTTTCGATATTTTCGATATAACACTCCATCCTGATTACTATGCAATTTAAGTTTATTATATAAACAAAATCGTGACAGTGGTGATAGCCCAGAGCGCAACGAACCCGTCTCAAATTTATAAGGCCATGGTTCGAATCCGGGCGTGTACCAATGAGTTTTTCTGAGTTAAGTACACAATATCACTGACACCGTGCTTCGGAGGGCACGTTAAGCAGTCGGTCCCGGACGCTGTCAATAGATGGCGGTTGTTACAGTTCCCAACCCGCAGTGGAGCAGTGTGGTGGACTTAAGCTCCAAGCCCCCCTCCTCACCCTAGGGGAGGCCTAAGCCCCTGCAGTGGGGTAAAAATGGGCTGATGATGATGATGATATAAATAAAAAAGAAAATTTATTCGAACACTTAATCATAGCTTGACTGTTGGACTTCTATTGTTGACCCGGACAAATACTATTATATGCCTGCGTCTGAAAACATTCGTCAAGGTCCTTTTTTGTCATCGAATTTTGCCGTCGATTTTTTTCGGGTCGGGTATAAAGAACAAAGCGGATAATTAAATCTATGTTAGTAAGAACGTTGTTTTTTTGTAAACGGTTTTTCATTACTGTTGAGGGTAATAATTGTGTTGAGGATGGATTTTTTATTTACCTATTTATATTTAACAAAAAAAAAAATAGTTAAAATGAATTTCTATAGAGTATAGTAGATTCTAAATGTGTTATATATAAAACCGTGTTACAATTATCTATGGATTTTGTATCTCACAAGATTTTTACAGTCACAAAATATTTTCTTGAAATGCATAGGTCAAGAACACAAAAAGTTTAAAGTATTATATTTAATAGTCCATTTCTACGCTAGACGAGTTTTAATATCGAACATTTAATACGGTAGGTTGTTATTGTAACTACTAGTAATTTGCCAGTATCTAATCCAGTAATAGATATACCTACCTATGTCTGAATAAACGCTAAAGGAAAACCGGACTGACGGATTACTACTTAGAAACAAAATATAGAACCAAGTTTTTGTGATATTTGCTTTGAAACTGATCTCACTAATACTGTATTCTTTAAATATTAAACAAATATTAGTGACATAAACATCGTGTAACAAAACTAGATGTTCATTTACAATAACATTTTAGTTAAATGACAGGATAGTTAAAAATTTTTTTGCAAAAGGTATATCTGCATTTTGCAGTCAGCCACCTACACGGAGAATGCTCAAATTATCTATTAAAGGATGCAAATATTTTATGTTGAATTTGATTTCCTTAATAAATATATATAAAGAATATTTAAGTATGTATATCACTTGTCTGGTAGGTACCCATAATACAAGCTTTGGTTAATTTGGGACTAGGTATTCCTGTGTGGAATGTCTCAGATATTATTATTATTTAATTATGTCGAAGCATACTTGCATATTTTTCGCGCATTTTATTGTATTTATCACGTTGACGGTCACATTATTCTGTGTATAATTTTTAGGAATCGGTCGCTGTTTTTTGAACGTTTTCACATCTTCTCTGTAAAAACTTTCCATTACCAAAAAAAGAATTTAGGACATATATTAGCATAATCTGTTAGACGTTTTCTTTGTTTTAGTTACTCTTTTAAAAATTTGCAAAGCAACTTGGAAATCTTTAAAACAGATATATGGAAATAAAGATAAGGCACATTTTAAACATGTAATTGTTTGTTTTCACTAGATATTCTCCATAAATTAGAAATAATGTATAAATAAATATGACAACGACGGTTTATGGCGTTTCATGACAGAGTTTATGTGATTAATATATTAAAATAAATAAATATGTTTTCGTTATGACTATTATAATAGAGTAGCAGACATAATGTGTCTTATGCGACGATTCGTCACATAGGTAGTCCATTGTTAATTTTTTTTAAAATAGTCTTTCTTTGTTTCTGTTTGAATGAAATTTTGTCGATACTTAGCTATGGGGACAACCGATCTATAGGTGTCTATATATGTATATATTATAAAAAATATTTTAATATATGTATAACAGTGTCGTGATAGCCCAGAGCGCAACGAACCTGTCTCAAATTATAAGGCCATAGGGCCATGGTTCGAATCCGGGCGTGTACCAATGAGTTTTTCTGACTTAAGTACATTAACTATCACTGAATCCGTGCCTCGGAGAGCACGTTAAGCAGTCGGTCCCGGACGCTGTCAATAGATGGCGGTCGTTACAATCCCCAACCCGCAATGGAGTAGCGTGGTGGATTTAAGCTCCAAACCCCTTCCTCACCTTGGGGGAGCCCTAAGCCCCTGCAGTGGGGTAAAATGGGCTGATGATTATTATATAAGTTGTCTAGTATCCATAATACAAGCTTTACTTAGTTTGGAACCAGATGACACTGTGTGGAATGTCCCAGATATTATTAAGTATTATTATTATGTAATACAGGGAAAACATTGTACGATTCAAGTAGGTATTTGTACAAGGTTCTCAAAGCTTTAGAAAGCCGGAATACATTAATCTATTTCATCGCTTTCTGATCTATATTTGTTCACGTTTTTGTCACAGTCACAAGCAGTTTCATTGTAGTTGGTTCTTACGAAATGAAGTGTGAACGTGGGTAGTGACTCACTGTAAATTTTAGTAAGTAAATATACATTTTAACCTCAATACTTGGTGTTGAATAGAAATCGACCGTTCACTTCTATACTAATAATTTACCCGGGTATTTATTTTCAGCACCACATACCTACATGATTGCCACGATTACGCCTCGGAGTTCGTGTATGTTGTGTACTTACCTATGTGTATAAAACTAAGTATTGGCTTAAAGAAATTTTATCCAGGCCAAAATATTTATAATAAAAATAATATATAGTTAAGCAACTGAGGACGGTTATGTAACTAGCTAGTAGCTAGGAGCTTTTCGATATTTTCGCTAAGTATTTTATAGATTATAGATGTTTTATAGCTCTGTAAAGTTTATTATATTTTTTAGTATTCTAAACGGAAAATTCAACATTTACATAAATCCTTCAGTAGCCTAGATTTTGTTGCTTGTATATGTCAGGAGCTTTTGGTTTGAAGGAACAGGAACCTACACAAATTATTAACGACTCTACGTCGCCTCTGCCACAAGCAAATTAGTACTGAAGCACAAGCGAATAGCAAAATACATATAATTCCGCAAATTGTTAAATTTCAATAATTCGTCGGTATACCGATCGCGATTTACTGACTGTGAAACGAATTATAATATAATGACAAAAAAGCTTTTATATTTGTACATGCAAGTGACATGTTCCGATTCTTGTGGATGTGTTAATATTTAAAAAAAAAATTGTATTTCAAGCATCAAGTAGTAGTAACTAGTTAGGCAATTTAATAACTGTTATTTTTGGTAGTTATATTTAGTAGTTGCTATTATTATCGATATACAAACACGTTTTAGAAAAGGCGGTGCGTTTTAGATTATTATTCGTTGACAAAACTGACATACCTATCAGTGTTTGCGTAGCGTATTTTAAGGCACCTATTTTATTAAGTAATGTATTATAATACACCATCATTAAAATTATATCCTTTGTTCAAGCTAGTTCCGTTGCAATTAAATGCTTGTGTAATTTCACTCTGCCTCGAGGTGTAGTGGGTCTTCTTTTTTCCTTATTTCTAGGAAACCACTCAACCGATTTGGACAGTTTATACTGTATCCTATTTAGGTAGAACCTAAAGTGATCCCTATATTTTTCTATTGGGTACGTGAATCATGCCGTTTTTCAGGAAACCGAGAAAAACCACATTTTTTATTCGTGTTTATGGATTTCTCGAAAGGTTTTTGATCGACTTGGATAGTTTACACTGCATTCTATCGAAGTGGATTCTCTGGTGGTCCCATATATTTTTCTATAACGTGAAACATACCGTTTTTCAGAAAAATTCAAAATTGCCAATTCATATATTTTGTTATTTCACAAACGCAAGTGAACTAAAAATGACCTATATTTTTATTTACGTAATGAGGTCTATTGGTAATACCTAACACCTAAAAAACATTTTGGCTGGTGACTAAAATCTCATCATGTATACAATTTTTTTTCTAACTTAAAATAAAAAAAAAACATTAATTTATTAAATAATATACTCTAAATTTAAATCTAATCAAAAATCTAAAAATACCTACAAATAATAAATAGTTATTTTATAGACGCAATCAACATAAGATTTATCAAGTTGGTACCAAGTCACACACATTAAAGATACCTACTTTATAAATTACTAGCGACCGCCCGCAGCTTCGCTTGCGTAGACTACACATTCCTGTTTTAGGTAGTATTAACATTCGAAACGGTTTATACGTACTTTTTGCTGAAACTAATATTGGGTACACCCATTTAACCTTTCAATCTTCATTCTCCCCACTTCTTTAAGGAAACCGATACAACCATACTTTTCACCTCCCGTTTCCCACCCTTAAAATGTGGAAATCCAAAAACACTGAAACACGTCATTATTTATTTGTGTTAAAATTTTTATGTTTCTAAATTTAAAGAACAAAGACTCTCATACAAAGCCCCTCCATCCCTCCCTCCTTAAATTTGAAATGTCCAAATATTCCTTTCTTAAAAAATTTATACTCACGTTATAAAATAAACCACTGTTCCAAATTTCGGCTTCCTAGACTTAGTAGTTTCGGCTTTATCTACGCTGATAGATCAGTGAGGACAAACGACAGACAGCCACAAAAAGTAGCTGATGTCACTCTTGACAACCTTCTTTCACGTCCGCAAAGTTTCATTAAAATCTGTGCAGCCGTTTTGGAGATTAGCTCGAATAGACACATAGACGTACAGACAAACAGACGGACAAAAAGTAGCGTATGTCACTTTTGATCACCTCCTTTTTATACCCGTGAAATTTCATTAAATTCGGTTTAGCCGTTTTGGAGATTACCTCGAATAGACAGATGGACGTACATACAGACATACAAAAAGTAGTGTATGTCACTTTTGACCATTTCCTTTCTATATCTGTAAAGTTTCATCAAAATCAGTTTAGCCGTTTTTGAGCTTTGCTCGAATAGACAGACAGACAGATAGTATTATTTTATACATATAGCCTATAACCTTCCTCAATAAACAGAATATCCAACACAAAAAGAATTTTTCAATTCGAACCAGTGGTTCCTGAGATTTGCGCGTTCAAACAAACAAACAAACAAACAAACAAACAAACTCTTCAGCTTTATAATATTAGTATAGATAAGCCATTCTACCTATAATATAATTGTAATACTTTATAATACTTGGCTATGGTGAAATTTTTTGACGACGGTTTTATTTTTAACTAAATATTCAGAGACGTTCTTCAGGGTTTTGAATTACCTACGTTAGAACTACCTGTCAAAGTTTCCTTTACGTAAATTGCCGATGAAAAATCGATACTGCAAATTATTAGTAAATATGTAAATATTTATCGATGCTATCCCATTTTCACAATTAACAGATTTTACGGAAACAGGATCGGGATAAAAACTGGATTGGTGAGTGGCTGCAATAGCGGGAGGGTCAAGGGAGGGTGAAGTTGAACCTCTATTTATAATTAATGACAGTACATCGAAACATATATTACAATTATTGCTCATATTCAATTGGCCTGTGACACGTGAATGGTAACGTGTCTGTTCGCTTATCTTGGGCTTGCATCATAAAGCGCTTTTATGTTGCAGCTGACATGCAGTGTCAGAGTACCATGCAGTTCAATAATTTTATATGATAACAACTTAGATAGTATGCTATCAAGATGGCGCGTCTCATAATTTCGAAACGATCGAAAACGTGAACAAAATGCCAGACTAACCATAACGCTATTATTGTTTTTTTTATAAATATTTTAATAAATTACACATGAATTCTAATTTCAGGATATTCGTTTTCTTTTCCAGTACCGGTTTTACATGTGGCTTATACAAAATTCTACTTCACAATGAATATTCCAATACATCGAGTGGTGTATATTCGGTATGCGGCGTATATTATTAGCTCACATATTTGTTTATACATACGGTATTTCTATGTACATCTATGGATAAAAATAGTACCCTATTTAAACTAGAGGTGGTCACTATTAAGGCTGCGCCTTTTTGTAGGAGCACCGAGGAGTACTCTTTTCTTGTTGAGTTTTTATGGAAGGTAGCAGTTTTTACAATAAAAAGAAAATACATACATGATTTTAAAAGCTTAAAGCATCCATTCATAGACTTCAAAACATAAGTACATAAAATTTTCTCGATAAAAAAAATCGCAAAGTAAGCGCTCAAAAATAACAAAAATTTCATCTTGCTAAGTTCTTATCCAACTTAGTGCTGTGAAACTTTACACTATTATTTTCTGTATTTTTCTTCATCCATTCATAGAAGCGTTTAGGCTGTATTGTTTGTACTATGTCTATAATAATTTTTTTAAATATTTTTGAGGTCGTGACGCTTACGTTTAATTCAGTCTGTGCGAGTTCGCTATAGTTCTCATCTGCTTACACCACGGGCAGCGTATTTACCTGCCCCGCTCAAGCGGCCCGAGCCTCAGTCGGCCTCTCAAAGTGAGAACGTGTGCACGTACTACTTGTTTTGGAGAGCACACAAATTATCATCGAATAATTTCATTATTTTTTTCAAGCGTTGGTTTTCGTTTATTGCTGTGATTGTGTTATAGGGGTATATTGTGCTTCGGAAATATGGAGAATAAACAAAAACTATTCAGAAAATTTAAAATTAAGATGAATCGAAATAGACAAAAACAGTTGATGAACGTAATAAGGTAAGCTAGTAAAATTTCTAAGTGTATTTTTATAAATTTTATTCAATGTTTTTTTCAAGTTTGTGATTTCAATAGTATTGCTAATTTCGTCTTGCTGGAATTAGTACCCATAGCGCGTAACACAAATTCAAGAAACCGTTCTGAAGTTGGCCGGTTCGATCCCTCGCATGCTTTTTTTTTTATTGATATATGATATGAAGTTTGATGTCTGTGAAGTATGTGAATAAAGAAGGCCAGCAAAACGAGATAAATCATGTCAGTGAGGTACGCAGGTTCGATTCCTAGCGTTTTATTTAGTTTTATTTTTATTGTATTTTTATTGAACTATATACCTACCTATCTATAAATAAACTAAAATCAGAGAAACGAGATAAATCGTATAATGTAGGATTCACAGATTCGTATTTCGCTTTGTTTTTTATATTACTTTTGGAAAATACCTAATATTTATAAATAAAGTATTTTAGCCAATGAAACGAGATACCTAGCTACAAATTACTTATAAACAAGCAATAGGTAGTACCTATAGGGGCTACCACAAAACAAACGATCGCACGTCGCTAAGTAAAAGTCTTACCAAGTACCTAACTACCTACCATTTTCAGATCTAGAAAAGTATCTACAGGTGAAGCGGATCTGTGTATCACGATGACCACTGACACAAACTTACATCAAGAGAATAATAATATCATGAATATCGTCGATAGGTGAGTAATAGACATAGGTAGCTACCTAATTAGTTATAAGGCAAAGCACACACAAATCATTCAAACGGTGTCTTCCTAATCGAGTGTTTGTAGTACTAGGTAGGTACCTACTGGGTAGATATCATGCGATGTGGCGTGCGTTCGCAACTTTGTTTTTAGACTTACAACAGAGCGACGCTGATGTCTGTCGTGTAGGTAGGTACGTCGGGGTCGTAGAGAACTGCATACGAAACGCGCTGCTAATCGCCAGCGGAGCTCTGTCGGAGGCCTTACGGTTAGCTAGGTACAGTATAAGTAGGTAATTGAGATAAATCTTCACAATTTCAATAGCCAGGTTTCGAAAACAAACCGGAAAACAGGAAATGCGCATTCGGAGAACTGAATATCAGAGTGAACTTTACTAAAAAAACCAAAAACAAAATGTATTCTATGTATCCAAAAAAGCGAACGTTCTTTGCTGACTAGTACATTTGCAATAAATAGGTACTATTGTGTTAGCTTGACTCAGTGGCGAAACGACCACAACGGTTAGCGTGATTGCTAATTTCTCCGAACCCTGTTCGTTCAATAAATCATAAAAATATCAGTTAAAAATATATATTAACTGCCGGCGGCTAATGCTTTACGTACGTACGCAAAATATTTGTAAAAATAATAATCAACAACACAAAAATAGTTTTTAATTCACGGAACCCACAGTGTGCGGAGTCCAACTCGCATTTGGTCAGTTTTTTAAAATAGGTTTGTTCAAATTCGATATTCTGGTTTATTTTATTAAATCTGTTTCAGACCCGTCTTTGCTGAACTACAAAATGTTTTACCATCTACTTCGACAGAGGATAGTGCTCAAAGGTATTTTTCATAAATATACTAAAATCTTAAAATATAATTTTACAAATCTAGTCGTTATTATATATTTTTTATTCTCTTAAAATATGTTGAGGTTATCAAACTCGACATTCTGTTTTATTATATGAAACCTATTTCAGATCCATCTTTGCTGAACTACAAAATGTTTTACCATCTACTTCGAAAGAGGATAGTGCTCAAAGGTATTTTTCATAAATATACTTATATATTCAAATATACATTTATAAATTTAAAATTCAGGGCACTAGATGTAAATTTAATAAGACGTACGTACATAAACAAGAAAAAAATTATAAAGAAACATATAAAAAGGAAGCAAAAGCCGAAAAAAGATAATGTATGGTAAGTTTTAGTGCGGAATGGTTTTGGGATTTGCCACTTTATTTTTTGATCTTATATTGTACCTGCTCTTTAGTATTTTAATTTATTTGTTCTATTTTGTAATATTAGGTAATCTTGGGTACGGATCCACATTTTATGGAGTAGCTTTCGTAAACGTTTTTATTTGAATCTTTATATTCCCTGTAAAGGTATTAAATTTCTCTAAGCAGCCTACAAAAATGAAATCCACAATTAGACATTTTAGTAGTCAAAAAGTAAAATAATGTATCCAAGCAGTACCTAAGTTTTGATAACATAACCGAAGTTTGTTATAAATCTATTATTTCATTCGTTTTATGTCTAGGTCTGATGCCGTCCAAAACGAAGCAGTGGAAGGAGGAGAAGAAAGGAGAATTGTAGATATTTTTTATTTCATAAAAAAACTACAGGACCTAAAACAGTATATTTAATATATGAAATCTGAGACAAATGAACATGAAAAGTTTCATCCTCAAAAAAATTTTAACTTCCAACTTGCACCATCGTCGTGACTGGCGTTTTTTCATTTTAATGGCTCTTATAAAATCGTTATTTCGTTTGATGACGGACGGACTTTTTACCATTAAAATGTAAATGTAGACAATATATATTATTGTAAATAATGACATTGTTAAGTGCTCCAAGTGCCATAAACAACTAAAGTATTGAGTACTTTCACGCATAGTAACCCTTCCCTCTCCCCCCGAATCCCGAGAAAAGTAGACTATGCGCTATTCCAGACTATAATCAATCTGTGCTGAATTTCATCTAGATTCGTTCAGCCGTTCAGGCGTGATTGAATAACAAACATCCATTCATCCATCCAAACTTTCTTACATTAGTAAGATTAGATTACATGTTGAATGTCAAGCATGCCTCTTTTTCCGTTTTGCGCACCATATGAGTACCTTTTCACCTTTACATAAAAAACGGAATTCAGTTTATTTGAAGATTTAGCTGAATATTTTGCATATACTATTACTAGTCGAATGCCAAGATGCCCTGGTTTTAGGTATGGTGATATCGTTGCACCGCAGTTACGGGCGAATGGTGGAGGCCTAGGTTCTATTCCCAGTGGCAAAGATAAAAGTTTATCTTTTTTACCTTTTTTTATTATTAATTAATCGTTTTCATATAAATAATCATAAAATAGAAACAACCATATATCATACAAAGACTAAAAGCAATAAAAATATTATTAGGGGATTTATTGGGACATGATTTACAGACTACTCAAGAGATGGCGTACGTCCGTATATGCGTTAGAACGAAGCGGCCGTGCCGAGCGCCGCGCGCGCCGCCCTATCTGGCATGCGTCGCCAAGCGTAAACGTTGCGGGGAAGTGGGACGGAAACACGAAATTTCTGTAACTTTGGGCTGAGCCTTAATGGTATATCATTACATATTATAAAACAAAGTCTCCCCGCCGCGTCTGCGTCTGCCTGAACCTGAACGCAATAAACTTAAAAGTTACTGAACGAATTTTCATGCGGTTGTTACCAATGGACAGAGTGATCCAAGAGTAAGGTTTAAACATCAAACTGATTGGAATCTTTCATCGAAAACGTTGTCTAATCTCTTTGATATACACAGACCAGTCAACCTATAAACCACGCTTTAATAAACGTCAGTATGAAAACGAAATCGCCAAAAAGTGGCGGCGTGCGGGGAGAGGTCGCGTCGGCTAGTTTTCATTGGCTCGTTGAAAATTGACAATTTAATGGCCTCCGAGGTGCTTCCAACTGACCGCTCACAAGAGACGTAGTTATGTAGTGTCACTACATAGTCTTGGCGAATGCTACTCCCTGTCAAAGCGTGGTCTATAAGGTTGACTTGTCTGTGTTGATATATAACAAAACAATGTATGGAGGAATTATCTCTCTTTTATAGGACTAAAGAAAAATCCTCTATGGTATATGTCTATCTTTTCAGATTAGTTTACTACACCTATTTTAATGCAAAAAAATAGTCACATATAATGCGGTAATTGGAAAGCTGTTTACACGGATACAATATTAATCCTTATCAAATAAATACGTTGATTACCTTAAATATTTTATGCCCAAGTAATTGCCCTTTCCAACATACAAATATATCACATTAAGTTTTTTTTTATTTAGAGCACTAAACATATACGTCATGAATTTCTGCGAAACAATATCTATTTATATTTAATATTATGCATCTACGGAGATAAATAGATTTTAATCTATTGAGTCAAGAGATCCATGTCACATTCAATGAAAAATAAGTGTTCGTAAACGCTATTAGGTACTTAACGAATTTTTCTTTAACTTTATTGGATTTGGTTTTTTTTTATAACTGCTACTATTTGACACCCTCTTATTATTTTATACTGTTGTTATATAATTATGCAGGTGTTGAAAATATGAGGTATTTATTGAATCTCGTTTTCTAGCACGTGCATAATCAATGAGCCAGTTAGCTCATTGCTACCTGTGCTACCTATTTAGGTATTACAATAAATCAAATTGAGCCAAAGCATCATTATATGCATTAATGCATCGTCGCCTATCGATATCCAATGCTGATAACAGTGAACAGTATTAAATTTTAGATGTGTGAGAATAACGTTTTTATTTCATGCTTTTACTGTTTTAATTTATAACTGGTTTTTTATTATATTTTGGCTATATGTCATATACTTATACTTAGGGCCGGTATTTCAGTTGTCACTTATCCTGGGAATAGCGTTGAGGGAAACAAAAATTTCTAACCCAATTGGGTCGGATTGAACACCACCAGCCATTTAATTGACAGAGACAATTGATTGATAATGATTGATGAAAAGTTAATGGGTTAAGCTTCACTTAACGGTATTCCTAGGATAAGTGCGAGACCTGAAATGCCGACCCTAACTCTCAGAATACCCACTATACTTCAATGGATGTTTATAGAGATACCGCGTTGTGACCACAAAAATGTTAGCACAAAAATATACGCTGTACAATGCCACTAAATATACACCAATTGACGTTTTGACATACTACTGTGAAACAGAACTTAGTGTGACGCACATGTGAAAATCGTAGTGTAATTCAGACAATGGAAAAATAAATAATGATTCTGAAATTACATTTCATTGCACCTTGACAAAATATTTAAACTATAATGTTTAAACAAACAATGATAATGACATATGGCTTGTCTAATCCAAGTCTAATCTTTTAGTTTGTCGTTTTGCTAGGTTTGCGATCGTGCCGAATCCCTATCATGATGATTCTGCTATCTACGCTTATATCTTATATACACAATGTATATACTATATTGGCTTACTTATTAACACTTGGAGATCAAAATACTGACTAGTTTTGCAGAAAAGGAATAGCCAATATTTATCTTCAGTGACAAAGGTACCTTGACTTTAGTTAAGTTTGTTTTTCTAATGGCTGATGGAATTCTGTCTAAAAATATGGTCTTGTTTTCAATGGCGCAAATATATAAGTATGGATGGATGGGCAAACAAAATTGTTTGAAGTACACAGATGGTAAGAGTTTGGCACATCAGACAATAGCCTACGCACGTCATTACGTCGTGGATGTCATTTGAAACGGTAGGGTGAAACCACCTTGAAATATTTTATCGAGTGTTTATGTAAGGCACCGACTTATATGTAACATGTAGGTCGGTGATGTAAGGTCAATTCATTTGGAATACCTATCTATACTATATTAATATATCTATACTAATATTATAAAGCTGAAGAGTTTGTTTGTTTGTTTGTTTGTTTGAACGCGCAAATCTCAGGAACTACTGGTTCAAATTGAAAAATTATAGTTGTGTTGGATAGTCCATTTATCGAGGAAGGCTATAGGCTATAGTACATCACGCTACGACCAATAGGAGTGGAGCATCAATGAAAAATGTTGCAAAAACGGGAAAAATTATTCCTTTTGAGAGCTTCCGTCGCGCGCGCTGCGTAAACGGTTGATGTTAACCAAAAATCATGTATCACGGAATTGTTCCCTTTTAAAAGTTCTAACCAAAAGTCCGTGACAGCATATGTGTATCTTTTAAGGTTAACTTACTATAACCTTTTTTATGACAATCAAATTTGTTCTAACATAATGTACTATTCGCGAAGATGTTTTTTAAACGTAATATTAATCCTTATCAAATTAAATACGTTAGTTGTCTTAAGCATTTCATGCATATTATAATTGCCCTTTACACCACACAATTTAAATTAATACCTTAGCAGTTTTTATCGAAATATGAAAACCATAGCGGGAGAAAATAAATTCGCTGTCTGCCTCTGTTCGTTAACTTTTTACTTCCAAACCACGCAATAGACTTTGATACGGTTTTCAGTATTATTTTATTTTCTTATTATCTTATAATCTATTAATCTATATAATAGAAATACTTATTATAAAGCTGAAGAGTTTGTTTGTTTGTTTGAATGCGCTAATCTCTGAAACTACCAGTCGGATGTGAAATTTTTTTTTTGCCTTTGATAGCCTGAATCTAGCGGAGGGTTATAGGCTATATATATGAAAACGAACTGTCTGTCTATTCGAGCAAATCGGTTTCGGCCAAAACGGCTTAAGCGATTTTGATGAAACTTTACACATATGGAAAGGATGTAGTCAAAAGTGACATATAGAACTTTTTGTATGTCTGTCTGTACGCCCATCTGTCTAAACCATTTTAATGAAACATCACAAGTATGAAAAGAAGGTCGTCAAAACTAACAAATGTTACTTTTTGTCCGTCTGTCTGTCTGTACGTGTAAGGTCGTGAAAACTAACAAATGTTACTTTTTGTCCGTCTATCTGTCTGTTCGTGTATCTGTCTATTTGAGCTGATCTCCAAAACGGCTAAACAGATTTTAAGGAAACTTTGCAGACGGGAAAGAAGGTTGTCAAGAGATTTGACATTAGCTACTTTTTGTCCGTCTGTTTGTTTGTACGTCTATGTGTCTATTCAATTCAATTTTATCTATTCGAGCTCATTTCCACTACGACTGAACAGATTTTAATGAAACTTTGCAGACGTGAAAGAAAATTGTCGAGAGTGTCATAACCAACTTTTTGTGTTTGTTTGTCTGTCTATCTGTCTGTCGTTTGTCCACACTGATCTATCAACTACTACAGCCAAAACTACTAAGTCTAGGAAGCTTAAATTTGGAACATAGGTTTATTTTATAACGTGAGCATTAAGTTAAGAAAGGCTTTTTTAGAAATTTCAAACTTAAATATGGGAATGGAGGGACTCAAATAATGACGTGTTTCTGGGTTTCCTGGGTTCCAGGGGTTCCAGGGTTAGATTTCCACATTTTAAGGATGGGAAACGGGAGATGAAAAATTGTATCGGTTTTTTTAAAGGGTGGAAGGGGAATGAAGATTGAAAGTTTGAATGGGTGTAACCAAAATTGGTTCCAGCAAAAAGTACGTATAAACCATCTCGAACGTTAATAGTACCTATAACAGGAATTCGTAGTCTACGCAAGCGAAGCTGCGGGCGGTCGCTAGTTCAATTCAATTCAAATCGTTTATTGCCACAAAAAAAACTTATTATAAACATATTTCGTTACACTACTTAATTTAGTTTTCATGACAAACGGGATCGGCTCAGCATGTTGATGGGCTGCCACAAACAGGCATGCCCATCGCTGATATTCTGCCGATCCCGAACACAAATAATTTTATCTACACTTATTATTTTTTTTTTTTTAGCTTACTACCCTCTCAATCTTTATTTGCTAGTTAATATTATAAAGCTGAAGAGTTTGTTTGTTTGTTTGTTTGTTTGAACGCGCAAATCTCAGGAACTACTGGTTCGAATTGAAAAATTCTTTTTGTGTTGGATAGTCTATTTATTGAGGAAGGCTATAGGCTATATGTGTAAAATAATACTATATGTCTGCCTGTCCATTTGAGCAAATCTCCAAAACGGCTAAACTAATTTTGATGAAACTTCACAGATATGGAAAGGAAGTGCTCAAAAGTGACTTACACTACTTTTTGAATGTCTGTATGTACGTCCATCTGTCTATTCGAGCTAATCTCCAAAACGGTTAAACCGACTTTAATGAAATTTCACGGGTATGAAAAAGAGGTGGTCAAAAGTGACATACGCTACTTTTTGTCCGTCTGTTTGTCTGTACGTCTATGTGTCTATTCAAGCTAATCTTCAAAACGGCTCAACTGATTTTAATGAAACTTTGCAGACGTGAAAGAAGGTTGTCAAGAGTGACATCAGCTACTTTTTGTGTCTGTCTGTCGTTTGTCTTCACTGATCTATCAACGTAGATAAAGCCGAAACTACTAAGTCTAGGAAGCCGAAATTTGGAACAGTGGTTTATTTTATAACGTATCAATTTTTTATGAAAGGAATATTTGGAAATTTCAAATTTAAGGAGGGAGGGACGGAAGAAGTTTGTATGAGTCTTTGTTCTTTAAAGTTAGAAACATAAAAATTTTGACATAAATAAATAATGATGTCTTTCAGGGTTTTTGGATTTCCACATTTTAAGGGAGGGAAACGGGAGGTGAAAAGTATGGGAGTATCGGTTTTTCTAAAGGAGTGGGGAGAATGAAGATTGAAAGTTTGAATGGGTGTACCCATTATTAGTTTCAGCAAAAAGTATGTATAAACCATTTCGAAAGTTAATACTACCTAAAACAGGAATGTGTAGTCTACGCAAGCGAAGCTGCGGGCGGTCGCTAGTATAAGTATAAAATAAATATGAAAAGTTTTCGATGCCTCATATTTAAAGTTTCGTACCCCAAAAGGAAAAAACGGAACCCTTAAATGGTTACTTTGTTGTTCGTCTGTCGGTCCCTCCGTCTGTTCGTCTGTCAAGACCTTTTGTCTCAGGAATGGGGAAAGGTATAAAGTTTTAAATAATGACAAATACTAAAGTTGATTCCCCCTTAGTGGGGTAAAAAAATTGTAGTTTCTAAGTCAGTTCAATCAAAAAATACTGCAGTTTATGTCATATAGGTACTTTGATTTTCGCAAACTCATCAAAAACTATGGGTAACTCTCGTTCACCTAGAGTAATGAAACTTGGCAAGAAGTAAGTTTTTACAGCCTAAGTAAAAGGGAAAATCGGAAAATCGTTTATTTGCTGTTATATCACAGTTTTTTTTGCGATTATTTACTATTATTAAATTAATATTTGCTTTTTCGTGTCATCTGCCTAAAACATTAAACAGTACGGAGCTCTCGGGGTCTTTTTCTTCTTTCTTTCAATTTTCTTATTTGTTGCCACGTGAAATGTCATACATTAGGTGCAAATGGCAAATTATTATCTACGTTTATGTCATGGAGTAAATTAATTTGACAGCAGCGTGTTTATTTAATCTGCTTAAGTTAATCTAGATTTTGTTGATAATCGGAACCACATCGGAACTAATGAACCGACGACAGGAAGAAACTAGTTAGTTGTGATAGTTTTCCTTTTAATTACGTTAGATATACTCCTGTCATAAATTTTTTTCACATGTCCAAAAACAACGGTTTAGCTGGTAGAGGGGAGGGGGACACACATGACTCTTACAAAAATTAGGACTTTAGGAGTGCATATCTCAACAACTGTTGACTTACATAAAAAGAAATTGTTTGAAACCTTGATATAATTTTTTAAGACCTTTCGTTTAATACCTATCGTGTTAATATACGATCAATTTTTTTTCATACTTCAGTTACTTGTATGGAGACCTTTCCCAAATTTTTTTTTTTAATTTCACTACGTCGTTGTGTAGCTGTTCATAGATTACACCTACCTTCCAAATTTCATCTATATATTGCCTATAGTTTCCGAAAAAAAACAGAGACAGATAGACAGACAGACGGACGGACGGACGGACATGGCGAAACTATAAGGGTTCCTTTTTTGCCATTTAGCTACGGAACCCTAAAAAGGATCGATTGTTTGTATCTTCACAGTTGAGTTTAGTTCTATTTAACCGTCTATATTAAATCTCATTACTAAACCACGAGAAACGTACAATAGCTGACGTCTCATTCGTATGACGACACGCCATTTTCTACTTTCTAGTTATGATTCCTTAAAGAATAAAACGCGAGATGAGAGTTCTTATTTCAACGTTAAGCATTGATGTCAGAAAATTCTAGATTGGCTGTACTTGTTGTATTTTATAAAAACCAGCCTTGCCCTTAAGCCATCGAAAGGAGGGTACCTAATAGGTAAATCAGCTGACTAAAGATTGTTAAATTAATTTAATAGTAAAACAGACACATTTGTTCAGTGTGAGTTGTGACTTATAGATCTGAGCTATCTGAGGGCCAAGTGCGAGTTTTCTTACTATTAACTGTGTCGTATGCGTTTTCCGTGATTTGTATGGAAATTCGTAGTTACCTAAAACGACAGGTAGATGTGCTGTACCAGTTTCCATACAAATTATCAAAAACGCATAGGACACAGTTAATAGTAAAAAATTCACACTTGGCCCTCTGAGTGTATAAATTCAATTACGGATGGTCCGTGTCTCTGTGCTAGTCCGCAAGGCACGTCTATTCGCATTCTCATATCGATGCGACAGCTTTGCGCGTCATGTAACCAAGCAGATGGCAGTGTATAAAATAATACAAATATGCGACGTGGCGTAGAATGTTGAACGTACCGTTTTCGTATTGGCGTATTTCATTGCACCTGTGTTGACACAAGTCGAGAACAACAGAACCGATAAACGAACTTGATTTCCGAATATATATGTATATATATGATATATGTTTTACAGATCATAAAGTTACATTGGAACAATTCTGAGAAGCACTCCTTTGAATTTAACGATTCGCCCCGTGTTTTGAGTACCAGCCGGCTCAACCAAATACACTGTGGTGGTAGCTTATATCTGGGAGGATACACACAGCATCAAGGCCGGAATACAATAGGTAAGCATGTAATTGTAATTGGTTCTGGTATAGATATATTTTATAACAACCAAAATCAAGATCGTTTTTAGTGTGTGTGTCGTATACGTTTTCGCTGATGTAATAAGACTAGCTTTCTGCCCGCGGCTCCGCTCGCGTGGATTACGCAGCTGTACCGGAACCATTTTTTTGAGGATAAAAATAGCCAATATCACTCTTTAGCTTATAAACTATATTTATACAAAAAATCATTCCGGTACAATGTGTAGTCCACGCGAGCGGAGCCGCGGGCGGAAAGTTAGTTTGAAAATAAAATATAGGTAGTCCATGTTACTCGGGAATAATGTAGCATTCTAATGGGGAGAGAAATTTCGAATTCGGTCCAGTAGTTTTTGAGTTTATTCGTTACAAACATACAAATCTATTCTCTTTATAATATTAGTGTAGATAAGGTTTAGGTTAATAATTCGTTTCTATCTAGATTTTATAACAAACACGCGGTAATTATACCGGTACGTTTTATTAAAAAGTGAAACTTTAACATGTTATTGTGGAAGTTTGCACCATCTGCTCACTTGAAACTTTTGAAATGGTATATTACACTACGTGTAGGTATATCATAAACAAAACAAAAAAAAAACAAAAAGTTTCAAAAAAATAAGTTATAAAAGAGAAACTTTAAACTATTGCTTTAAACAAGTTTTTCTCGGCCACCGTTAGTTTGCGGCATCTGATCACTTGAAACTTTTTGTTTAGTTTGTTATGCCCTACACGTTCTACAAGTTTGGACTATGTTCAGTCGAACACGGTGTATAATAAGGCTGACTGTACATTGTACACTCAACCTTATCAAACACCGTGTTCGGCTATACAGCTCATTTATAAAAGTGACCGTGTCGCACAATCGATGGAACTTTCACTTCGATTTTTTTTTTCAGTTTGCCGAAAGTGTAATAGTTACTTCGAAATCACATTCGAAGAAGTGTGGTTATTAATATGCATTATGCCAGCATGACCGAGATTTACTTAGTTGGCGGCGGCCGAGACGTCAAAGATTATGCAGAAATCTTCACGGAATAACGGCTTTGGTTACGGTTTGTATGGTATACGACGTATGACACTGGCTGAGCCAAAAAGTAGGACCGGTACTTTCCAGATACTTTTTTAATTTACGTCTATAATTTAAAGGTTTTCAAACGTTTGTTTTCGATATTACTTTTTTGAAAAAACCCGACTAAAAGTATTAAATGAAAAGTGGAAAACAAGCTGTATAATATTTGTCCCGGGCGAGAATCGAATTCGCTGGTTCTGCAAATTCAGTGGTCTCTAAGCTCTCGACCGAGCGTTCAGTCAATTATCGGTCATATGATATAATTCAACGATGCATAACGCCTCATTAACGTCATATATTTATTCTACGAAACTTTATAATAAAACCATCGATGCGTAGTAGGTATTTAGATTTAATCATCATCATCAGCCCATTTTTACCCCACTGCAGGGGCTTAGGCCTCCCCTAGGGTGCGGAGAGGGGCTTGGAGCTTAAGTCCACCACGCTGCTCCACTGCGGGTTGGGAACTGTAACGACCGCCATCTATTGACAGCGTCCGGGACCGACTGCTTAACGTGCCCTCCGAAGCACGGTGTCAGTGATATTGTGCACTTAAGTCAGAAAACTCATTGGTACCCACCCGGATTCGAACCATGGCCCTGTGGGGCCTTATAAATTTGAGACAGGTTCGTTGCGCTCTGGGCTATCACGACACTTAGATTTAATATTACGTACGATTGTGAAAATTTTACGAATCTGATGTACCTACGCACTAGATTCAACACCAACGAATTGACGAATCGACGCGATGACGTCACTTAATATGACGCCGTTCACGGGAAACGGCCAGTCAACCGTGACTACTTTGATTCTAGTTAATTTTTTTCTGATTTTTACGCTATAAATAAAATCAAGTTTTGATGATGAATAATACTCCAAATAAAACGTATTGAGTTACCTACTCGCATACTAGAATATAATATCACCTGAAAAAGATTTGATGGATTTGGACCATTATGGTTCATAACATTGTGATGGACATGATCACAAATTAACAAGTATACCTATATACTATACATGCGTACGCATAAGTGGTACGTACTGTTCGGTACCCGATTCCCGGTGTTCGGTTGCAGTTAGTTCAAAGTTATAGGGCGTGTTAGAGCTTACCGAACTAAGTAAGAAGTAAAAAAATTTATAAAAAATGAAACTTTCAACATGTTTTTCTCGGTAACCATTAGCTTGCGCCATCTGCTTACTTTAAACTTTTTGTTTAGTTCGGTAAGCTTTACATGCTCTATAAGTTTGGACTACGTTCAGCCGAACACCCGGTATAAATCAAAATAAATTGTAAAACCATCAAAATTCTCAAACTTGTATAATAGTCCATAAAAGTAAGGTCCTGTTAGTTGCGACGTTTGTAACGCTATTTTCACTTTGGCGCCTCAAATAATTTCAATTTTGATTTTGTACGTTTCTTTCCAACAATCCCAAGACGTGGTAAGCTTGGAAAAGTGAAATAATTTATTTAATAAATTTAAACTGGATGCAGATGATACCGTGATGTTGCGCGGTAGCGACCGAAGTTACATGGCGTATATACTAATAGCACAGACAAGTCAACCTTATAGACCACGCTTTGACAGGGAGTAAGTAGCATTCGCCAAGGCTATGTAGGTAGTGACACTACATAACTACGTCTCTTGTGAGCGGTCAGTTGGAAGCACGTCGGAAGCCATTAAATTGTCAATTTTGAACGAGCCAATGAAAACTAGCCGACCTCTTCCCGCACCCCGCCACTTTTTGGCGATTTCGTTTTCGTACTGACGTTTATTAAAGCGTGGTCTATAGGTTGACTGGTCTGTGACTAATAGCTACCTATGATTAATTTGGACAAACCCGAAATATATATTACTTGCTATTGCTATTAAGATGCGCATGCCCTACTGCGCAGACCCGCCATACTACCCGTCGCAATGCTTTTATGAAAATAGAGTTAGATACTGCGACGTTTGTGGAACTAAATTCAAAGCCGTACAGTTCGGTGGCAAGTGTTGTTATCTACGCCTTTTTCCACATCTCATACCGACCCTCCTCAGTTTGATTTTCAAATTGGATCTATTTTTATGTGAGGCACGTACAGAAAATCCAGCGTTGTTGTCACTTTTCCCTCTTTATAAATATTTTTATCGAATTTTATCCAAAATTTATGTACGATTTGTAAAGGCTTTATGAGATTACCTATATATAAATATGTAAGAGATATAACGTGTTACATGGGATACATTAGCACAGCTATATGCTATCTAAAACTAACGATTTATGGAAAATAATAATAATAATAATAACACACACAATCACAACAACGCCTAGGTCCCAAACTGTATTAGATTAATAACTGAATTAGAAGCACTTGCAGATACATACGTTCGTAATGTGACTAACAATTTTGTTCTTTAGAACTGTCATGCTTTGTGAAATCTTTGTTAACGAAACACTCGAGATTCTGAAATATTTATACGTTATCAAGATATCATTTCTGAGTGATGCTATACGTCGTAAAATATTTAGGCTGCTCTTGAAATGTCACCATTAGTGCATTATATATGTTGGAAGGCGGCAATTAAATAATGCAGAAGGGGGGGGGGGGGGGGGGGAACAAAATCACACCTAATCCCATTTAGGGATAGCGGTTCAATATTTTTATCATGATTGCAATTGATAATTGTATTATTTTGATAATATAGTGATACGTAATACGTAATTTGTTTTCAACATTTTTATCGGAATTTTAATATTATTATCTACCTATTACGTTCAATTTGACGGTAGATACATTTTATTGGAGTTTATCATTGATAAAATTTTAGCAATAAAAACTTCGAAATATATATAACAGTAATTTATTTATGACATAATATTCAATGCATTTGTACATAATACAGAGTTGATACATATTATTAAATTATAATTTTGTAATTTTTCCAGATTTTACAATGCGTAAGTTGCCAGTGTTATGTAATTGCGAGTTGACTTAAAAGTTTATGCCTACGTACCTATAAATTTATTCTATGTACATAATTAAACTTTTTGACCTAAATCATTATTTGACTGAAAAATAACATATCTAGTACGTATAATGTTACATTTTGTTAGAAACGGGAAACTCGTACTGTCCGCGTTTTGTTTGTATTTTGTAAATTTTACGAAAGGTTCACATTATACCTATTTAAAATTTTCTTAGAAATTCTCACTGCACCAACCCTGTGTTACTAAAAGAACTAGAAACCCAGAACGCTGCAAGTGAAGCATTAACTGTCGAGTCATTAAAATTAGCTCTAATTTATTTGTGTTGAAGGTACGCTTTAGTGTGGGCACACGTGAGGTGGCGTCGTCGCGTCGGTGTCTGCACGCGAATTGATGACACCATGAGTTATCGCGGATGTGGGTCAGCGGCCGACTTTTCATCGTGCGACGCCGATTAGCGTTGTTTAGAATACCGTTATCCTTTTAATCCGTTTAAAAACTGGTTTCATCAAAAACTATAAATAAGCTTGTGTATCGTGGGCGTTTAGGCGTAAAAATTTGATATTTCGTTCTTCGGAATTACCTTGAAAATAGAGTCGGAACGGAACTCTAATGAAACTAGTATTTCGAATTTGAAAGCTTATAATGTCAGGCTCAATAACATTAGCAAACTTTATGTAGAGACAGCATAGCAAAAAAAAAACTACGGAACTGACCTCATACAAAGAATAAAAGCTTCGAAATTTAAAATAAAGAAATGTACGTTAATAAAATATCGAGGTTGCACAATAAGTATAATATAGTTGCATAATAAGTTTAAAAATACTTATGCACGCTCTTTCATTTGATAAAAGCTTCCGGATAACAAAACGAAATACAGTAGAATTATAAAAAAAAAAACATATACTTAATACCACTGCAAAACCACTTAAGTGAAAAGAAAAGTTATTAACTGAAAAGAAAAAAACAAGCTATATTTTATAGAATTTGCTTTGAAGAATGCACTTAAATAGAATGCACCATGCAATGTTTTTTTCTCCGATACCTATTTAAGCAGATATTAAAATATCTATCATATAAATATGACTTGAAGGGTGTAAGTGTTGCAGGTAGGGACAATCAAAAAATTCAAAACATATTTTTTTGTAAAAATCTTTATTTTGACATAAAGGCCACCACCAAACATATTTTTAAGCGACTTCAAAAAAGAAGGAGGTTACTCAATTCGACCGTATATATGTTTTTTTTTTTTTTTTTTTAGTTATTGGTTTCTTTGTTCCTACCTGCAATATCTTAAGCCATTCAAATAATATTTATTTATGGTAGTATATTTTAATATCTACTTAAGTAGGTATCGGACAAAAAAACATTGAATGGTGCATTCCACGTTGTCCAAACTAAATTCTATAGAATATAGCTTGTTTTTCTCTTCTCAGTTAAAACTTTTTTCTCAGATAAATGGTTTTGCACTCGGTATTTTTTTTTTTAACTTTCCGCTATCCGATTTTTGACAATCGAATTTTCATCGGATTTTCACGTTTTGAGGTTCTGGAAAGCCATTCTGACTATTTTCGGCTGGACGTCCGTATGTGTGTGTGTGTGTATGCAACTTTTTTTTGTCGTACGATATCTTGAGAACGGATTGACCGATTAAGACCCGCGATACGGCGTTTGAAAGGGTTCATCGAGACTAAGATCTGATAAAATTTAGAGTAAAGGTGTTTCAAAAATATTAAAAAAAAAAATTTTTACGTTTTTTTTAATAACATTGAGATTTTTCAACGATCTACTTGCAACCTTATATACGTTTTTTGTGCATAGAAAACTGCGTCGAGTGCCGCCAAAAATATCAAAATCGAACGACGCGTTTAAAAGATATCACAGTTCTCAAATTTCCGTAAAAGTGTTTTTTTAACATAACTTTGAGATTTTACGTCCAATAGATTTTTGACTTTACACAAAAGTTTTGTGCTTACAAAATTACATAGAATGCCGTAAACTGCATTAAAATCAAACGAAGCGTTCAAAAGATATCGCATTCAAATATTGCCAAAATAACATTTTCATTTATATGTCCCAGGTTTCTGAGTGTGAAGAACTCTAAATATATAGAAATTCTGTTTTTGGGCTTGGAGAGCTCGGAAAATGAATATTATGAGCTCGAAGAGCCCAAAAACCACGAAAATCGATATTTTGAGTTCGAAGAGCTACATAGCTTTCTAATTTTCGAGCGCTTTGAACTCAAAAATAGCGGAAAGTTTCAAAGATGGCCTGCAGGGTGAACTTGCAACTTTATTGTAATAATTTACTTTATATCAAACTTTTAAATTTTATTACTTTACTTAGTCTTGGTTATAGATAAACAAATATATAATTTACCTACTGTCTTTGCGTCAAACACAGTGTTTTTTAGTTTAGGTATGTCAAAATAGTAATATAATATATATTTATATTATCATCATCAGCCCATTTTACCCCACTGCAGGGGCTTAGGCCTCCCCCAGGGTGAGGAGGGGGTTTGGCGCTTAAATCCACCACGCTACTCCACTGGGGGTTGGGGATTGTAACGACCGCATCTATTGACAGCGTCCGGGACCGACTGCTTAACGTGCTCTCCGAGGCACGGAGTCAGTGATAGTTGATGTACTTAAGTCAGAAAAACTCATTGGTACACGCCCGGATTCGAACGATGGTCTTATAAATTTGAGACAGGTTCGTTGCGCTCTGGGCTATCACGACACTTAAATTTATATATATTTATATAAATATATTTATATATTTGGAATGGCCTATTTACTAGTTTTCATTTTATATAGATATTGTTGTAATAGCAAAAAAAATATTTATCCCCTTTTTTTAGAGTCTCTGACGCCATATTGAAATTTGATATACCTACCTCATATATTCAAATCCATCAGGCCATAGGGCGTGCCAAAGAAATATCTAAGATACATGCAGACTGTAAAGCATGTATATGCGCACACGCACTAGCAGACATATAAAAAGAAAACACGCAACACACTGGCCAGACGGCGAAAGAAAAAAATAGAAATTAAAATCGAGATCGGAAGGAAGGAAGAACCCAACGAAGCACTCGACGACCGACTACGATCGGAATAAGAGCGCTTTCCCCTCACTCGTATATAAAGCAGTATAGAGAAAAGTGTTAATCACCACTTTCGTTTTTAATTCAGCTCCCAGTAAATCCCCATACTACACCTACCCCTCACAGACGGGTAAAAAAGAGCAATACAACTGAAATAAAATATGACGGAACGGGCGTGTGATGATATGAAGAGAAATCTGTGTCACCAAACTAACGAAACGGCCTTCAGCTCTTGTAGAATTGTGAGAAGAATATTCGTATTCAGAAAAGCATCCCAAACTATTTTTATTTTTCTAATAAAATTATCTATTTTAAGCTAGAGTTAGAATTACGATTATTGTAAGTTTTCAATAGGATACAGTATTTATTCTTTATCACTTTAACTTTGACACAATAATTAAAAGTAAATCATATATCCACATGGTTACTGACAGGCAGAAACAGAAAATGTGGGCTTCTATAACTAGACTGAATTAGGGAAACCTGTGTTTCAGATAACAGAGCTCATCCAAAAAATTGTATTTGGCTAACATTTCACAATTATATAAGACACAAAACTAAGAACTATTATATAATAGGTAACAAATTAAAAGTATATTAATAATTATTTAATTCCTAATTGGCGTATGTTGCGCGTAGTGTTGGTGGTGTGTGTGTTGATAATGTATATAGAAAGCCAAGTTTAAGATCTCTATGTTTCCTCATAGTTGAGACTATGTAACCATGAGAACTCTTCCGACTTAAGTTCATTGTCATTATGACAAATATTAATTCCTTTATTTTGTTGCAGAAATAAAGTCTACAAAGGCAAGAAAGTTATTTAGAAATGCATGCTTAAGTCTATTGGTAATGAGCAGAGCAGAATCAACCTATTTTTCCCCTCAAAAATTTATACTTTAGCTTCCTTCAAACTATCGGAAACGTTATATATTATGTTTACAGGTTTCACAGTAGCCACTGACAACCGCAACTCGTAAGTCGACGCGAATCATATATTTTTTACTCCAGACGCATTTTTGAGATGGGCATAGCATAAGGCTTCTCAAATCTACTGTATTAGGTATGTCATTAGGCGCCATACGTTAAATCTAAAAAAATATATACTCGGCCGACTGTCTATAAAAGTACTAACCAGTATTAACGTTAGGTAGTAGAACGATTTATGTTCCACAAACACAAACTTATGATTGGCTATTATAGTGGCTATAAGCGTTTTCCTCTTTATATTTTCGACATAAAAATACACGTTGAATAGGTATACTAGACTACACGTGCCCGTTTGCTATAAAGTACCACTCAATTTCAATTTATGTAATGACAATTTGTCAAAACATTCGTCCTATTTCAACGGATCTTGTTGTATATTTACTCATGAATACATTTGATACATTAATTTGAACAGGTGTAGAAACCATTGTCTTTTCTTGATTTATTAGGTTAGAATCAAAGGTGAGAGGTACGAAAGTCTTTTCGTATTTTATATACATAGGTGTTTTATTTTTCATAGTTTAATTACGTATAACTGAAATATGTGTTCCGTTTTGTTCGATTACTTGTTGCCATATAGGTACCGTTTGCTGTAGAAATGACAATGCCCATTGCGCCATATGCAATTGACCCAAGTTATTATTACGATAAATTGCGTCAAATTGAAACATGTCATTGAAATTATCGTCTTTTTTGAAAATTGTAAGTGTTATATTATTATTATATATGATATTTTCAAAAATGCAGTGTTTTTAAGGTATTTATTAAAACCTATACATGTACCGTCATCTATATACGACGTGTTACAAAATATTCCGTAAAAAATATAATTATCAAAGCCAAAAATTTTGTCAACCCTAGTAAGCTGTCAGGGAACCAGATTATTTAACAGAAATGCCTACGTACGTATTTTACCTAATAATTGACTAATCGTTTTTCTATTTTTCATTCATAAATATTTGCTACCTCAATACAAGGATGTCATTATACTGCAGTACTGACTTCAAAAAATGTCAAGTTGGAAAAAAAAATATGTTGTCAATTTCAAATCTTCTAATTGACATCCTACAACTATTCTATAACTATCAGTGCTATGGCCTGCTCGTTCTCCGGACCTCACACCCTTGAACTTCTTTTTGTGGGGTTATGTGAAGGACAGAGTGTATTTCTCCGATTGCCCAATGGTTGCCGAGGTGGAACAGCGTGTTAGATCGGTTTTCGCATCATCCCATCAATAACACCGACGATGGTGCGAATTGCCACACAAGCCATATCCCAAAGAGCGAGGTTGTGTATTGAGCAAGGCGGAGCACACTTTGAGCCGTTTCTGTAAATTTGACGTTTATTATGAAAAAGTAAGTGTTCGTTTAGGTTGTTTCGTTTGTCGTTCCGCGAATTAGATAGATACATTCTGGGTAGTTTACTCTTTAATTTTACTGAAATAGGGTTTGCACATCAGTGAAAACAATAATATATTTTTATTTTTTTGGGGTGTGTTATACAGCGTTACTACGGTTCTTAAATATTGTGAATGGACTCGTTATAAGGCCCCATTTAACCTCCTTTCGGCTTTACGAGTAGTTTTGTAACACCTATGTTACACAGTTCCATTAGAATATTTTTATTTCAAGCAATACGCATTTTTCCGAAATAAAGATGTCGCGTGTTTAATTTTCGTTAAATACTAAATAAATAAAGTTTGTTCAAGACAGATCAAGACTATCTGTCGTAAAGGATAATGACTAGTTAGATAGCGCCATCTATGGTAAAGTATAGCAAATAATTCTATTTCAGTTTATTACGCTGCGTTTATTGGATAGTCGATCTACTCCATCTCAATTTCACTAATTGTTTTTTCAGTTTATCAACCCTGCTGCATAAAAAATTACGAAATCGAAATTAAAGGTATTTTTGCATTACTTTATTTTTTATATTGATTTTCTTAAGTCTTTTCATTTTTGAACAAATAATAAGTGAGTCTTAAACTTTGTTCTTTTGGGGTTTGCGGTTAAATAGTTGTTTTGACACTCTTCTCTTGATGTTACTTTTACTTATACCACCTAAAGAATACTGAAATACAATCAAGCTAATCAAAGCAATCAAACTACAAACAAGCGGAAATCTGAGAGTACAAAGTCAGGGCTATATGGGGGATGCATTAACACTTCCCAGCTCAACTCTTCCAATTTTTCTTGAGTAGCTAAAGATGTGTGTGGTCTGGCGTTACCTGATAAACCCTTTCTATTCATCAATTCTGGCTGTTTTTTTTTTAATTGCTTGTTTTAAGTCTTATCAGCTGTTGGCAGTAAACATCCAAATTGATGGTTGTGTCCGGCGGTAAAAGCTCAGAATAAACGATGCCCTTCAAATTCCACTATATACACTTAAAATCATTTTATTGCGCGTTAATCCGAGTTTGCCCGTAGTTAGAAAATTATTTTTGCATACGTTCTTATCGTAAGCGGTCCACTTCTCATCAGCACTGATCAATCTTTTTTTAAAAAAGTACGCTTTTATTACGTTTTGATAAAGAATCACAAATGAGTTCGTTAGGTTTCTTTCAGTGAACTTATGTGGCACCCAAACATCGAATATTTTTATACACTTAGACTTTTTCAAATGAGTCAAAACTGTTTTATGGTTAAAGGCCAGTTATTTATAAATATATAAATTAAAATGCTGATTGATAACGTTTACTAAAACAACTTTGTGCTATCCTTACTGATATTGCAATAGGTGTATACTTAACCGACAATAAATTTCTTTGCGGCTTGTGTCGAATTATTCTCTTTTTTGTTATAATATTTCATCATAATATAGTGAATTTTGTAGGATCTTTCATTCATTTCAGGAGACTGAACGACAATGTTAAAATAACGGGAGCTAGTTTTTTCTTTATTTTTATTATGAATGTTAACTTTGAATCGTATTGAAGCCAACCAGGCACAAAAAGTAAAACCAAGGAAATTTGATTAAAACATCTGACCTATAAAATGCGAAATAAGTTTCTCCCCGACCTATTATTTAATGTTTTGAACACGTTATATGTTCGACAGTTATTCGACGGATCGGACTACACTATAGTCCGAGACACGGAACTAGAAGTTTAAGCGACAGTGGTAGGGATAAACATGTACACGATACCTACACTCTCTCAGCCAATGTGTAAACTGGCAATGGGCATACATATACGTATGAGCTGAATCGGCGAACGGGTCAATTGGAAAACGTGAAAGTCTGTGAGCCCGTCACTTATTAGCACAGCAGTGACATTTAGTGACTGTATTCTGCGCAAATAATCTTGTCACAAGTTCTTTGTCTTTTATGTGAACTGTACCTGTTTTATTTACACAGAAACAAGCGTCAGCCAAAGGCGTCAGCAGTGTCATCACCTTTTTCATATATAGGACGAAGCATGTGGTGCTGTGTAAATAATTTTTGACTATTAATTCAAAATAATCCGGAATGCAAATTGATCAATTACCATAACAAATGCATGTGACAAAAACAAAATCTAATATACCTAGTTGCTCAGTAGCGATTTGTTTATAGAAATGTGTGGGATTTTAGCATATTAAACAGCTACAAATAATAATGTACATTTCTATATCCATTGATCATATCTTTTAGTGGAATGCTTTGTTTTCTGTTAACAGTGAATCATATGAATAGCCGTCACATATTTGATATGTACATTTACCTAACGGACGTATTTTTATGAGTATGTAACTACGCAACGTATTATAATAACATTTACGTACCTAATCCTGATTTTATAAAGTCTGTTACAAATTCGAGGGGATTAAAATTTTTTTTTTTATGAAATATAGGTAGGTATCTTACATCTACTGCGATAAGTTATAATGAATTATAATTTTATCTTTACTTTGCAAATTTGTTTTTATTTTCACTACATATTTTTATCTTATCTAGATAGGTACTTTGTTTTTAATCGTACCTATTGTAGCAGAACAAGCTATCGATTTGTCCAATCTGTCTGTCTATACAGACGGATAATATGAAATTACTTTAAATGGGAATTCATATCAGCATTGTACTGTTTTAATAGGGGAGTAGGAGTACCATTACATATCTTGGCCATTTCAAATTAAAATAAAACTGTATGGAAAAAGTTATTATATTAGCATTTTTTTTTAATATGCTCTGTGTTAGAAAACTACAATCAATACATATATGATTAATAATATATAGCAAATAATATGATTATATTATGTTTATATTAAGTTACTTAAACAAGACGATTCCTACATCATAGTTTAAAGAATTGGGTTTGCGAGGCTAGGTAGGTATCTAAAGTGTAAAGATAAACACATTCGTAAAAAAATTCTTTTAGCTACGAAGTGCGCGATTAGGTAGGTAGGTACGTGAACGGTCTTACGCGTAGGTATTGTAATAGAAAAGTTTGTTTTTATTTTATTTTTTTAATAAACAAATAAACCAATGGTAACGTATATTGTGCATTCCATATTTTTCAAAATATAAACCAATCTAGGTATACTCGACTAACAATATTATATTTCGGCACTATTAAAATCAGTATTTTAATGTTAGAAATCTTGTCAAAATTTTGATCATCTATAGGTATACATAGGTCGATTATGTTTCAGGGAGTTTAAGTTACTACGAAAATGTTGATTTTTTTTAAGGATACTGGTACAAACAATATGACTTAAAATGTATACCTATATAAATGGCAAAATGGGAAGGCCGGGCGGTCGGTAGACATGTTTGACAGGAACGTACAAAGCACCGACCGGCCAATGCTCCCGGCCCTCAACGAGCCCTATTTTTTGTTCACACACATCCGTCACCGAGCGTGTCTATTTAAGTGTTTCCATCGTGTGCGTGCATCTTTCTCGATGCAGCCGCTTGGAATATTCTTACTAAACAAATCTAAAATCAATTAATGTCATCCATTAGTTGTTGTGCAGTAAGTGGGTAGTAGGTAGGTAAGTACCTTCTAATAAACGGATCCTATTCATCGGTCAGATACGATAAGAGTATGAATACATTTTACCTTCGTAGGTAGGTAGGTACATTGTTTTCGTTTTGTGCATTCATTGATGGCGTTTCCCAGCGAGACAACTCGATCACGATTAAAGAGAACGGGTCGGAAGTAATACAGGTTATTTTGGATAATCAGATGAAACTGAGTGAACGGAAGAAAGAAACTAGTGCGGCCGACGACGGTCTTTGAACCCGGCTCGCGGAGAGAACGGGATGCACGCGGCGGCGGCGGTTTTAATGGTAGCAAATAAAACATCGCTGTTGCACTGCACAGTACAGTTGGCGGGTGCATAGCACGCACACGCACACTACGGAATCTACGGATGCATCGCCCAAGCAGGTACACGAACGAACGCGGGCCTTTTGTTCTCCTTGTATTTACGCTACGACTCGATCGAACTATCACCGAACCGTTGACTGACGTTCGTTCAGTTTCTCACGAAAAGTCTTTTTATCTGCGTCTATTGTAATCAGTAACGTCCGTGGTTGCTGTCTGTGCTACATACGCTCATTGATATATTTATTACATGGATGCGATGCGGCATCCCTATAGTTGTACACGGTTCACAAATTTTTGTGACGAATCGTCACATTATTCCACAGTCTTCTTCGTAGCCTGTTTTTGTTATAATGTAATTTGGTCCATACTTAGCTATGGTAACAATCGATCTATACGTTCTAATGTGTATCTATGCGTAAGATAGAACTCGATGCTTACCTATGTGCGCGAGATCGATGATGGGTATCTCGCAGCGCGCCAGCAGGGACTCTTCGGGCTGGGGTGCCGCCATAGCGTTTGGGTGCTGCAGAGGCATGCCGTCAACCGAACTGTTCGCTCGCGTGAGGGCCACTCGCCACCGCTACTCGCCCAGATAACACGCCCACACAATTCTTTCTTATCAGTCGTCAGCCACAGTAATTAGCAATTAGCGATCGCGACGCGAAACGATGAGTCGACTAATAAGGAACACCGGAACACGGCAGGTGGTCGCGCGACGTTAAAGTTTATTGAAGTTATGGATGGTCTTTTGATTGCCTCGCGTGTAGAAGCGTTCAGAACTCATTTGCATAACCTTGTAGTTCCTGCTGGAGGCGCTCAGCGATCTGACGTAGCAGCAATGAGCTATGCTGACTTGACACATTAAAAATTGGTTTGTGTGGCTCGACGACAGTAACAAACTGTGGAAACTGGCGCGGTAAGTGGTGTGGCCCGCGATGACCCGGCGGCGTCGCGCGCCCGCCCTGCACGTCCGTCTCTTGTAGCGCGCTCACCGTATGCGATGAGCGTTAGGTATCCTGGTGTCGGCTGCGCTCTCACTTGTATATCATCGCGCACACTTTCGCAATCGAGCGCTGTGACGAAACTATTCTGCCTTGAGCGGAGAGAGCGGCCGACGTTCGAACACGCGGCGGCGCGGCGCTTGCCTGACTGACACTGACTGCTCTACACAAACACGGCGCTCCGGCGCTGCTGTCTGCGGACTGCGGGGCGCCGGGGACTGGCTCGACTGGCCTAAAATTCGTAGTAGCGTAGCGAATAGCGATTGAGCGCCTCTCGCACTGTTGCTGCTCACTACGGCTAGCTTCACTCTGCTGAATGGAAACACCTGCATGCCGCCATGCCGATACAACAACTACCAATAACAAAATACTTTAAGTAGCATATACAGTATGAAGTAAGACTGGCGATCGTTGAATTTGGCGCCGTCTTGTAACCCACAAAGTGAACGTTTTAAATCTATTTGAATGAACATGCAGCAATTAATCAAAATTAATCAACTCAAAAATATTGTTTTATTCATATAATTTCATGTGTATTACAAACACTATTTGGCACATCGTCTTTCTTCAGAAGTTTCCTTTGTGAGTGTTGCAGTCGCTTCGATGGGGAAACGCGCGTCATCTGTGAGAGGCGATGTGTCGAATACTCCTTGGAACACGTTAATTTCATTAGGTCTCTGGCAGACGAGCGATATGGTGACACTATCTCGACGCGTGTATGATTCCAAAATTAGCATTCCGACGTCACTGACATAAATATTGTGGTGCACGTAAATTAAATATGTCAGGAGGCTTAAAATATGTTTTAATTCATAAAAAAATGATGGGAACTATACACAACACATCGTATTGCTCGTATGCTCGTGCCGTCGTTGTGCGTGATCAGTTTCACTTGAGACAACGCTCGAAGTACGAGGATCCGACGTAGCCGCCGCGCATGGCTCTCTGGACGTGCTGCTCGAAGAGCCGCCTGTTGCTTTGTAGCTCATCTGCTGCTTCTTTGTTTAAAGGATCTTCTGGATTTGGTTCCTAATATAAACATACAATAATATTAGTACCGCAAATAGTTCATTATAAGTCTAAACAAGAATAAAACTACCTAGCGAAGTAGCACATATATTTCAGAACAGTTTTAGAATGTCAACCAAAACATGTCAATAAATACATACCAAATTAGGTACAAATAGAATAAAGTTTGTTATTTCAAACTAACATGTAGTAACAATATATTATGGCAAATATAGGGTTTTATAATAATATCTTGGACATCTCACACATGGTCATATAATTCCATACACAGTGGTGGTTATATAATTAAGAAAATTTGTAGTTCCAGAATTTTTTTTAATATAAATTGTAATATTGTAGTTTTATATACCTTCTTAGAAGTAATTAGTTATGAAATAGTGACATGAATATAGGAAACAGAATTATGACTAGAGATATTAAAAATTGCTAATATTTTTTTTATAACCTTCATTACTTTAATAGTAAGAAATTCAAATACAAATAAAGCTGGACAAATAATTAAGAATGATTAATAAATAAACAGTTTGAGAATTGTTTTAGATGAAACTTGATTAATTAAATTACATTAATATGAAAGATTGCACATCAAAAGAGGCAAATAAAATACATTTTATATTAAATTAATAACTAGTAGCATGTCTCTGGCTTTTAATTACTGGCTTACAAGGACCAACAATTGGTTCTATCAATTTTTGACATTTTGCAAGAGAGATAGAGTTCCATTCTTCTAAGAAAACGTCCTACAGCTCTCTTGATCTGCTACAATGATTTAATACAGTTCTCTAGCCGTCGCACCAAAGATGTTCCATTGGGTCGATTGGGTGTAGATCTGGGCTGTTACCTGGCCAACCTAACAGAAACTGATTGTGATATGAGGTATTTCTTAACGGTGCATGCAGTATTGTGCTGGAATGTCCAACTAACTGGAAGCACGTCTACAGCATAGGGTAACATTGTTTTTTCCAGTATATTGTTGTGTTGAAATTGATCCATGGTTTTTTCATCAGCCTAACATGTCCAACTCTATAATCAGAAAAACAGTCCAAAATTTTCAGATCTCTCCCGCCATTGTTTAATGTCACTTTTCTGTATTTGGAGTCGAATGGTTTATCCTTTTCCATCAGAAAATACTCTGTTTATTTTTGACTTGTCAGAAAAAAGAACATTTTTCCATCAGTCTAAATGTCCGATTTGCATACCTTTTTGCAAATGCGAGACGGACTTGCCAATGGCGTTGTTTCAACATGGGTACCTTCTTTGTCATCCTTTAATATAAATTATCTTCTGCCAAACACCTTCAAATAGTGAGTGTCGAGATCGCGGAAGGGTTGTTTTCAACAAAATATTCTTTTCTTATCTCGTTACTCTTTAAAAAGATTTTTCCAAACGAACGAAATTACGATCATCTTGACGAGATGTCTTTGTGCGTTTAGGTATGCGCGCAATATTTCATTTGATGTATGAAAACGCTTCACAGTGTGGAAAACCATCATTTTGTAGCATTGCAAATGGTCAGCTATATTTTTGTACGACCAATTCTTCAATAGTGTATCAATTTTTTTTTTATTGCAACTGATACCCATAGCGCGTGACGTGAATTCTAGAAACCTTTTTGAGGTTTCTCGGTTCGCAATTCGCATCCTCGCGTTTTTTTTAGTTTTTTTTTTCATTTTAATACTGACTGTGGTACCCGGCTTCGTCTGGGTGGACTACAGAAACCTTCCCATTTCCTCCAATTCGATTTTTGGTTCGAACCATTGAAAGAATCATATAAATGAGTCGAAAAAATCTTATTTGCCACGAATTTTATGTTTTTATACAAATGTTTCGAAACGATCGATAATGTCAGTTAAAAACATTAAAGAGAAACATTTTTTTTAGTCGCATGTTATGTTTCATCAACTAAAACCTAGAAATGTGACTATGAAAAAATATAGAACATTTCTTTGTATGGTGGCTCCATCTATTATTGAATAACCGTACTAGACAAGCATCGTCCCCCCTTAATGAAATATACCATTTTTTATATTTTAAAATCTGGAGGTCAACCCCCACGGCCCTGCCACACCACACGATTTCTCTGTTTAGATGCCTCCAATTACTGACTGTATGGATTACTTAGACTGTGGTGTGGTGCCGCCGCCACCGTCACGGGCCAATGGCCGGGGCCCAGGTTCTATTCCCAGTGGCAAAGATAAAACGTTATTTTTTTACTTTTTTTAATATTAAATAATCGTTTTTCATATAAATAATCATAAAAAGTCTAGAAGTAATAAAAATATTTTTTCGAGATTTATCAGGACATGATTTAAAGACTACTCAAGAGATGGCATATGCGCTAGGATGAAGCGCCCGCGCCGAACGCCGTGCGCGCCGCTTTATCTGGCATGCGTCGCCAAGCGTAAACGTTGTGGGGAAGTGGGGTGGAAGCACGAAATTTCTGTAGCTTTGGGCTGGGCCTTAATAAGTATGGAAAATTTTTGCAATACGACTAAATAAAAATAATATTAAGTACATACAATAAGTTATACTAGTTTTTGTGGGAAAAAATATTGTCATAAAAGTAATCGTTCTTAATTGTACGACCACCACTGTAGATAGGTATTTTACACCCGCACAAGGAACAAATAGAAATGGACGCGATCTTAGGGTCACCAGTTTGCGCCTCCAACAACTCAACCAACTGGCCAGTCAATAATCAGTAATAGGGGATCTGATTCTCATTACACTTGAATCTACCACTATAAACTAACATCTGGTGATTGATACCTGTGGGTGATACCAAAAATATCCTTTGCATATTGGTTTTCTACAAATAGATAATGCACTGATGGTACGGTCAACAATTGTCAGTCAGTGCACTATTAGTATCAGACGTAACAAGCATTTAAAAAAAATTACAATATTTTCAGATTAGATAATGAAGATATAGCATTATAATTGTAATACAAACCAGGAACAAGTACTGTAAACCATAAACTATGGAATTCACTGTTAGAACTGGTTTCCAATCTTCTCTCAATATATTTAAACAGACGTTTCCTTCTAAATCAATGTTAGGATGATACACAGCTGTTTCGCACTTTACTTTAGGGGGTTCGTGTGGATAGTTCGGTCCTACCTGTTGAAATATAATAGCAAATTTTATATATCATTCACACACAGTTACTGCAGTTAGATTTGAAAATGTTATTATTCATTAAAAGATGGGACAATCAGCCAAATTTTCAGTACATTCATGTTTTTATAGAAGAAACTAATACTATCATATTCTAAAAATCTACACTCAAAATAGACATGATGTGATGTGACCTTTACTTCTGGAAAATACTCTTGTAAATTTAATTCTCCAGAACTCTGAAATACTGAAAACTGTCAATTTTCTTTCCAGAATACTGAAAATTTAAATAAAATAATAAAATTCCTGCTACAATTTAAAATTTGTGTAATAAGTTACAAAAATTTAAAATAGTAGCAGCAATTTTATTATTTCATTTAAATTAATTTTATTTCAAAATAGTTATTTTCTTTAGTCTGACAATAGATTTTCCAAATATCAAAAATATATATCTTAATGATATCCTACAAGCCTTCATACAAAATCATTATGTGTTGAAACTTCATTCTGTAATTTATAGTACAATTAATGGCTGATGCTAGTATTTTCAGTTATTAGTTAATAATATAAACAACCAGGTATAAGTCCGGCAATTTTATTAGGACTTTAGAAAAAGACAGCTAAAGATAAAAGAAGAAACTATGATGAATTTTAAAGACATAGCTGTTATTTGAAGCCATGGATGTTCATAGAGATACTGCGTTGTGGCCACAAAAATGTGAGCAAAAAAATATATGCTTTAGACTAAATTGAAATTGAAGACCAGTTGAAGTTTCGAAATATTTACAGTGAAGTAGAATTTTAGGTGACCCAAATGTAAAATGTGTACTTTAAAAGAAAAAAACAGATTCTGAAATTACATTTCATGTGTAATTTAACAAAATGTTTGAAACAACGGTAATGACGTATAGTCTACTATGACATTTTGCTCACAATTTTTGATTATTTCAAAGTATGAGAGGGCATACATAATAATAATGATAATAGAGGCATTTTAGTTTAAAAAGGCAATAAAATACTCAGACATGATTGTTATAAATTTTATTGTACCCCACATATTTTTGTTAACTATTGTATTACATTGTTTATGAAATTGTAATTTAAGACCAGTACGAAATATACATTCTGGTATTTTATTATTTAATTGGTTATTAAAAGTTTATTATTATGTATCTATTATAAAGGATTCTAACATCTGATTTTCAAATTTTAAATAATAGGTAGATGTTACAGTCCTTTTTTACTAAATGGAATTATTGTAAATGAAAGCATTACCTACCATTTATAGTTACATAATTATGGCACAAAATATTGTTGATGATGATATTAGTGAGATAAACTATAAGAAAGTGGAAGTCATTTTCCTGATAAAAATAAATGATGTTGCAATATTTTCGTGTGGCTGCCAACTTTGGAATTTAAAGTTTATTTGTTTAAAAAGAAATCATAATTGCTAACAGTATAACATATAGGAGCGTGAGCCATTAGATTAGTTAAACATTTAAGTCATACAATTTAGATAGTATTTTTAATTTATAGGTATTTTTAGTTTTTTTTTAATTAGAATTTAATTTAGAATTTATTAGTACTTATAAAAATTTATGATTGTAGTTGTGGTAATTAAATTACTATCCATTTTTAACAGTCATACAAATAAATATTTTATTATTGGTGCATGATCTTCGAACACTTAAACATAACTCTAATAATGATTAATGGCTAAATTGTAATAATTGTTTAATGGGTACCATTAATGTTTGCCGATTTATAGTTGATCATAATCATTCCACCTCGTGATATTATGCTATCATTTTAAATTTAAAAACCAAAATAATTAACTCAGTACAATTAGCATATGTAGTAGAAGCGAATGCATTTCTTCTATTATATGGTATTTTATAGTAGTATAATTAGAAGGACAAAACAAAATCATAAGTACAGTAATTGACATATATTATGCATGGCTTCTAAGTGCAATGCGCATATCCTATTTCGCAGGTCTGCCTTACTTCCCGTTGCAATGTTTCTATGTTATGGCAACATTTTTGTGACCAACTAATTTATAACCAAGCATTTATAGAGACAGGACTTTTAGGCAGAGTGTGAATGAACCCTTTTATTATCATAGAAGGATAATCATTATATGCCATCAATTTTTTTTTGATGATCATGTTTTAAAAATACATGTCATTTTAGCATGTAATTAACAAAAGTCATAAACAAAATTCAACTTTAAATACACTTAATATGTACTAACACTAACTATACATAATATTTGTAACAAATTATGATTTTGTAACTCAAAAAGTTTTTGTCTGTCTGTCTGGTGTGTCATAGGTTGCTAATGTCTAATCTGTTATGTCAATGAACTTTTAATTCTACAGCACATGTCAGACAGTCCCATGATAGTCCACATATAGTACACACTTCAAAATAAAACATTATTTAAATGTAAGCGAGTGAAATATTCTTAATGTGTTCATGTTGGTAGCTTGTTTTTAATGCCTTTGTAATAAGTTTTAGTATAGTAGTACTTAGGGTTTATTAGGATCAGTTTCGGTTATGACCTCTTTTTTGGCAAGTAACTACTTAATACTAAAAATATTGAATAATTTGCATTGATGTAAAATTGTGATATTTATTAGTCAGTCGGTAAAATCCATATGCTTACTTAGTATGGGACTTTTAGTGTACAATACAGACAAACACTTGATTGTTTAGGTTCCATACCTAAAAGATTGCATGTTAAAAAGGTCAATGTCATGGTCATATATTATTCAGCCAACGCCATCTGTCTGTCTGTCCATCTGTCCCACTTTTAAAGGGCTTAAAAGCTTTTGAACTTTAATGGGTAGCTGATTGAAATATTTAAAGAATATATCTTTTATGGTGTATATTCTAACAAATAATTTTAAAAAAGAACAGCAAAAAATTAAAGAGGGCCCCATTCAAGAAATGTTTTTCTTCATATTTATTATTTTATTTTTGTTTTTTGGTCAATGTTAAAACGGGTAATTACAAGTATCAAACATGGTGCAATTAAAGTTATTATAGCAAACTCCAAATAATATTAAAAACACCAAATTAATAAAAACTGCTAATGTGTGGCTCAGGCTCGCTATGAAGACCTCGAACTAAGTCTACATTTTATAAACACATCGCACAACAGTCTACACTTCGTCAGTTTTTATTTAAAAATTAGTCACGTAAACTTACCTTAAAACTAAATACAAAACGACCTCCTCTGTAAAATCCTTCATCAGGGCATATGATAAGTTTAAAATTCAGTAAATCATCTGGATCCGAAAATTCTGTACTGCAAGTCTTGGGCAAATTCAATTCACTCAAATCTGCAAGTGATAATATTTTTACCTAAACAAAAACATCCATCAAGCCGCATTGGAGCAGCGTGGAGGATTAAGCTTCAAATCCCTTCATCCCGAGGGGCGGTCTAAGCTCCTGCAGTGGTGCATTAATGGACTGATGGTAAACAAAAACACAAATAAGTGCTTAAATGTTTAAAGGTATTCTTACCAAACTTTAAATCATGTTAACTATGGATTCACCTATAAAATTAAATGTTGCATTTGACGTAACTTTAAATTCGTTAACATCTTCATAAGAATATGATTTCTTACTCATTGACTACAACAAAATACCTACCTAATAATTACCTACATACATACCCAGTTATATGTAATTTAGTACATTTCAAAAGTCGTCTACGTAAATTATAATTTTCCAGTTAACTTTAGGGTTTAGCAAAAAAATCTTTCTATTTTCATTTTGGTAGGTATTTAAGTAGCAATAATTTTAATACCTTTATTAATTCGAAGTTGTGCTGCAGAGGGTTTCTTTTGTGTACCGCCTGTTCTAGACGATCCCTCCTCATCTTTTTTTTGTTGTTTTAATGAAAACAGTTTAATCATTCTACTAATCGATTAAACTACTGAAACAGCTAAGATTTGACACCTCAATTTTATCACTACGTGTTGGTTGTTTGTTACCGATTGCCAAACATGAACAGCTGTTTATTAGACTTACGATTATTTATTTAATATGTTTAAAATTATTTCATAAACTAGTATTTTAATCGAAGAATTAAATAAGAATAAACATTTATTCATGAAAAATAGTATTTCACAGAATTTTGCAAACCAATGAGGCCAAGTGAAGGCCAATGAGTCAGTGTCCAACAGTGTCCAATAGAAAGAAACACAGGAAATGCAATGAAACAATGAAAGAATTTTGTTGGATTGATAGTCAATTACTAAGAAAAGTTGTACATTGAAAACAGACGAATGAAATGAAACTTAAAAAAAAATGAAATCATTAGGGCCGCAGTGCACACTCCGCTACTACCACATTACCGATTTTATTTTAAATAACTGGTATCACTTCACTTGGTATACCTATCGTATTTGTGTAGCGGTATCGCTGTATTTCGTCAAATATTTGTGCAAAAATAAAAATGAGATAAACATGAGATAAACCACTGCCTTCTATAGTTACAAGCCATGCTATTACATTTGGCAACGTCGCATTAACTGTCACTTGTAGTCTGATTAATTTCGTCAGCTGACAAGATGTCATGATTTAATAATTGAAAATATGGGATTTAAATAACTAAATATGAAATTATCGGTAGCATTTAACAGAAAATAGAAATAGGAGAATCTATTAAATTATATTAGCACACGCCCGCAACTTCGTTTGCGTGTCATAAGTGGATTTTACGAATAGAATAGAATCATCAATAGAATAAAAATAATGGTTATTATATCTCATTTCTGTTAGTGTTACTATGATTTTGTGCGTTTATCACAGGCTATATCTTAAAAACTAGTTTTATTGTATAATTTTCTACGGGAATGTACCGTTCCCTTGCAGTTTATTCCTCTTCCTGGGTTCTACGTAATCAATCTCGCCGGACCTGCTGGTGACTAGCATGCGGTTAAAGTGACCATGAAAGGTATAAGTATAGTTCCCCGAGATCTTCCAAATTCCATATCCTCGAACCTATTCGAAAAATGATAAAAATTTACTGTAATTTCCACCCAAACGTGACGTGAAACGAAAGACGATTATGGTGAAAATATCAACTTACCGTACTAATTACGAATAAACACGATGGAAAACGTAATTTTTAACACTGATTTATTATTTTAAATCAATATCTCTGTTTACATAACGTTTAAATGGAAGAAAACGCGAATTAATGACCTAATTGATACTAAGGCTCGGATTACACGCAACGTTGCCAGATTTCAGTAGCATGGCTTGTAAACTATAGATGGCAGTGCCTAATTGATACTAAGGCTCGGATTACACGCAACGTTGCCAGATTTCAGTAGCATGGCTTGTAAACTATAGATGGCAGTGGATAAACCGACCATCCACACATAGCTTCAAACAGCAAATAACCTTGAATGTTCGCCTTATTTGCCATGTCATTTGCCGATTGATGCCCCACGGACACGTTGACTGTAGCAGATTGTTATTATTACCTGAATGTATATTCATCATCATCATCAGCACATGTTACCCCACTGCAGGGGCTTAGGCCTCCCCCAGGGTAAGCAGGGGGTTTGGAGCTTAAATCCACCACGCTACTCCACTGCGGGTTGGAGATTGTAACGACCGCCATCTATTGACAGCGTCCGGGACCGACTGCTTAACGTGCTCTTCGAGGCACGGAGTCAGTGATAGTTAATGTACTTAAGTCAGAAAAACTCATTGGTACACGCCCGGATTCGAACCGTGGCCCTTTAAGGCCTTATAAATTTGAGACAGGTTCGTTGCGCTTTGGGCTATCACGACACGACCTTTGGGCTATCACTATATTTTTAGGGTTGAAACCATGGAAATTTTTGATAAAGCCTTTTGGTAAAAATTCAGAAATATGTGTTTCAGTATTATTAGAAATTATATCCTTAAGAGGGTAAAATAGGGGATATGAAAACCTGTACGCAAGTTACGTTATTTCTAAAGTTAAAACAATTCAAATTGTTAGTTAGCTTTTTAGTTAGACATTAAAATGACTTGTTCCAGCGTTATTGTAAAATAAAACCTTATTTTATTTATTTATACTCCAAGCGTGCGTTTTGTTTACGAATTATCTCAAAGATTGCAGCACAGAAAAATAAGTACAAGATAACGTTGTGCCGAGCTCATATGCGCAAATGTTATAACTTCGAATAGCATAATATTACGTATACTCAATAGTATACGTAATATATATGTACGTACGTACGTATATATTATAGAGGGTTTCTCACTTGGATCTTGCAAGCACAAAGGAGAGTCGAGAGAAAGAATATATAAAAATAAGAGACAAAAGTAAAGAATTAAACTTTAATCAAGACCAAAAATTTGTTTTAGATTTCCAAACACTTGGACATCGTTCTAAGAATCCATTACATACAAAAATATACAGGTGAAATTGAAGGTGAAATAAATAATCTCAGGTATCTCGGAATTTTAGTGTCAACAGAAGCGTTATTTGCCGTCTTCATCAGCGTTACACTAACACGGGAGATCTTGCTGAGCAGCATCCAGGTCGAGGAAGGTGTACAACCACACGGCAAGATCGATATATACAACTGACTGCAAGACTGACTGACTGCCAGCCGATGTTAACCGCCCGAGAGATAGGTTTAAGGCTACAAAATTCAAGTGGTGTTGTTGTTAGCTACCAAACTGTGCGAAATCGACTGCATGAGTATGGCCTACGAGCACGACGGCCAATTAGGTGCCCATCGATACGTCACGGGAATCGCGCTCGTCGAAATGAATGGTGTAGGGAACATATTACATGGACCCGGGAACAATGAGTTAAAATTTTATTTTGCGATGAGTCTCGATGTGGGTTCAGCCTGACACTAGAAGGGTAAGAGTGTACCGTCGTCCTGGAAATACTGAAAGACTGAGGTGCGTTCTGGAAGTGCATCCATACAACGGTTCAACAGTTATGGTATGGGCGGGTATTATGAAGAACAGACGAACTGAGCTCGTTTTTGCAAATGGTAACATGAACGCTGTAAATTACGTTGAGAATGTTCTTAGGCCTTATGTCCGTCCATTCGCACAAACGCTTGGCTCCGATTTCACTTTGATGCTTGAAAATGCGCCTTCGCATACAGCTTTGCACACACGGGAGTACTTGGGAAGGGAAAACATCCTGGTATTGCCTTGGCCTACACAATCACCAGACCTCAACCCCATCGAGCATGCATGGAACATGCTACAGAGACGTGTTTTAAAGGACTTGGATAGAGTGACAACAACCCAACAACTGATGGACTTACTAAAATTTCATTAGTAGCAATTGCCGCAGGATTACATTAAGAGTTTCATCGATTCTATGAATAATCGGTGCCAGCAAGTCTTCCATAACAGAGGAGGCCACACTTTGTATTGATTCATGCAATTTTTATACAACCATTTAATTTTAGTTTAAGTTATGTTGATTAGGCACCCTACTTTGTACTACGTACATACAGTACTTACTCGTAATTATTGTTAATTAAGATAATTAAAAAATAAATATAAAAAAACAATTGTTGTTTAATATTAAAAAAGCATTAAAAAATAATATAAATAAGAAAATACTAAGGATTTAATGCGAAAACACATTGTAAAATTGAAATTTGTATGTGTTGCTTAGACTTTTTTGATGTGTGTACTAGAGCAAGGCCAAGTAAAAAGCACCCGCAACCGACGAACATATATGCATTGCTTAATTTATCTTAAATTTTTTGAAATATGTCGTATTTATATTTATTAGACTTATATTACGAATAGTTAGGATTGACGATATACTACGATGTACGCATATTAATTCAAAATAATTCAAAATTATATTTGTTTTATTTAAAATTGATACGTTCGATTATACCTGCGCTACTTCGGGCGTAGTTAACTTCGATCAGACTTTTAGTTAGGTGGCGCGTATAGTAGACACATAACTACAGATCGCGCGGCGAGAGTTTGGCTTTGACCTTCGGGGTGGAGGGGATTACTGCGCATGGGTACTGTCACGCACACAATACTTTTCCTTTTTTATGTACCGTGGAAGCGTATTACTTGATACAGTATGTTAACATGAGACATAATCAACCATTTGTAAAAATATTTTTCCTAAAATTTGCAATGACACCACTGTAGTAGTTTGTGTCCCATGTGTTAGTGGTTAGAGCTGTGTTCTAGATTTTAACTGGAGAAATTTGATAAACGTAAGCATTTTCTTATAATTATGACTAAATGTTATGGTACTAAATAGATAACAATAAAAGGTGGTTGAAACTTAGATCGGGAATTCAAAATTTACGAACATTTTTTTCCCTATCTGCAATTAACGTATCTTCAAGTTAATCAAGATTAGTTTAAAGTGTTTTTCATAAATATTAGTGCTTTCGTGATGTTATTATTTTTGTTTTTTGTAAATAATTGTATTTTGTTGGTAACTAGAGACATGTGTCTCAAGTTACAATCAGTGTCTCAAGTTTTATGATGTCTCATCTTACAATCGCTGTCTCTGTCTCAGCTGTGTCTGTCTCATTTTTGATTCATATTATGAAAGATAATAATAAGAAATAATATTAAAAGCAAAAACGTATATGTTTTTCCTGGTGTAGATGACATTATGGTCATTAAGAGACATAACGTAATAAAATGTGTTCGACCCATACAGGAAAAAAGGGGCCGTTACATGTTCTAACTCTTTTTTTATACTTAAATTTAATTTGTAATAACTAAATTAACCCAATTTGATATAAGTGTTTGAATAAACGCTTTAAATTCTAACGGACCGACTTAAAAGACTGTACTGATACTGTGAAATTAGGTAAAAATGTGTAGCATACTCGAGACTGAATGATAACATGAGAATCGTTTCAAGTTTGCCCCGTATTGATAAACTTTATTATTATTATTTTTTTTTAAATAGAGTTTTGGATTTGTAATCACTTTGATATGCTGTTTTTAATTACAATAAAACTTGAAATTTATATGAATATATTAGTTACGTTTTTACGACAATTTCAGATATTTTTTTTTGTTAACGAAAAATTATTCGTTTTTATCTTTATAATTCACTATCAGATTACAAATGCTTGCGATCCCTACTGTGACAACCTTTGATTATGCCAATAAAAGTTACTTATTCGCCCTACAGACTTTTATTTAAGGGTTTCTTATTATTTAATTTTATTACGAAAATTACCTTGAATATGAATTTTTTTTTTATTTAATTAAAAGTATATTTAATTTGATTTTGTCTCAAGTAGAACCAGTAATGGCTAACTTGGTATAGTACGTGTTTTGAACCATTTCTCAAGTATACCACTGTATATTGGTAACATGAGACAAAAATATTTTGAAAAAAATTTCATGACAAACATTTATTAACAATAGTTACGTTCAAATATATCCTTAAAGAATATCAAGACCTGTTTATTGTCAAAGTTTTACGTAAATTATATGTGTTTATGTGGAGATTTTTATTCTTAAACTTTAAAACTGTCTCAAGTAATACGCTTCCACGGTACCAGGTTGGATATTTGAGTGGGTCAAAATTCATGTTCTGTGGTAATAATGCTAGAAAATAATACGAAATAGATAAACTTCTTCATTTATTAAAACTATTGATAGTTATTTTACTTATATAAAATGTTTATTTCCTTTTAAAGTTTACAGAGACAGCGATGAAAATACTAAATAATTGTTTTTTAATAAAATCATCATCATCTTCATAACCATCATCAGAATCATCGTCTTCGGAACTATCATCGACGCGAATTATAAATTGCTCGGTAAGTAAATCAACTACATGGTCACTCTTGGCGTACTCTTCTTCTATATTTTTTACCTTGGGAAAAAATATGTAAATATTTTTTCCCATTCCTGGGCACCCATTAAGGATACTTTTTCTTTGATAAGTTTGGTACATTCTTGTAAATTCCATTTAACATTTTTGCTAGCTACATATTGTTTAATAGTAGCCCATGCCTACTATAACTCAACAAATAATAACAATCGACAACAATAAACAATTAACGAAAATAGCAATTCACTTGTGAATGTGATTGTACAACAGGAGTGCGCGGGGCATGCGAGAGGCAGGGAACGACTGGAGCGCCAATCAGAGCACCGCGTGCGCCTACACACCCGCCCCGCACCCCGCTAATTGCCCGTTGATACCCAATTTTCAAATTTCTGCGCAATAACGGTCAAAGCCAAACTCTCGCCGCGCGATCTGTACTAGAGCAGGCAAGCTTCTTAAAGCCCTGTATGTAACGGTTGGGCATTGGAAAAAAAAACGATCAAAAATAACTGTACCTTAATTAGTATAAATCAAAGGTGCTTCTACGAGGTACCATCGAGGTACCTATTCTTATTCTCCTTGTTTCTTTCTGTTGAGACGTTGAGACCATAGACATATATATACTAGCGTAGGAGACCAACTGACATCTAAACATCGCATGACCGAAACGGAAATGAGTATGTGTGCAAAATTCACATGTGGTTGAGCCAGTTTTAGTGATGTGCATGGGTGTTTTTTATATTATCGATAGCACGTAGTACTTTCATGATAATGTGTCGTTGAAATTACCGCGATATCATAAGTCGAAATCGGCAATACTATTTATTATTTTGAATCTGCTATACTACATAATTTTTGTTTTGAGTTACTTTTCCTAACTTTTGGTTTTTTAAAATGACAAATCATCAATCAGTCAATTCAAATGCCATTTCCTTTACTCCAATAAATATTTTTTTTGTTAACAGTTGATAATAAAAAATTTGCAGAAGTAAAGAAAGCGTTAACATCGTTATGGAAATGTTAATATTTAGTTGAATACAAGCCAAGTAATAAATAAAACAATATAAATAAACGATTTTTATTTTTAATTACAATACGTCACGTTGCAACGCATAACAACAAAATTTTAACTCTTTGTAAACAAAAAAATGAGAATGTACAAAACAAAAACATTTACAATAGAGAAGTTCATGATGTTCAAAATATACAATTTAACTCGATAGAATTGAAAGATAAACCAAAACTAATAAAACAGTGAAAGTTTTTCTTAAATTCGTCAATAAATGACTGAGAAATAAATTATTGATATTTATTAATTTGACGACCGCTTAGCCTAGTGGGTAGCGACCCTGCCTACGAAGCTGGAGGTCCCGGGTTCGAATCCCAGGTCGGGTCAGTATTTATATGATGAATATCGATACTGGTACCGGGTCTTGGTTGTTATATGTATGTGATGTCTTCGCTTGGTACGCAAAACACAAGCTAATGCTTAGTTTGGGGCCACGACGTTGTAATGTGCACGTTATTATTATTATTATGTATTTTCGTGCGGTTTGACTGGTGGATTCTTACTGCCCATGACGTCACATTGTCTACTCGATTGAGTGTCGCGTCGTCTCACTACACCACAAATTATGCCTTGGATGCCTTGGACTAGTCTATAATATCTTTTGTTTCTTTGTGTAATAGGTAATTAAGTTTTATTTGAATATAAAGGAACAAGTTTTTGTAAAAGACAGTGATAATTTGCCTAAAATTGATATTTTCACTGTGATGGACTTTTCTTCAAATCCATTTTATATTAGTGCTGAAATAAAGGTTTAGGCTCTAAAGTTGAAGGTCCTGGTGATATATCCCGGTAAACGTACGCTGACACCGATCGCTTGGTCTTCAGATTGACCTGTACAGAAATTACAGTTGGCATAAATGCTCTGACTTTAGATATTAAGTATTATTAGTATATTACTTAATATACCTACTTAGTAAGCACATATGAAAAAAAAAGAAACCCCTAACGGCACAAATTCAGTAGGTATAGATCCTTTCTTCAAAAGTCGTCGGTGATTTAGTTAGACAAAACAGTTATCCGTAAAATGTCTACTGCAAACCAAAGAATGTTTTCGAGGAGTCCCACCTGTTCTATTTAACATTTTTTTCCATTGTTCTATGCTAACCGTGTTTACAGGAAACCTGGATATTATGAAATAGTCATCATTATCAGGAAGCATTTTTTAACACCGCAGTTTCTTGGAGGAAAATGAGGTTAAACTATTGTATACAGTAGTTTTGTCATTCAAAGTTTAATTATTTACGACGTTCATAATCAGAGAACAGATAGAACGTCAGACTTTAAATCATAAATAAATAACGGTTAAAATTAAATAGAGCATCAGATTTTAAATCATAAATAAACAACGATTAAAATTAATTGTGTATATATCTTATATTTTCATTTGAAAAAGTCTTGTATTTACATATATACCCTATGTGTAGTATATATGTATAGATGTCATACTTTCCCTTACAATGTGCTGCCAGGCTAAATAAACCTCACAATATGTTTAAAAACAGTTAACGACATCATTCCAGTGGAACAGGTGCAATTAGGTAATATCAAATTTACAAAATATTTATATTTGAAAATATCGACATATCGATACATTTTGTGCAATCCCTATGCTTCATTGTTTGATTGTAATTTTACACAATATTTTCGTATCGTACACATAATTGTTTAAAATAACAAATTATTTACAAAATAAAGTATTTACCGTATACTACTGATGTATAACCAAGTAAATTTAGGATTGCTTTTTTTAAAAATAAGCATTAAGATAACAGTATGTTATTGGCAGTACTTACCGGTGAAATGTCTCTTTATTTGGATTATTAACATATGTTACAGTGCAATTTAAAACTGAACACTACACCATTTTTATCACAAGAATTAATTTTTGTAGAATTCAAAACGATTATAACACAAAATAGAAAACAAAGCTGGACCTTATTTTGACAAGTGAGTCTAAATGAGACTAAATGTGTTCAAAGAGGTTTTATGTCAGATTTTCTTGCATTTCTTTCTCGCATGTAGGATTTCCGCAAAGAGCTGGATGTCATTCGCACACTGTGTTCCTCTCTTACGCTAGTATATATACCTTTATGGTTGAGACCCACATTTCGGACTGGCTTGCTCTCTATTCTATTACTTCTATAATTATTGTGACATAAATCCCTTGCATAAATCACAGTCTATGGTGATCTATATAAGCTATGGTAACTAATGGAAGCATAAAATAAAAATTTAATCTGTGTTAGAAAAATGGAAGAAAGTGGAAGTAAATTGTCAATGTTCACTGTGATGTGTGCTACGTACGTGATTTTTCTGTAAATCCGCTTCAATTCTTGATTCTATTGCAATGCATCTGATATCGTTACCATACTGCAATTCATATTAATTAGCATTACAAGAAGCTGTAACCATGGCTAGTGACGATGTAATAGAATTGGGCTCCTCGGACGATGAACCTGAGCCGGCGCCAAAGAAGGTATCGCGTCCTACAAGAACTTCTATTATAGCTAAATGTACCAATTTTTCAATTGTGTCTTCATGATACTACTGAAGTTATCATTAAGTTTTGGTATGAGTACTTTTCTTAGCCTATGTGAAGCGCATACATTCTTGGAAATTGCTGAGCCAATGATAACATGAATGTAAACATTTGGTAGCGCTTTCCAATGTAGCCTGCTGAAAAGTTACAAAATATTTGGTACGGCTTTCCAAAACTACCACCCTAGATGTGTTAATAATAATTTAGGGGATGGAAGGACGAGGACAGAAAACCAACTTTCAGAATTTTCAGGAATGCGGAAATGTGAAAAAAACCAAAAATAAAAACTGAAAACTACCTACCCGTTACTACAGACATGAATTTGCTCCTTGTATTGACATAATCAAAGGATCGACTATTGAAGGAGGGAATAGACTTCAACATTAAAATAAATTGAAAACAGTAAATACGTTAAGAGTTTCCTAACCTATCTTTAGTAACAACTGAAAATTTGATTTGCATGGCGCTCGGCGGCCGCTACCGCGGCACGCTCGCTTCGCTCGCTCGACTCGCGCGTTTTTTATGTTCCTAGTGGATTGGAACCATCAATTGTTGGAACAGTAGTCAGAGTGCCGATATATTCGGTTTTATTGTATATTTTTTAAACTAACTAAACCGAAACTACCTATTGATTGAGAAATGGCGGCAAAGCAACCTACCTTAACCGAATTTCTTTTAAACGTTCTTTTATGTGCTAAATCTAAATAGTTGAGACTTATTAGAAGAGTGGCTGGCCATTTAGTGTTAGTTTCAAGTGTTTTGAGTTTGAAGGTTAACAAAAATGTCTTAGTAGCAGGTATGTATTACTCATTTTTAATTCCGCCTTTTTTCGTATTTCCGCATATCTAAAAATTCTAAAAATGGGTTTATTCTTTTCACCTCGCTCCCTTCTTTTTTATTATTAGTACCCTTAGGGTGGTAGTTTTGGAAAGCCAACCCAAATATTTAATCAGGCTTATGAGGGAGAGGTGTAAGAACTTCATGCAGTAAATATTTTTTTAAGGAAATGAAAAATAAATAAGTTTATTAGTGGCTCGTCGCTGCGCTCCGCTTTGCTTCTCGCATTATCACAAGCAAACTATAACCTAACCTATTTTAGCCAGATTTCAAATTGATCATTTTTATGAACATAATTTTCATCAGGCAACAATGGAAAGCCGACCCCTTGATTATGTTTGGTAATTAAAAGATAATTTTTTTAATTCAAGGTCAAGTATGTTTGTGTTTTTCTATAAAGAAATTTGGTCAAAATAGGTTCATTGTCCACCATTTCTCAATCGATCAGTTAATGCGAGTAATGTAGTGGAGCGACAAGTCACTAAGAAGCTTTTCTATAATTTTAAAATTTGGTTAAGGTAGGTAGATTATCTACCATTTCTCAATCTATAGGTTAGATTAGGTTGGAATATGTCAATGCGAGAAGTGAATTTCTTTGTAACAGAAATGTTCTTTTTATTTTTGGATTAATTCTGTTAGGGTGGTAGTTTTGGATAGCAGTACTTTTTATTTATTTTTAAATAAACCGAGTTGTGTTTCAATGGTGTGATATTTGGCAGAGTGCCAGTTTTTGTGTTAAGTAACATAAAAACATTAAAAAAAAAATAGTGGCATCCTTTTGTACCGAAGTGAAAAATGAACACAGAGTTATGCCAGTATTTCAGATCAATAGTGAAAAAAAATAATTTATAAGGTTGCAGTTATAAATCTATAGTGTACTTTTCTCAATTTAGTTTTTTTCGTTTCTCGTTTAGCCACTCAAGCATCCAAGCGCGCAAGCGACACTAGCCTCACACGTTCACGGGTTAAATCGTCTTTTGTTCGCACCGGGCGGCCGCGACTTTCTCGACAATAAGGATTATAGCTGACGAACTTTTATAGCAATATGAAAACAAAAAATACTTGTGGTATGCTAAGAAAATAATGAATCTCATGTAATTAAAAATAAATTACTCTAAAGTGCAAAGCATTAAAAAAATCTTCATTTGGCGATTTCACTAAAAACGTTTTATTTATTTCGGGTTTTATCACAAAAATATATAAGGTCTGCCAATAACAATTTTGACAATAAAAAACTAGACATTCTCCCGTTTGAAATGATAAAAATAGATTTAGTTACCACATTCTCATTAAAAATCACACCACGAAACAATACGTTACTTTCACAACACAGCAGAGTGAGAAACGTCACATTTATTTTGATTTTTTCAAAAATTGGGGTGACCCACTACGGACAAAGTTTAAACTATAGATGAAATATTTAATATAGCGTCATCTAGTGGTTTGCAAACATTGTAGTTCAATGAAAACCTTAACGAAATCGCTGGGGGACTGTAGTCACCATGGACGGTTAAGCGAATTTCTCTTCGGGGACTGTAGTCACCGTGGACATTTGAGTGGTTAGATCTAGTATTTAAGTTAGTGTGCAATGTAGTAATTTTAAGTCTGATAAAATCTATTTCCAAATTTGACCTAATTTTTAAAAATGTTGTTTAAATATAGTGACAAAGTTATTATATAATTTAAGTAAGTTATAATATAATATAATCATGTTTTAATTAAGCTATTGTATTATTATACTAAGTATCTACCTACCTACCAAGTAATATGACTAAATTTGTTTCATAAAATTTTATTTTTTAATACTATTTATTACAAATTACATACTTGGGCCTGTTCGGGAATTCATAGTCACTATTGGAGCATGGTTATACATATATGAAAAAAATTCTCAGCAAAGGCCAAAGTACCCATGAGCCCAACTAAAAGTGCGATCATGTATCATGTGTTCATACTTGTTAATGTGGACTTTTTTAGGTTATACACTTATAGCTCTTTGTATTAGGGGTTGAACTATGAAATTGCCATTTGATATAGGGTAAATGAACCTAGAAATTACCAAAAAAAAGTTAATCAAAATACTTACCTATATACTATGTGCATTTATGTCATTTAATATGGAGATATGAACGCCTTTGCAATAGAACTCTAGGGAGTATAACTCAACAGAGTTTATAAAGACAAGTTCTACTGCTTCTTCTGGAATGAAAATTTTTTCCATGTAAAAAGATGTCCAAAAATAGGAAAAATGGAACTTGATCTATTTTAGAATTTTTTTTTTGTATCTTTCTGAAATTAAGAAAATGTATACATTCGTAAAAAACTTCACTGATTCATATTTTTTATTAAGCAGTTAGAATTTAGCCTATAAATTATTCTTTTCGTTCTTCTCAAAGTTAATTCAACATCGCACCTAGAATAATAAAACTATTTGCATCGTTTCCACTTGTACTAAAATCGTCAGAGTTTGGTTAGGCGCGTTGTCAGTCAATTGCTCAAGATTCATGGCTGTTGTCAGCGTTTTAAAATAGTAACAAAACGACGTGATTTTTGCACGCACGTAGAAAATGTCCCATGCTCATGGTAACTTCCTTATTGGAAAATTTTAAAAAGTAGAGCTGCGGGCATAATTACTAACATCTCAACATATGAAAACATTCACTTTCTATTTTACATAGATTAGAAATAGTTAATGGGCAGAGAACGAATTGCGTAACATTTCAATTTCAATGGGAAAACAGAATGATATAACAAAGTTAGAATCACTACCCCATACATGTAGGAGATTAGCCAAAAGAATCTTTATTTTACATAGAGGACAGCTGAAAAGATAGATGAAAATAAACATCGTCAATTTTACTGCGAGGAAATAACTTTTACTTTTAGCAAATATTGCTACAAAAAAATATAATTTTTTTATTGCAAATAACATTTATTTCATTTATTACTTTTACAATGTGTTAGTTTAATACACAAAAAAAACAATTTAAAATATAAAAAGCTTATTTGAAGTGGCCTCCATTGGCTGCAATACAGTCTTTTAAACATTGAGGCCAGCTATCAATAGAACTGTGCACTCTTTCCATGGGAAAATTCTTCACTGCCAATTGTATGGATTGTTTTAGGGACTCCAAATTATCATGGCGTTTAGAGCAAGCCATACTCTCTAAAACTGACCATAAATTATAACCCAGCAGATTATGATCGGGACTAGACGACGGCCAGTTTTTAGCTCTGATGAAGTCAGGAACATTCGTTTCCAACCATGACTGCGTGGACCGAGCTTTATGACCCGGCGCCGAGTCTTGCTGGAAGGACCATACTTGTTTATTGAACATGGTGTTGTTAAGGGGCTTAACTACCTTCTCAAGAATGGTATCTTGATACACTTGTGCCGATGTTTTGATACCTTTTTCACAAAAATATGGCTCAGTCATTTCTTCATAGCTAACACCCCACCAAACCATCACAAACCATCAGATAATGCCCATGTTGCACTCTGTCGACTAATTGGGAAACTCCCTTAGAGCTTTGAGCATAAATACGGTCATTTTGTTTGTTAAAATGACGCTCAATTGTAAAAATTTTCTCATCCGTAAACAAAATTTTTCTGTGACCTCCCTTTGCATACCGCTTCAGTAGTCGTTTCGATTTTACCTCCCTATTATTTTTTAAATCATCAGTTAAGAAATGACCAGTGCGCCTCTTATAGGTTGTAAGTCCTAAGTCATCTTTTAAAATACGCGGCATGGTTATAGGTGCTATCTTCTTCTCTCGAGATAAAATCTTTTGCTTTCGGACAGGATTTCTTCAAATTCTTTCTCTTACTGCTTTGACCACCTTTTTCGTATGAACACTACGTGGACGGCCAGATCTTTTTCTGTCACAAACAGAGGAGGTCTCATTGTACCTATTAATAGCCCGGTACACAAACATTCGACTAATACCAAGCGTATGGAGAGTTTTAAAAATTGTATTTGGCACCATACTTTGTGTAATGCAATCACAGTGATTTGGTTCTCTTTATCACCCCACTCCATTTAATATCGCAAAATATTGGACAATGTATTGGCGCCAAAATGAGAAAACACAATGAACAATTGTATAAAAATGACAGATTCCGAATTCAAATGTAATATTTTTTTATTTTTAATTGTAACAGTATTTATGGTCAGACTAGGTATAGGTAAAAATGCAGATAATATACACATGTATTCCACACGAGCGAAGGCTTGAGTGGCCTCTAGTATACTATAAGATAAAAGTATTCTTCAATATTATATATGTTAGATATTGATTGCCAGACATACTATTCTTTAATTGATTAAAATTTACTTTAAAAAAATTTGTTTCTAAACAATGACAAGATATACCTTCATGTGTAGACTATTATAATGAGATATTTCTTTCTTTTCAGATGAAACCATCACTTGATGCTATGGTTCACATTGCAAGTGAAAATATTGATATAAATAAAATTAAAAACACTGCCAGAACAGTTGATAGAAAAATCAGTGTACCACAATCAAATAATAAAATTGCTTTTTTCCATACAAATAATAAGACAAAAATCCAACCCAAAACTACCATAATCAAACCAATTCAAACTTTTATGAAAGTGAATGCATGTCCTTCTGTTAACTTGATAAATCCTATTAAAATTAAGAAACATAACATAAAACAATTTGTTGCAATTTCCCCCAAAATTAGTCAAGTACATAGTATAAATCCATTTGTGAAACATCTGCATGTGCAGTCTTCAAATATCGGTATTAATCCATTATATAATAGAAAAACACACAATCAGAAATGTTTAACTAAGCTCCCTCCGGAAATTACAGTAAAAAGAACAACAGGAAATGAAAAGAAAAATGTAAATATATCTGAAAAAGTTATGATTGTGAAAAGGCAAATGACACGAGTGATTCCAAAAGCTACTGAAGTTCTTACTGTTGATTTAGATGAAGATGATACACCACAATCATCTAGAAGTCATCCAGCATGGTGTTTAAAACCAGAAGAACAACCAGATAACAGCACCTTGCAAATGAAAAACAATAAAGAACCTGAACCACAATCGGTTGAAATTATTATAGAAGATAGTCCTATTAAGCTATCACAAAATACACTCAGTAGTGAAATAGGTAGAGTTTTGGAAATCACTGTTGATAGTCCTGTCAAATCTTTTAAAGACAACAACCTTGGTAATAAAGCACAAAGTGACAAAGCGGACACCGAAGTAGACAATATTGAAAAAAAGAGAACGCCATCAAGTAAAAAGAAACTCGAATATCCAAGTGAGGCATTATTAGAACAACAATCTCTTCATACTGAGTCTACTATAGAAAAGGATGCACCTCAAACTGAAACAGACATTCTTGTTAATAAAAGTGTGGAACAAATTTCTAAAGAATTGAAAACCATTGATGCACCAGGATTTATTACCAAATGTAATAAAAATGACAAGACAAACATTAATAACCAGGCAATTGGAAGTCAATCATCAACTGAGCCTGTAGTTATAGAGATATTTGATTCTCCAGCAAAAAAGCATAAAGGAACTATTGTTGAGCAAGATTCTGCCAATCCAAAAGAAAAGCATATTGAGAAAACTAAATCTACTATAAACTGCCTTATAGTTGACAAAGAAATGGTTTCTGCTAACACTGAATTTCATCCCGTGTATCAAAATTTCATTGATACATGTTTGCAGTTTGAAGATACAGATGATATGAAGAAAATTGTACAGAAGAAAATCAAAGCGTATTACAAAGAAGTATCAAAAACCTATACTGAATCTGAAGAATTCATTGAAATGGTTTCTAGTAAAGTGATGGCTATTCAGGCAGATCCAGCAAGAATGTATTTGTATATAAAAGATATAGTGGATGAATTGAATTTGCAACGTAAAATTGAAAAAGCTCAACCTGCTAAAGAGAAACTTTTACAGTCAGGTGAGTTGGAAGACAATGCATTTGTTTATTTATTATACCGTAGGTGCTGCACACACTTGGCTGCATCAAATTGTAAACTGAGCCCTAGCTGGACAATTAATTTTGGTACATCGGGCAAGGAATAACATCATGAATTTTAATGTTACCTAAATATAGTCTAACGCAGGGACCATTTGAGTAGTTATACTGAATACTCTGCTGATTGTAAGGAATCATTTGAAACTATCACAGCTGTAAGTGGATTTTGTCCACATTTTAAATATGAACCATTTAATGTCATAATCACTTCTATCTAAATTATAGAAGGTGTATAAGGGCATTGTCTACATGACATATTAAAATATTTAATGTCATTCTTTGACAAAATAAGAATGAAATAAACATAACATAAACTTATGCCGAAAAAATAAAGATCAGTTGTATAGGAACTCTTCCTCATACTTACAAAATAGCTTAAAACCATGCTTTCACAAATTGTTTCTTGCTAGTTACTTATCTTAGGTATGTGATTTAAATGCTACCAGGGTTGGATTTGCGTAAATTTCGCTCTCTCTATTTCAAAGCGGGGGTTTGGGGCGACCGCAGCATACTTATAGTGCCAAAAGGATTGATGATTGTCTGCAAGTACACAAATTCATTGAAGCGGATAGTACAATTGTGTTTTATAATCTTTCTTTGACAAGCTTCATTTAGTTTTTTGTATGCTAAGTTGAGCTATAATCCTGATATTTGTTTTAATATAATTTATAATTGAATTACAGATGACGATGATGAAGTTATCGAAGTGCAAGATTTAAAAAAACAAAATCAAATTAATAAATTGGAGAAAGCTTTGAAAAAACTTTATAGAGCAATACAGAAACTTGAAGAGCAGGAGGTTGATTTTGATGACGAAGCGGACTCCGTTTATCTATTAACTGAAAGGTATATTTAATAAATTTTTGTTATTATCATAGCCTGAGACAAGTTTATCTATTCGCGGACTTGATTTCGGTTAGTCCTTGAATAGTAACGGATTGTATTTAATAACATAATTGATGTTTCATATTTTTTTAACAAACATTGGTTCTATCACAGAGTGGTTAAGCTTTAAAAAGCTTGCATAATGATTGCATTTATAAGTTTGATGCTATTGATACTATTATATTTAAATGCCAATGATGACATTTGATAAAAAACAAAAATTGACTTGAACACGAAATCGTGTAACGGAACGTACCAATACGTCAAACAACATCAATATGTTCTGTAGGTCACAGCAGGTACTATTTAATTTTTCAAGTTTTGGTTTTCTCGTGCCGGTTTATCTATAACTTTGTGTGAAAAATAATGAAAAAAGGTAAGAAAGCAAACATAAGATCTCTGAATTACGAGGAGAAATAAAAAAGTAGTGAGAATGAGATGTAATAAAATGACTCTTGATAATTTAATAATTTATTTTTCTACATAGGTTCCGAGTCTCTCTACACACTGAGTCCAGCGCTTTTCCAAGGTTTCCAAAAAAAAGTTTTGTCTTGGCCCTGCAAAAAGCTCTTCTCGGCATCCATCACCTCGTTATGGTCTTCGTACCTGTTTCCCCTTAAGTATTCTTTCAATTTAGGGAACAGATGAAAATCGCTAGGCTCCAAATCTGGTGAATAAGGGGGGTGGTCAACCAATTCAAAGCCAGCTTGTTGAATGGCAGCCATCGGAAGCTGTGCGCGGGTGCGTTGTCGTGATGAAACAGCACTCTCCTTCGAAGTCTCCGTCTCTTTTTCTCTTTGATGGTAGGTATTCCTCAACTTCGAAATTAATGCTGCATAATATTGGCCTGTAATAGTGGTTTCACGCTTTAGGTAATCAATCAACAATATACCTTCTGAGTCCCAAAATATTGAGGCCATAATCTTGCCAGCCGATGCCACGGCACGCAACTTCTTCGGGGTCGATAATGATATCCGTTTCCATTGTGAATATTGCTGTTTTGTCTCGGGATCAAAATGATGGACTCGTGTTTCGTCCATTGTTACGAAACGACACAAAAAGTTTTCAGAATCTTCTTGAAACTCGTCCAACAATGTCTTCGAAATGTCAAGTCGATTTTGTTTATGACTGTCTGTTAACATTCTCGGCACCCATCTTGCGAATACTTTTCTTATATTCAAAGGTTGTTTCACTATGGATTGAATACTTCCGATGCCCGTTTCTTGAACTAAGTAACGGATGGTAATGATCTTCGGTCGCTCTATAAAATTTTCTCGACTTTAACAACATTTTTTTGGGTGACTGAAGTCGATGGGTGGCCGCAACGATGTTCGTCTTCCGTGCTTGTTCTCCTAACTCGAAATTGAGAAGTCCACCTTGAGACAGTGGAATACGGCGGAATACTCTCCTAATTATTTTTTTACCCATGGAAGGGAAGGCGAATACACAACTACAGTTCCCGCGCGCCCGGGCGCGCAAGGTATGTGAGAGTCGCACCCACTGACAACCGCCTGAAGCATAATAGGGACGCGTGTCGTTAGCCCGAAAGCTCCAACGACTTCATCAAAGCGGCCAGGAGGCATACTAGGGTGTCACCGGCGCAAAGAAGTCGGGCAACCCCTAAGGGTTACTCGATACAAAATAATTCCGTTGGCGCGGGCCTCCGGTTAAGATTTACCATTAATATAACATGAAAAGTGTTTTACTGTTCACTCATTTGTGCTAAGGGCTGTAATGGTGGGGGAGAAGGGGGGCGCGTGAACGCCCCCCCTTCGGGTTCGATTTGAGAGTCGCCCGAGAAAGACTCATTAGTTTGAGTCAGCCGTTCGACTTCAAGAGTGAGGTCGTTGGGCTGATCTGACAGTGCATTCCGTGGTCGTTTTAGGAAACGATTAGGAGAAGGTGCCTCATAAGTGGCAGTTAAAACTATCAATGGATTGCTCTGATTAGTTGCTCTAGTGAAAAACCGTTCTGATGTGTCTTTCATATTCTTTGAGATTTTGGGGAGCTCTAAGTAGATGGGAAAGCTGGTACGGAACAACACTAGTTGTTCTGCTAGTTTTGCTGTTCCTGAAATGTATTGCTGCTGATTTTTCTGGATTTATCTCGATTCTCCAAAGGTGAAACCATCGTTTCAGCTCATCATTGGCTCTGGAGACAAGGAATTGTATAAATTGGGCTATGACTGCATAAATAGAGTGCAGTATCATCCGCAAATAGGAAGAGTTGAACGCCGTTTGTGGGTTGCGGTATGTCACTAGTATATACCGCGTATAATAATAATAATAATAATAATAACAACACATACAATCACAACAACGTCTAGGTCCCAAACTAAGCATTAGCTTTTATTTTGGGTACCAAGCGAAGACACCAAATACATATAACAACCAAGACCCGATGCCAGTATTAATATTCATCATATAAATACTGACCCGACCTGGGATTCGAACCCGGGACCTCCAGCTTCGTAGGCAGGGTCGCTGCCCACTAGGCTAAGCGGTCGTCATATAATAAGGGTGATAATGTTGAACCTCGTGGAATTCCGGCTCTAATTAATCTTTTGGATGAAAGGGATTGTTCGTTTTTGAACATGAAATTTCTGTTATAAGGTAGCTATGAATAATTAGGATCAGTCTATCGGGGACATCTAGCGTGTATAACTTGTAGATGAAGCTAGTGTGCCAAACTTTATCAAAAGTTTTGGTGACGTCGAAAAATACCGCGGTCGCTTTATACTTCCTTTTGAAGCCTTTGGAAATATATTCTACAAGGCGGAGGGCTTGCTGAGGGCAAGAATGGTGTGGGCGAAAGCCGAATTGTTAATTGATTATAAGGGCTTTGTCTAAAAGGTGGTCGCTTAAGCGCGAGTATATGATTTTGTCATAGAGCTTGCCCAGTCCCTTGAAGCTTATGGGGCTGTAGCTCGAAAGGAGATGTATGGGTTTGCCTGATTTGCGGATGCCGATGACTAAGGCTTTCTTCCAGGCGTCGGGAAAATGGCAGTTTTTCAAACATGCATTGAAGATTGCGGCTAAAAGCATTATTAAAGGGAATGGGAGGCATTTGATAGCCTTATTACTGATACCATCTAGGCCCGGCGCCTTTCTGGTTTTCAGTTTTCGAATGTGACTCTCATAATGTTGCCTCCAAATTGCAGTGAATCTCTTGCGTCGTTAACTTTTTTAAACAGAGGTATGTAATAACGGCTTGCACTTCGTTTTTTTCCATTTTCGAGAACACGTTACGACATGAAGCAAACAAGTGACTACATTCAGAAAAAATAATAAAAGATAATCGAAGACTTTTTCTTTATTAATATTAAAAATATCTGAGCTATGCCTGACAGTATTTATTTTTTCTCTTAGCAAGGAGTATATATCTCGTTATCACAAGTCTTTGAACACTCCTAGTAAACAGAAGAAAAGAATGTATTTTGATATGAGTGCAATCAACTGCTCCTATGACTAAAGGCAACTGAATCACATTGCAACAGCTGCCTAGCAAACCTATTTATATATTGTGGTCAGAGCAAAGCTATCTCACGTGAGGCCCGGCCATAATTCTACAAACTGTAAATTTACTCATTTTTGCAGTAGCACCCATAACCCCATAACCTCAAAGAAATTAGAAATTGTAACATGGGTTTGATGCATTCTTTTCTGTTAATCATTGGAAGTGATTTAAGAAGAATTTTAGAAGAATAAGAAGAATTTTTTAAATCGAAACCTGTTCCTAACCTCATCTTCTGAAAGACTTTCATAGAAGTTAAGTCTAGACTGTACAGTTTCTTCTGATGCCGATGATAACGATGACAACAAAGTATCATCGTTTTCTGTGTTCGAACAGTTAAACAATGAGTCAGTTTTACAATATTTGTTAATTTTCCACAAGTAGATAATTATTAAAAACAGAGACATGCAATTTTTATCTGGTTGTGATCTTTGATTGTTTTTCTAACAATATAATTTAAGTATGCTTTAAGTAGTTAAATTCGCGAACTTTAGCAAAAGCTACTTAAGTACAAGATAAAATCTATAAAATTAATTATGTAATGCAAAAAAAAAGAAACAATAAATAGCAGATGAGTGGAAGACAAGCATGAAATATGTATTAGAGCTTTCAAAAATGGTTTCTGTTCGAGAATACTCAAATCGGAAACAAAAAATCGTGTTTACGCAAAAGACACATGCTCAAGTTCAACTTAAGTTGTCATCAACTAAGTACACTCCTCCATAGTCCTTTTAAATCATACTTATACTCATAGTTTTTTTTTTAAATATTTTACTTGCCAGCTGCCTATCAATGTTGCTAAAAATGTCTTTCTCCATGATACCTAAACATTTTCATTTGATGATCTGAAATAATTAATAAAATAAATTCTATAACAATTTCAAATCAGACATGGTTCTTTCTGCAAATTATTGATGCTATCTTAATGCCATCGGATCCTGCAAAGGGTTCATAATTTTGCAACACAATCTGAAAGGTGTCTTTAACAGAAAAAGTATGAAATTTTTGGAAGCGTAATAAGAGAGATGTGAAACGAAAACTTGAAACATTAATCTGACATCACCACTAGATGCAGCGGGCGACAACCATACAAACAGGTGCAATGCATAGAACATTGTATCTATAATTAGTAATGGTGACATCATCAGCTATACATTTTTAACAATCAATTATTTCTTGAAAATCCATACATAAAATTTAGTAAAAATTACTGAAATACCTCAGGTTGTTTATATTTTGATAAAAAAATATCCCAATGTAATGTGAACATTTTTGGCCAACGCCCATTCAACATCAATTTTTTTATTTATGTTCTACCTTTCTAATCTAGATTTTGATAATGGAGCATGGAAAACTTAGATAGAAATTTAAAAAAAAAATTCTTAATTTTGAATCAAAAGGAATTATTTTACTGATTAATTAATTTTTTATTGATATTTCATGTTTTTTTGCTATGCTTTATTGATTAAGTCTCTACAAGAATTAACAGATGCATAATTTAAAACTTGCTTATTAATTTAAAAGTATTGTATTGATTGATTGATGATTGATGTATTTTGTGTTAAAAGTTTGTAAAAACAATGGACATGGTGAATTATAATCGGGCATTTTTTCCGAATTTTTCTCTTATGGAGATTGTTATTGATATTAATAAAACTAGACTGTAATTATGAAAAAACTTGTTTGTGGCTGTCAGTTAAGTATAATTACCAAAATCAAAGTAAAGGATAAACAAAGCGATAAATAATAAAAAATCATAACACTAAAATATAAAGAAATACCTTAAACTAAAAGTAAATCACCAATAAGTAAATAAATATAAATTTTTTAATTTTTTTTTAAATTTTGATTTTAAGTTTACAGTTGAAAATGAATTAGATAGCTTTATTTTTGGTATGTAGCTTTTATATGATAATGTATTATGTATTTCTAAATGCAGCAAGGAAGGAAATTCCAGTGTGGATAGTGAAAAGCCATCAAACACAGACAAAAATTCACTTTTGCTAAGGTGTGTTGGTGAGCCAATAAATTTATTATAATACATAATCTTTTGGGGCATTTTCCATCATCATGTTTGACTGTTTTCTCTTTAACATTTATATATTGTCATTAGTGCAATAGGTGCTGTTCATAATTTATTATTAACTTGGTAGTTAGGTGTACTATTATTCTGTGCTAAGTCGCTCTATGGTAGTGTCCGACTGAACGTTCTCGGTATGCTTTCTGATCAGTTACAGTTGTGTCTCAGCCAAAGTTTTTTTATCCGGCTTTATTTATGCCTCCACTGCCGGAGTTCAGACCTTCTTCAACGTTGAGTTAAGGAATTTAAACCATAGGCTACCATGCTGGTCTGGTATGGATTGGGGGCTGTTGACTTGCATCTTTATAGAAGTGATAATGTCGGCACAACTGTGATATTCATTGGAGTTCATTTTTATAAAACATAAATTCATTGATCAATATGCTTATGGCGGGGATGGAACCCACTGCCTTTGTATCAAAGGCTAAACGGCTCTGGTGGCCAAAGTTTTAGTTTCGGGAAAGATATTAGAATATGTGATATTCACTAATAAAAACGCGTCAGATCTTTCTTTGAAGCAGAGCACTATAATTTAATTGACACAAAAGTATCTTTGAATAGTGTCAATAATATTGTTAATAGAACCATGTCAAATAAAATTTCTTTTTTTCATCTACCATTGAAGCTAATAATAGCAAAAAGATATTTTATTACTAGGTACAGATCGCGTCAAACTTTATGGCGGATCTGAATACAACGCTACAAGCGTGCTAGCGCAGATATAGTCCTGCAGCCTTCGCTCCACTATGTCCCGCTACACCTAAAACTGGTTACTGCGACGCGATTTGTGGTTACTTTCAGATCCACCATGAAGTTTGTTTGTAACTATACTTACTTTGACCTCCTTCATGACTTTTTATAGATTTTTAAATGGCTCCAAAATTATTGAGATAAACATTGCTGATCATTTTGTGGACATATAGTCTTGTGCATTCGATAAAATATTACTAAATAACATGTGTAATACAATACTAGGTGTCATACTGATAAATTTCCATGTAATAGGCTTTTATAGGATCCATTTGACAATACTCAATGAGATGTGTGAAAAACTAATTTTTCATCTTCGATCCCATTTTTCTGTATCCTCACTTTTCTTTTATCATAAGGAACTCAAAAAAATAGCTGCACTTTATCAACTATGGACATAATATAACTGTGCTGAGTTATTTTTATATGGTAGGTGTTGAGTTTATAAAATTTATTTATTTTACAGTATGCGAGAATTCACTAGGTAGATCGATGGAACATAGAGAAGGCGTCTTTTTGTGAAATGTTTTGAACAAGTGTACATTACTGAACTTATAACCTCACTATAACATGATGTCATGTTATTTATTACAGTGAGTTGTAAGTTTAAAAATGGATTGACTGTCTGTTCTACCACAGTGAATTAACGGGTATTTGTTTATCAAAAGGAAAAGAAAATCTTGGCTAAACATGTAATGATTAAAAAAGTTATTATTATCAACTTCGACCAAAACTAATATGGTCATCGAAAATAATATCTAGATTTTGGTCGGACACTACTCTATGATAAAATCCAGTGTTGTTCTTTATTTGTGCATGATTATGTAAATGAAACATTTGTAGATATACAGGGAGTCCAGATTCGACCGCATAGTCTATACGGCGTGTTTGTGCCCGTTTATCGGGGCATAAAATTTTCATATAACTTTTTTGGCTTCTGTGTATTTTTCGTTTTATGATGGATTTACTTGGACAAGGGAAAGTGATGAGTAAAATTTTCTTTAAAAAATTAACAAAGGAAAAATTGTGTTTCAATTTTGATGATGCAGTAAATATATTCTCAAAACTACAAAAAAAAAACAGACATACGATTTGAAGAGTGTTTGATGTTTGAATTTTGTTTTTCAATTTATTTAGTAGGTTTTTGTGGTAATACAGACTACGACAAATTTTTTTTTAGCTTTTTTTGCCTAAAAACGATACGATCGCATATGATTTTTTTTGAAGGAGCATAAAAATCCTCTTTAATGGAGTATATTTTATTTCGTGATGCATATCGCAACATTTTAATTTCAAACGTTTAAAGCATTTTACATTTCATAAAAATTCCGTAGCCGCTTGTACCTATGTAGTAAAGACAATAAATAATTACACATAAATACATATAAACTTAAAACGATATTGACGAATGAATTAAATACTCTAGCAAAAACATTTTTATTACTAGATAAACACGCATCATTTTCCTTTGTCCAAGTAAATCTATCATAAAAAAAAACATGTGCAAGTAAGCCAAAAAAGTTATTTGAAAATTCTAAGCCCCGATAAACGGGTAACAACATGTATCGACTTTGCGGTCGAAACTGGACACCCTGTATGTTGCAATCATGATATGCTCCTCAGCTTTTGACATTTGCTATTAGATATAGGAATCGCATAGTTAGAACATATTTAGTCTTAGTGTGCGAACTCATTACTAGCGAAAAACTATAAACGTGCTTCCCAACGGTGCAAGTACATTAAACTCGTTAAGTATTTACGCACAGAAAAAGTATAGTCGATAAACGAGCGAGTACTCGCGGAATGGTGTGATATCGCGTGTGCATTTATCACCAGCCGGTCTAAGAGCTGTGGCCGAGAAATAATAATAATAACACACACAATCACAACAACGTCTAGGTCCCAAACTAAGCATTAGCTTGTATTTTGGGTACCAAGCAAAGACACCACATACATATAACAACCAAGACCCGGTGCCAGTATTAATATTCATCATATAAATACTGACCTGACCTGCGATTCGAAACCGGGACCTCCAGCTTCGCAGGCAGGGTCGCTGCCCACTAGGCTAAGCGGTCGTCTCATGTCAAATACACATTATTTTTGTATTTACTCCAGTATGATTGCCAAAATAAAAACATAAAAATTTGTTCCGTGCCATATAAGAAACAATATGACAGTACCTTAGACTATAATATTTATTCGTATACAAAACAGCCTATTGGCCGAGTTTTTGGAGTAAGTTTCATACATTTTCACCGTATTACAATTTATAATTTTTTCTTCACTTTGATACTTATTATATAATTATTTATTTATATTTCCTCCCCCTACTTTTCTTTTTCTTAATTTCTCTATTCTCCATACCCATTCTACGGCTTTTGTCTCCCCATTTCCCTCCGGTAGTTCTATTTCCTTTTTTCTCTCCCACCTTACATGCATCTTAGACTGTAATAGCTTTTGACAGCTGACGTCACAATGGGAGTGGTGGCGCCTGGTGCGCGTCAAAATGGTGCCTCCATTACATTTGATGTACTAGATTGTTTTATTTCTTCAACAAACTTTTACTTGTTAAGTAGGTAGCCGTTTTTCGCGTGTAATGCGTTCCCACCCTTAGTAAAGTCTAACATGACAATTAAATGGTAGAATCTGATAACTGCTAGTAAATCACCTTGATTCCACATATATAGAGTAAGAAAACGTAGAACTACCTTAAAGTGATGGTGGTGATAGAAAATTTATAAGACATCCACACATACTTGTGTACTAATTTTATTCTTTTTTAATTGTATTCTATTCTAGCTGGAAATTAAAAAAAAAAAAACATCTCTATTGTACATTTCGGAAACTTTTTTGTTTCAGTATCCCACAAATAATTGAATTGAATATACATCACATAACACTCAAATTTATTTTTATTGTTTAGATTATTTTAATGCTTATCAACAATACTACTTACTTTAACAATATGTAGACACAATTAAAAGAATGATTTCTATTTTAATATTGCATATTTGAAGACCATATGTGAATTAAGCTAGCTTGCAATTTATATATAGCTTAATTTTTGCATTAGAATCTAGTAATAATTTTATGTTTAGTCGTAAATGTAATCTTTTCATATAATGCAATTTTCAGGTACAAAGAGCGCCTGGTGCGTGTTTATGCAAAGTTGTGCAAATTAACCAACACGAAGCTGCCGTCGGAGCCTCACGTGCACATCGAGCCGCGACCTGGCAGACCTAAGGGGCCGGCGGAAAGATTAGAGAAATGGGTGAACAAGAAAGTTCCGAGTGGCACCCCAATTCCATTCCCAGACTTCCATGACGTTGTGCGTTGCGTTAAAGAAGCTAACGAAGCTGACAAACTTGGTTGGAACGATCTGGATATAATGGAAGAAGGTCAGTATACAATTACTCTAGAAGATTTTTCAGACATAAGCAGTGGCGTATCCAGGATTCAAGCTAGGGGGAGGGTGGGGGGGGAGCACATTTTTCAATGAACTTAAAAACCTATATTAGTGCTATACATGCAAGGTACGTTCTACAATGTTAATACGAAAGCTGGGGAATTTTCGTCAATTCATAAAGACATCCGATATTATTAATTTATAAAAACACAGCATTTGATACTAATTTCAACTTGATACCTTCACGCGTTCCGGCTAATAAATATATGTGGGTGACTATAGTTTATGAAAACTTACTATGTAATATATGAAACATTCCGAAAATGTCCGAATTGCAAAAGTATATAAAATGCGAATGAATCGGAGGAAACGGGTTTAGACGGACTGACAGACATACAGACGAACAACGAAGTTATCCTAGAAGGGACCTTTTATAGGGTCCCATACATTAACAATGAAAAAAGGAACCCGTGTAGGGTCATTTTGGTATCCGCCTGTCTGTCCATTTGTCACAGTCTAATTTCTCCGAATCTACTAGATGCATAAGTTGAAATTCCCAGACAGATGTCCCAGGGATTATTATTATCACTACAAATTATAAAATAAAGTCCCCCGCCGCGTCTGTCCGTCCGTCTGAACGCGATAAACTCAAAAACTACCGAACGTATTGGCATATTATTGACATCAATGGATAGAGTGATTCAAGAGGAAATTTGTTGTAATATGACGATTATTGTTGAAGAAGTCGGAAAAAAATCAAGCCGGTTGGGAGCTTTCATCGAAAATGCTGCCTAATCCCTTTGAGATATAACAAAATATTGAAAGGAGGAATTGTGTCTCTTTTATAGGACTAAAGAAAAGTCCGCGATGGCATATGTCTATCTTTTATGGATAGGTTACTATATCTATTTTTATGTTTAAAAAAAATGTGTCATATGATGAGGTGATTGAAAAGCAATTTATACGGATACAGTATTAATCCTTATCAAATTAAATACGTTATTTACCTTCAGCATTTCATGCAGATTATGATTGCCCTTTACACTATACAATTTAAATTAATTGTTAGGAGCTATCGTGAAATAAAAATATCGCGTGGCAAGCAGCTGAGCGCCGCGCTGGCTTAGGCTGAAGTTATCAATGTTGTATACAAAGAAATATAGTATATTTTTATGTATGTATTCTTTACTTTTTCAAATATTTATAGAATTGGAAATAAAATACTTTAAAAATACTCCAAGTGGGATGAACTTACACAATTGAATCTAATTAAATCCAATCCACATGTTGGATGCAACAAGCTGATATGACCCTACGACAGAAAAAAACATAACGCCTTATATGCTCTGCTACACATGCGAAGCCGGGGCGGGTCCTTAGTTTAACCTAAATAAAAATAAAAAAAACACTATGTGATGTAAACCTATCCATGCGAGTCTGACTCGCACTTTACCGGTTCCTTTTAAGATTCGCAACCTAAAAATGCCATGTTTGAACAGATCTAGTTAAGTACGTAAAATATGGTCAGCAATCAATAAACACTATACCTATGTAGGAAGTTTAGGGCCGGTAATTCAATACGACCTTAAGGTTGTCTTTAGATTTAAGGCAGCCTTAGACAAAAAAAAGTGTAATTCATTACATCCTTAGGATAAATGTCAACTTAAGTCGTCACTTAAGGTAGTGAATTTTAAGGGAAGTCGTGAGCTACCTAAGGCCTACCTTAAGTTCGGAGCAAACGTCAGAACTAGAGAGACTAGTAATCTGTGCTAGTAATCTGTGGTCAGAACGTGGTGAAAACCAGTCAAAACCATAAAATACGTCAAAACGTAAACGTCAAATTAAAATAGGTATTGTTTTTAAAAGAAACACAAAAAAATTGCTGCTTTCATTAACTTTTTGCTATATAAAACTGCATTATCAATTTTTATACAAGGCAAATAATTGGTACCTCGAGAGAATTTCGGAGGTGAGTCCTTTTCTTTTTTTGTGTACATAGTAGGTACCTACGTCCTTTTCATTTGCTGTGAAGTGGACGCGGCTGTGTTATGCACAGGTGCGGGGCCCACTCAGCTCAGCGTGTCAATTTTGTTACCAGATAGAATAAACGTAAATACCATTATATAACATTTTGAGGGATATTAATTTAACAAATACTCCAAGTGGGATGAACTTTATTCAATCTCAAAAGTATTATTTGCATTTCGTTTTATTATTTGATAATTTTTATTTCATTATTATTTTAATTAAACGTTAAAACAAGGATCTATGTTAGATAAAAATATCTCTAAGTCAGGGTGTCACTTGGCACATGGTAACCCCAAATGCGGAAAGTTGGTTGCATTGTTTCCTCAGTTAAGGGCAAAAAAAAATTGTATTGAAATACACATGCACTACTTAAGGTCGTCCTTTGCAAAGGGAGACCTTACGTAAGGCTAATTTCTAAGGCCAATATGAATTACCGGCCCTTAGTAATGTAAATAGTTTACTATTTTATTGAGTATTGAATAGAAATGTATAATTTTCCAACTGCAGCGTAGATATTCTTGGAGAATGTTATTAACTTAATTTATGTCATTGTATTTAAGGGGAGACCCCCCACGACCCCCCTTGAATACGCCACTGGACATAAGGGTCGCGGGTTCGATTCCCGCCCGTGACAAATATTTGTGTGCATGAACATGTCTATTTGTTTCGTGCCTGGGTGTAAAAAGTATGTATATATATAAATGTACATATATATAAATGTATATATTATGAAAAAAAATGTATGTGTACCCGTTGTCTAGTATCCCATAATACAACCATTCCATTAGCCCTTTGTATACCCCACTGCAGGGGCTTAGGCCTCATTTCAAGATGAGAGGGCTTGGAGCTTAAATCCACCACGCTGTTCTATTGGCGGATTGTAACGACCGCCATCTATTGATAGCAACCGAGACCAACTATTTAACATGCTCCGAGGCACGGAGTCAGTTATAGTTAATGTACTTAAGTCAGAAAAAACTCATTGGTACACGCCCGGATTTGAACCCCGGCCACATGCATTATAGATTTCAAACAGGTTCGCTGCGTTCGGGCTATCATGACACTAATTCGAGCATAATACTTGCTTGAGACTGGATGACGCTGTGTGAAATGTTCCAGGTATTATTAGGTTCTGGGAATCAGGGTATGTACCTTGGAAGTGTTATGACGACCGCTTAGCCTAGTGGGCAGCGACCCTGCCTACGAAGCTGGAGGTCCTGGGTTCGAATCCCAGGTCGGGTCAGTATTTATATGATGAATATTGCACCGGGTCTTGGTTGTTATATGTATGTGGTGTCTTCGCTTGGTACCCATTATACAAGCTAATGCTTAGTTTGGGGCCTAGACGTTATTGTTATTGTATGTGTTATTATTGTTATTTGCTAATGTGTTTGCTTGCGGCTCTGCCCGTGTGGCCATACATAACATTCCATTAATTTAGTTCTCCTGTTCATGTTCCGGCAACCATACCACGTTTTCTATATTATTTCTGGAGTTTTAATTTCGCAACTCGAAGCTTTATTTATCATTTATTTAAAATTTTGATTAGTTATCTATCCGATGCATGCCTTTGACCAAGATTATTACGAGGATTTTGTTTCATCGGCATCTCAAAAAGTCTAGCTTTAATAATCCGTTAATTTGTTGAATGTAAACATGCACAAAGCAAAAAGTTCATTTGTTTAAATTTTCAAATCGTTATGTGTAGTGGTTTAAAATGAAAAATAAAATGTTTCAGCTCGAGATTTGTTCATGAGATGCGGTAAAAAACTTCAAAGGCGACGACAAGAAAATGAATGGCGTGTAGCTTCATCGAGAATGCGGCCAGAAGTCGATCCGGCCGAGACAAGCCAGGAATTGAAGAAAAAGTTAGATGAAAATAAAAAAATCGCTGTCTCTAAAGAAGCTGACATAATCAAAAAGTAAGTATTATGTAATGGTTATGTGTATGTATGAATAAACTGCATTATACCTTGTGAGAGAAAATCAAAGGCTCAAATTTCAGGGTTGCAAAAATACACTTGTGTTTATAAGTAAACATTATAACTTAAATCTTATAACTTAAATCATTATGACGTTTAGGTATTGTGATATTAACTTTGCCAAATTCATTGCTACGAAAAACACAATTTTCAAATGATATATTCATTAAAACATTATTAGACTAAGTAATGCAGTTGTAAAATGTGTTTGAAAAATGTTTTGATAATTGGAGCACTCGTTGGCGTGTGTCATTTCGGAAGGGGCATATTTTAAAAGCGGTACAACAAATTTAAAAGAATAATTAACATTTTGTATTTTATGACCTTTTCTCGGTACTTTTTTGACAGAGTAGTAAATGTAGCTTTATACCTGGTGTTCGGCTGCACGTACTCCAGACTTATAGAGCGTGTAGAGCTTACGAAATTAAACAAAAAGATTAAAAAAAAATTAAATTGAAACATGTTTTTCTCCATAACAGTTAATTTGCCCCATCTGCTAACTTGAAACTTATTCTTTAGTTCTACACGCCCTTTATGTTTGAACTAAGTTCAGCCGAACACCCGATATATATTCATATATAAGTCACCACGCTTGGTATGTGACCGAAGTAGTATATAGTAGTAGTATAGTAGTAGTATACTTATTTTTAGTCTTTTTCCACTTTGTCCTTTTTTATCTGCTTTGCTGTTAGTCGTCTCTTCCAACACGCTTTTCGAATTTGCGGTTAGTGGTGAAGATTTATACGGAAATATGTTTGTTACTTTGACTTAATTGATACTTATACATTCCAGGTATGTTGACAGACAGACTAAATTGAAACTAGAAGCTCAAGAAATTGAAGACAAAGATGCCGAACAGTCGCCTGTGGAAAGTGATGATAGTCCGGAAGAGATTGATGATGTTACTAATGAAAATCAGAACAAGAAACGAAAGACATCAAGTCCGAAAAAACCTCCATTTGGTAACACCGAAGATGAAAGTATGAAAATCAGTAGTGAAATTAAAATTAACACACATTCTGAGAGCATTCAAGATGATATTCAAGTTATAACTGATGACGCAATGACTATAGAGCCGACAATTAAAAATAACAAAGAAGATAAGGAACGTGAAAATTCCTCTCTAAAAGACCAGGTTACATCAATGGATATTGATGAACAGATTAATAAACCAATTAAACCACCCAAAGACATAAATAACACCAATGATTCCAAAGATACATCGCAGAGTATTGACTTGTCGAGTGATGACGATGACGAGAAGAAAGCACGAGGTAATATCAAAGATGGTGGACTTTTGCGTGTATTTCATTTTGAAAACGAAACTTCGTCGGCTTTAGATTCTTCAGATTTAGATGGCCCGATAGCTATATCTGACACATTAAGTTCGAGCTGTGCTATATCTAGTGATAAAGAAAAAAATTCTAGTGACGTCGTTAGTATAGAACAGTCAAGTAACTCCGATTCAGAACAGATTGATAAACCGACATGTGACAAAGAAGAAACATGCGGTGATAAATCACAAAAAAAGGATTTATTAGATGCTTTTATTACTGAAGGGTCTCCAGGTAAAACAGTCGCAAATTCAGAAGAGTTATGGGTGCCATCAAGTGACTCTCAAGAATCATGCCACCCAAAAAAATTCACCAGACAAAGTAATGAAGAATACACAGAACCTATCGAAAATATCCTTCTAGCTTCTGAAGATGAATCGATTCCCGATGTTAAGTCAGAAGATGAAGTTCAGTTGAAAAAATCTGTTTCTATTGCAACTAATTATATAAATTTGAAAGATGATGTCTTGTCCATCGAAGAAACTGTTCCAAAAGTTTCCACTGAATTATCTAATGATATGACTGTAGTTTGCGTTGATAAAGAACTCTCTGATATATCTACTATACCAACACTTGATGCTGATGCTGTAAAAGAACCAAATGATAAAAATGTAGTTTGTTCGGAAAATAACATTATTTGTGCTAATACAGAACAAATTCAAAACAAAGAAAACTATGGAACGAAAACAGATGAAAGGGAAAATATTACTGCAGTGATCATAGATAAACCCAGTGTTTGCGACCGCAATATTTCTGATAGTGCCAATTCAGAGCAACGATTTGAGTCTGCCACGCAAAAATCCAAAGACAACGTAAACTCGGTTAATGAAATTGCTAAAGATAAGAATGACATAAAATGTATTGAAATGGAACAAAATAAAAAAAGTGTTCCCGTGGCTCCAAGTACTGTAAATAATGAGGTAAGCTTTGTAGTAGAAACTATTTCAAAAAGGGACGAAATTGATCAAAAAGTCAAAACATTAATTAATACAGAATCGCATTCTTCTATTGAAGATCCAATTGTTATTCTGAAGGATGGCAGTTAAATGCTCTGGACTTTTTTTAAGAGCTTCTTTTTCGGCTTTTTTTTTTTACAATATATTTATGAAATAGTATTTGACTAATCATAGAAATAAATCAAAAAAACAGTTTTATTTTTCACATATATCCTTTGATCTGTAATATAATTAAATAATTTAAACATGTATGTGAAAATTATCATACGCACATTACTGATTTTTTGGTATTGGTCTTTTAACATAGTCATAGACATTTTAAATGGATATGTAAAGTAAAAAATATACGATTTTTTTATAAGGATTAAGAGTCCTTTTGGTTGCTTAACATACTCGAAATTGCTTAAAACATATTGGTGGCATTAATTATCCTTGAAGTCCACGCTTTGTAGACAAGTCAAGCACACCACATTATAGGCACTTCTCCCTTTTGATATATAATATAAAGTATGAATTGACTAAAAGCCCTCTTCTGCGTTAACTGTTTAACCACTCATACTCTAGCTAGCTGGTGCAAGATGACAAGTTTCAGTGCGCAAAGTCCTTGTGCCGGGTCTTCACTCCCGTGAAATCCCCGCGTGCTGGTCTTCAACCCCGTAAAATTGCGTAATGTCACTTTGATGTCAAATTAATTTACTCTATGTGTACAGGTACACATTGTACAGGTTTTCAGTTATCTTTACAAACAATGACTGAATTCAGCAGAACGCTTTAGAATGTAGCGCCGATTAATCAATTTGTAGTTTCATATATACATAACAGTCTTTAAGAAAATATTTATGAGACATATATTCTGTCTTTCTCCATAAATATGGTTAACTAAAACAGTGTTAATTACACCTTCTAAGGATAAATAAATATCTGTTGTGATAATGTATCTGTACCATTTATATATTTTTATTATGTAACAACTTATCTATCATTATGTAACTCAAAATTATAGTTTTTCATACAAACATATCTATTCCTCCCATTTTACCCCCTTAGGGGTAGAATTTTGAAAAATCTGTTCTTAGTGAATGCTTATGTCACAAAACAAAGCTAATGTCCAAACTTTGATTCGCTTTAGTGGTTTCAGCTCGGCGTTGATTGCGAGTGAGTAATTGAGTGCTTTCATTTTATATATATATAGAAATAGAGAAGAAAAAAATGCCTATAAGATATATATATAAGAAGCTTTGCAATTGTTAGAATAAACATAGTGAAATAATTTTTTTTCAATATTTATTGGTTCGGCATACTGATTATAGTTTTTAATACAATTCTAATTTCATTGTTAGCTCTATGGTCTCTAACTAGAAAGTTTTAAGGAAGTTTGATTTGAAGTAATTAAGATTTTACATTCTCTATTGTATTTCATAAGACATAGAATTATATAATACCTTAGTGATAGTTATTTATAGATATGTGTTGTAAGATTATAAATTATAAGAAAAGAGGTAAGAAGTTCATTAGCTGAATAATTGAAAATTGTATTTCGTTAATTATCTCAGTATAAAGTAAACTAATAAGTAAGTAATATACTGTATTAATTTGTTCACAATTTAACAATTATTTTCATCACATTGAAATAAGTTGATCTTATTGAATAAGGGGAAAAAATAGAACCATTTAATCCTTTGGATCGCCCGTAATTGAATCAGGGGATTCAGGGTTTATAATGGAGCATAAAATTTTCTGTTTGTAATATTTCCACAAAGGGAAATTTCAATACGTAGTATTTTTGTGATCGAGAAATACAGCGTGCATCCCTTTTAAATTCAAATTTTTGTAATGAGTTCTTTGTAATAAATTTTTTTTGAATACATACTTATATCAATAAGATTTTGATTTTCTTATTAATACTAAACCTTTTTTAGAAAACATAATATATAAAGAATAAATTTAAATTTTGTATAGGTTCATAATTACCAGCATATATATGTCAATGATTTCTGACGCGTAAAACAAAAAGGGAATCGTATCGTATTGTTGAATTTTACATAAGTATGGACGTCCCATGAACGCACTAAGTTTTATATAAGAAATCTTGATATAAAATAATGCACTGATTCACAGCGCATTTGACTTCAACTAATCATCATCATCATTGACTAATGTGTACAATATGTTTTAAATCAATTCATAATGTAATGATTTTTCACATAATAAAACATATTACGGACACATACATAATAAAAACTACAGACTCCTTGTCGCTGAATAACTAATGAAGCCTTGCAATGGCGGCCGCGTAAGCATGTGTCTGTGCAACTTCGCAACGTACAATACTACGCACGGAACTTTGCCACTCTGAGTTGCCTGCGAATGCTCAATGCGCAGGTACCGCCCGGCAGGCAGCAAGGGGTAATAGTGGCCGCGCGCGAGCGAGTAGTGCGAGCTATCCGACTTCTTTTTTTTTTCTATTTTATGCTACTGCGACGCTGTCTGTAAATAACTTCACAGCGGCAAAGATCCGTGCGTAATACTGTATTGGCGCTTGGTAGACTTACTATGGTATGTGTTTAAGTTGTCACGCGCGTACATAGCAAATGGACTTACTAGGGGTGCATTCGTAGTTCTCAATGCTACCTCCAGGTATTCCTAGGTTCACGATTGTGGACTGGCTACACGCAAAGGACACTCTGCGCTTTAAGGCCTTAGACACGATGATAACTATGTAAAAAAAAAAAGAAATATAGTAGATTATTCAACGTGAGAAGAAAGAAGGGCCTTAAACACACGAAGCGGGAATTGCACTTTCTCTAGAGTGATATATAGAGTGACGACCGCTTAGCCTAGTGGGTAGCGATCCTGCCTACGAAGCTGGAGGTCGCGGGTTCGAATCCCAGGTCGGGTCAGTGTTTATATGATGAATATTGATACTGATACTGGGTCTTGGTTGTTATATGTATGTGGTGTCTTCACTTGGTACCAAAAACACAAGCTAATGCTTAGTTTGGGGCCTAGACGTTGTTGTCATGTATACGTATGTTATGTTATATACTACTTAATACTACACTTATGAGGAAAATGAAACAAAATGTTTATGAATGGAGAAGTTTACTAAATTTCTTTATTTATTTATTCGGAGGACCAACAGCCATAAAAGTATAAAGATTTTATGTAGTGATATACAGCCAATTATAGGTCCCCACTAATACAAATTCAGACTGTGTAAATAATGTGGACTATCCTACTTTATAGTAAGTACTTAAATGATAGGTAAAAATAAAATGTGCGGGATAATTCCCACTTTACAATAAATGTAGTACAAGTCATAGTACACTAATCATCTTTCATTCGAATTGTTGAAAGAATTCCAGACCCAACTAAGCAACCTCCTGACCTATGCTATACTAGAGTTGAATATGTCGAAATTATGCTGTAAGCTGGCCACGTTACCTGAACGACGCGCTCTTCATAAAAAGGTATTTTGGCGGTGATTGGATGTCACGACTGGTACATATAAGGGCATATGGTGACGTAGGACTTTTGCAGATGCATTAACGTTAATCCTTGACAGAAGGTGAGGGCTATCGACATAGTTACGTAGAATTTTTAATACGTACATAATGTCAGCTATTTTTCGTCGATATGTTAATGGAAGGAGGTGGAATCTGGCGCACAGAAAGGTACAAGTATACGTTGGCCGAGTGCGTTCGGCGAGTGCGCTTGACAAACGTATAATAGGCCGTTTTGCGTGTATTTGCCGTTTGCGACCAACGCTTGCCGACGAGCCGTCGATTGTCGGTTTTTGGTGCACAAGTCAAAGGGAATTTGGCGCAAGCCACAAACAGCGATCACACGTTGGGCCGAGTGTTCGCGTCGGAGTAGACTGTAGTGTCGCGCTTAATTGTTTTAGTGTTCGATTAATACTCAGCATCCACCATCTTCTTTTGCGCCATCTTTTTTCAATCACTGCTCTGGTGCACATGTAAATAAAATTTAAAAGCGCTGTACAAGTATATTGCAGCGGCTGCGATCGCTACGTCCATTTTCATCTAACTAACAACGCAGAATGAAACACGCTAACGTGTGAACAGCACCACAAAAATCCGCCGAGCGCACTCGCCGAACGCACTCGGCCAACGTGTACTTGAGCTGTTAGGTAGTCTTCAAACCTGTATACTACTTTAGTGCGATAGTTTTTATTCGCTATTATTAAAATTTAAGTTAAATAAAACAAAAGTGTGAAAGAATCATGAAAATATATTCTCTACAAACAAAGAAGTTATAAGACGTTTAAGTCGCGCTTTCAAAAATAATTTCGCTCCGTGCGACGGTTCAGCGTTTGACGTCACGCTGCTCGAATTCATTGGCAATCATTCGCGCGCTAACAAGTCACAGTGTTTTGATTATTTCTATAGATAAGAGTAATTTCTCGTGATGGCTGAGACCATTGAGACAAAAAGCAAGCGTATAAATATTGTAGATATAGTTCCAATGTGTAAAAGTACGGCAGTTCAAACCCCAAATACCTACACAGCGGGAACAGAAAAAAAAAACTGCTAACCAATAATCATAGAGTAAATAAATTTGACAGCAGCGTTGTGCCAATAATGTAGGATTTCAGTGAAGAACCTAACATTTTAGGGAAGTAGATTACGATTACGGCGAAAAAAAAAAAGGGTAAAAAATATTTTAAAAACAAGCTTTTATTGCATTTTATTGCTAATAAAAAAAAGTTAAAACAAGCCCATACACCGGACGAGTCGGACTTGCCCACCGAGGGTTTCGTACAAAGTAGGTACGAATTTATAGTACAAATTTATTTGTACGGAATCCTCGGTGGTCAAGTCTGACTGGCTCTTGTTCAGTTTTTTAGGGTTCCGTGGTCAAATGGCAAAAAAGGAACCCTTATAGTTTCGCCATGTCCGTCCGTCTGTCTGTCTGTCTGTGGTTTTTCTCGGAAACTATTGGCAATATATAGATGAAATTTGGAAGGTAGGTGTTATCTATGAACGGCTACACAACGACACAGTGGAATTAAGTAAATTTTTTTTGGGATAGGTCGCCATACACGTAACTGAAATACGAAAAAAAAATTCATCGTATATTAACGCGAGAGGTAATAAACGATAGGTCTTAAGAAATGATATCAAGGTTTTAAACAATTTTTTTTATTTAAGTCAACAGTTGAAATATGCACTCCTAACGTCCTAATTTTTCTTAGAATGATGTGCCCCCCCCGCACCAGCTAAACCGTTGTTTTTGGATATGTAGAAAAAATTTATGCAGGAGTATATATAACATAGTTAAAAGGAAAACTATCATAGCTGACTAGACTATTATTTAACGAGTAATAGATTAACTTATAACATGTACTTTTAAAAGTAAAAATTGTGTAAAAATTCCATAAAAATGACAGCGTTTAGCCAATAAGCGAAAACTAGATGCGTTTCATTTTTGTGATGTTATTGTAGAAGATAATTTACATAAGCACTTGGCCTGTTTTTTTTCCTATTGAGACACGGAACCCTAAAATCCAGACTTTAGATAATTACGCAGGTAGATATTTACTTGAAAAATTTAAAACCTTTATTTCAGCAACAACGTAAGACGGATTTGAAGAAAAAAGTCCATCATAGTGGAAATATTAATTTTAGGCAAATTCTCACTTTGTCCTTTTACAAAAACTTGTTCCATTATAATCAAATAAAACTTAACTACCTATTAAATAAAGAAACGTAAGAAATTATAGACTTGGATGAAATATAGGAACTTAGTTCGTAAAATAATTACAACAGCGAGGACGGCATAATTTGTGGTGCAGTGAGACGACGCGACACTCGATCGAGTAGGAAATGTGACGTCACGGGCAGTGAGAGGCCGCCAGTCAAACCGCGCGAAAATACATGAAATGAAATGAAATTTATTTATCGTAAAAATGAAAAAGCATTGCATGCAACACTAACAATAAATTCATATGTGCCGTATCTCTCACACTAGGATTCCCTGTGTTGTGAGAGATAGTCACTTTTAGTGGTACTTAAATTATTATAATTTTTTTTTGTACAATGCACTTAAACCAATATACATGAAGGAAATATATAGCCAATAATAATTTAGTTTGGACTGACAATAATTGATTTGAGCGATGTGCTGTGTGTTGTGTGGTGTGTGGGTTTATGATGAGCTTGTGAGAAGAGTGCATGTGACTGCAAGATGGAAATAGGAAGAGATTTGAGTGCTATTTGAATGTGTGTAAAATATGCTCTGTTTGTGCGTAATGTAAGCTTAAGAAATAATCTGTTAATTTTGATTTACAAATGCGTTTAGTGCAGTTAATTATGTCTAAGGTTTTATTCAATTTTATATATATGGGCCCAAGAACGAATAGGCTCTTTGAGCAAACTCTGTTTTTGTTGCCTGTGTTACCGGTGTAGACCAGAATATTAGGCGCTGAGATCTTATTGATACGTGGTTAGTGTTCAGTGACGTTTTGTGAAAGCGTAGTTAAAATTTTACTTTCTTTGTAGAGAGAGTTAGTTGGATACTTATAGGATTTTCTAAACGCAACTTTCAATACAGCACGTTGAGCATGTTTAAGTCGGATTAGATGTGTCTTGCACGCCGCTCCCCAGATGTGAATACAGTACGTAAGTATGGACTGACACAAACCAGTGTAGGTATACTAGTTTAATAGTTTTTACATTAGCCACAGCTCTCAATTTTTTTTAAATGTGCATATTTTTCTAACCCGACCGTGAAGGGACTCCAAATGTTTTTTCCAGCTTAGATGGTCATCGATTTGTATGCCAAGATATTTTAGATGTCTTACTCTTTCCATTACCTGGCATGAACAGTCGTTGGCATCTGTGTCCATACAGGAGTGTAACTTAATAGATTGCACATGTTCATACATAAATTTAAATAACTTATTTCTCAGTCATTTATTGACGGATTTCAAAAAAAACTTTCACTGTCTTATTAGTTTTGGTCTATATTTCAATTCTATCGAGTTAAATAGTATATTTTGAACATCACTACAATTATTAAAACTTACAGCAATGGTTTGCCCCGGTTCCAACAAGTTGTCTATAACAGGTATTAAACAGCAATAAATTATTTAAAAAAATATTACTTTCTATTGAACATACATTGCCCTTTCGGACGTTTCGCGTGTCGCTAAAATGTACCAGAAAAAAGTGTCCGATTCCAACAGTGTATATAGCTTAAGTAATAATAATAATAATAACGTATATATCACAACAACTTATAGGCCCTAAACTTAGCATTAACTTGTGTTTTGGGTACCAAGCGAAGACACCACATACATATAACAACCAACACCCTGTACCAGTATCAATATTCATCATAAATACTGACCCGACTTGGGATTCGAACCTGGAACCTCCAGCTTCGCTACCCACTAGGCCAAGCGGTCGTCGTGTATTATTATTAGGTGACTGCGAGAAGTATAAGAAATCCGAAAATGTTGAAACGTTAACTTCTGTTTAATTAGTCTATCTAATGCTCAAAATGATATTCTCCGACCCCAATGGACAAATGACATCAAAAAGTTTATTTTTAGGTAGCTACCTTAAAGCGCGAATGACAATTTAAAATGTTTTTTGCTTCACGCGTTCAGCGCATCGGGTCCGTCTGACTCTTCTCAGAAACATCCGAGTCTTGTGGTTTTTTTACTCGTTTTTAGATTTATCGCTGTGAATTTTTTCGACTTTGGTCTGGCCATAGTATCAAATCTACGAACTGCTGTATCTCTACCGATAGTTCATTTTAGCACTGATGAGTCATCATTTTTTTTTTTCTTCAATTTAGTTGTCGCATCACATCTCATACAATATCAATGAAGTTTTTAATTTGACACATTGCTATTACTAGCGCATCCTTCCTCTAAACTGCCGTAGTTCAACCATAATCCGTTTTCCTAAATATATCGATTGTTTCAGGGTGAAAAAACTCCCGACAACTTTGATATACATGACCTCCATACACAGACAAGTCAACCTTTAGACCACGCTTTAATAAACGTCAGTACGAAAACGAAATCGCCAAAAAGTGGCGGGTTGCGGGGAGAGGTCGGCTAGTTTTCATTGGCTCGTTCAAAATTGACAATTTAATGGCTTCCGACGTGCTTCCAACTGACGGCTCACTATAGTGACGTAGTTATGTAGTGTCACTACATAGCCTTGGCGAATGCTACTCCCTGTTAAAGCGTGGTCTAAAGGTTGTGCCTCCATATTGTCTGTGCCTCCATATAATGTACAAATCAGGTAATGACGTGATTCCATTTCAATAATAAATTGTATTAAAGGGATGACATATAGGGCATCAAGTTTGTTTGGGCCGGCGGCGCGGCGGCGCGGCGGCGCGGCGCTGCTATTATTTTAACGTCCACTGAACCAAAGTTCAGTCCAACCGCACTGGAGCATTGATTAAGCTCCAAGCACCCTCTCCCCGAGGGGAGGCCTAAACCACAGCAGTGGGGCATGAGGGGTTGATATGGTGTGGAACCAAAGTTAGAAACATTTCTAAAATTACACCTTTATTTTAAGTCGTAAAGGTATATTGTTATTTAAGTAAAAAGTAAGCAATATTCAAATCGGATCCATTTAGGTAAGAAGGAACCGCCAGAGTCTTTTCTTTATTTTTTGTGACAATACAGAAATAGTAGATTGTTCACCGTGGGAAGAAAGTGACCGATTACCGCTGAGTGTGCATTTGAAGCCCGACACCTCAGGCGGAGGGCCTTGAATTGCACTTTCACCAGTATGATGCATACCACTTTATACTACACCTACGAGGATAATGAAACAAATAAAATATTTATGAATTAAAAATAATATTAAAATTGCTACAAATTATTATTTTTATTTGTATACAAAACAGCACATTGGCCGAATTTTCGGAGTTGGTTCCATACAATTTCACCGTATTACAATTTATAATTTTTTTTCTTAACCTTGATACTTATTATATAACTATTTATTTCTATTTCCTCTCCCTACTTCTCCCTTTCTCTTTCCCCTCTCTTTCCCTTTATTTCTCTATACTTCGTACCCATTCTACGGCTTCTCTCTCCCCATTTCCTCCAGTTGTTCTCCTATTTGCCTTCTTCTCTCCTACCTGACATGCTCCATCAAGTGCTCTAAATCTCCCCCACCCCCACGTATTTTGCATTTTCTATCCTCATCTGCCATCCAATATTAGTTTTCCTGTTCCAGATTACCACATCTTAATCTAGCCAACATCTTTTGATTTCCTCGTTCCCCCGTTTTTTCAAGGTACGTGGGCCTCTTGTGTTCCTTATATCTTCTATTAAATCTTGTCTCCATTATCCTATTATATTCCCATTGACCTTGCCTCTCTACTTCATGCTTCTCTAGCAATTTGTCCATATTTCCGCCATCTGTCTTTTTTTTCACTTCTTCTCCGCTGTAGCCATTTTCTGTGTAGAATCTGTCTATGTCTATCAATTTTCTCCCCTCTCCCTCCCCCTTTTATTCATTTTCTTCCAGACATTTCTCTAATAACCTTTTCCCCCTAGATTTGATGTTATCTTCAAATCTTGCTACTCTCTTTCTTGCGCTTACTCGCATTTTGTTTTTTTTGAATTTGTTTTGTTTATATTTGTTTCTTTCATATTTGTTTCTTTTGCATTTGGAAGAGGAAGAAACAAAATATAATAATAATATAAACTATGTAGTTTATAGGGTATATGCTACAAATTATTAAAACTTAAAGCAATGATTTTCCCCGGTTCCAACAAGTCAATAACAGCTTGAGCAGCTTCTTTTAATTCTATTGGTGTCAACCAATCGTCACTATCGTTTCTAGAGGACATTTATAGTACAATCATTATGTAGTACGTAAATTATGCAATTTATGTACCACTAAAAGAAAACCGTTTGCTTTTCTATGTAGATTGACGGCTCTGACTTTAGTTTGAGTACCGTTTTGCGTCTTCATACAAAATATTCGTATTTTAATATTAGAAAAGACAGTGGGAGTAATGGATTTTCATACATTTTCCTCTCCCACGGGAATAAAGAAAGATTTTCCCTTCTTCTTTAAAGGGTATTAGAGCGCTTTCTGTGCAGGTGTAATATAAACAATATTATGCTTTACTGGGTGAATTGCACGCTTTGATTTTTATAGCGCACACTTATTAAGTAACGAGTATTTTACGAGAATTGAAATTTATTATTTCTTTTTGATTTTCAACTTCTAAGGTAAAAAATGGTCTAAAAGTAGGAAACTCACGATAAATCGCAAAAATTTTCAGCTTAGTAATTGAAAATTTAACGTTTGTAATCCTGTACACACTCATGGCTAGAGTTTTTTTCCACGGTACCTATACGCTAGAGTATCTACTCTAAGCTTTTTTTCTCAGTTGTGAGATAGTTTGTGGTAAAAAATCACACTTTTTTACTTCTTCAGGGATCACATAAAAAATCAGTGATAAGCGTGTTCAATGATTCGTTTTAGTATATTAAAATTTTTAAAAATAAATTTTAATTAAATACTAAAGTTTTAAGAAAATTATTTACTAATATCCTAAAGAACGAAATTGAGCACTGACCCACTCTTTTTTTTTTAAACAGAAAGAAGTCTTAAGAAAATCAGTTTTAAAAACAAAGTTACGCGAATATATTTTTAGATTTGACTATGTGGTGTTCTATTAAACGTCGTTTGATAAACTCTGAGAAAAAAGTTTTGAAATTGCAATGGAGTAGATCAAACATCAATATACTCAGCCAAATAATCTGAAATTGAATTAGTTACTATATTTTGCCACAGGTGGGTGTTCGATTTACATAAAACTCGAAATAAATCATACTACTAATGCTATCTGTTGACCAAGTCGCGAACAATATTATGTCTGTGTAAAATCTATATTCCTAACTCTAATGTATCCGTTATACCGGTGATGCCGCTGCAATCACGGCGTCTCTCCCCCCCCCCCCTGCGCCGCTCACCTTCTTGGAAACGGAAGGGAAATTAATTTCTATTTTCAGTGGGGCTATATCGAATCAATAACTTAGTTATTAGATATTCTTTACAAATAACCACCACTCTGTCATTAGAGCTGTCTTGAATAATTAAATTTTAATTCTTACATTTTTACAAAAATTATAAAGTTTTAAAAACATAAAAATACGTATTACTTGAAATATTAACTTTCTAATTCAACTGTGTTATAAAGAATATGTCTTAATAAGTATATGATATCTCTAAAACGCCGCTTTCTTGAAAATAAAGTTTACCTATAATGTTTAACAAATACAAGCTTTTCAATGACTTCAGTCAATTTTAAACTTTTCAATGTTTCAATTTGGCGCAATTTAACAAATTGGTTCATTTTTTTGCTAAATATTGACCCCCACCATTTTGTGATATACGTGATATGTAGCCTACCTCACTTCTTATCCTCAATGTCACGTAACACTTTTGTAGTCATTAAAATGCATTACTTTTAGAGAAGGTACCAATAAGAATTGTAAATAAGTTGGTATTGTGCTCATAACGCCCTCAAAATTTTTGGTACAGTTACCGAAATCGGCAGCTTTCGTCGTCGTGACGGTCTATTTTACAGTTTGGGTTGTGGAAATATAGTAATCTAGGCGTTCTAGGCTAATAAATGCCTCGAGATTCAATAAATTGGGACATATGTGATATTGGGTTTCGACCCCTCCATTCTCTGACTTGAATTATCATAAAGAGACTGGCCCCTTACGACCCAAAGCGCAAGATAATACATAGAGTTTATTTATTAAGTATAATAGATAGCGCATCATAACAGAAACTAACGCAATAAAGTAAGTAAACGGATTCCTATCATTCGTGGTCTCTTCACTTGTTTGTACTATTATGGTATCAATATAAAAAAACCCTAAAAATTGTTGCAACACGTTTATTTACAATATGTACAAAGGCCCTTCATTATGTAACATTATATACAAACACATCCTTATTTACATAGATTTAGGATTTCTGTTCTTGATATATCCGAGGTTCACGTGAAACATACTGCCCCCGCGTTAAAAGAGAATTCGTGTTCCGCGTCGTTGAATGCAAATGGTTGAAAGTCTGTGATTGGTAGCCTTTCTGTACGAGACGTACGGATTTCCAATATTATTTCTCCGGAACCGTTCTGAAAAAGTGTAAAGATAAAATTGTTCTGACATTTTTAAAACGGAACGTATTACAGTGGCACTTGTCAATATGGTCAGATGTAGATACTTTAATTGCACTTGGTTGTATTCAGTAACTAGACAACGCTATCGTGTATTTCTGGCACTAAAAAAAATGTTTAAGTTATATTTTTGCCAGTTTCAGTGGTTTCAATACTAATCGATTCAGTAGAAGTATTCGCACTTGGTCGGTTTTTAAGTTTATTGCCTGTTTGTATGTAGGGTATGTCTATAACTCACGAACCACTCAACTGATTTTGATGAACCTTAATAGATAAAATTATAATTCAACACACAGGACCTGTATCCTCACATATTAGAAGAGCAGTAAAAAACAAGTAAAATTTCCATTTTCCAACATAAACCAAATGTTATGAGTACCTATTTAAAAATAAATGGCACATAAATATTATAAGACTGCGAGAACGGGAACGCGACTGTTTATATAGGTAAAAGGATATTATTACCTCACAGTTGTCTGCTATAATCGTTGGTTCTTTGAATTCAAGACCATTCTGACCGTACAGTCTGATGTGCTCCTTGATGTTTAATCTGAAATCGAGATTTTGTGTAAACGCTACTACTAATATTTACTATTCATGCGAGCAGTTATAGGAAAATTACTTAAAAATCTTAAAAGCTATTGAATATCTATTTGACTATTAAAAAAATGGTTTTCTCTATATAATGTTATGTGTCTTTTTTGAAGAAAAAAAGAGAGATGAAATTTGAATAGCTTCAAATTTCCATATTATTCAACCGAATATAATTGCACCCTATTGCATAACATTTTACAAATATACCTATTGAATTATCTAACGCTATAGCCCTTTTACAAAAAAATATTTTAAAATGTATGCAACTTAAAAAAAAAATTTCTACGTCTGGATTAGATTCTGGACTATGATTGTGAATAATATGTGTTACAAAAATCAACGTAATGGGACGGACCAGTCGAAGGCTTCAGGATGTTATTGCAATTGAACATTCCCAAATTTTTGAACTAAAGTCCGTTGTATTTTATTCCCAAAGAATAGGCAAGTTTAAGAAACTAATATTAAATTTTTTGTGTCTAGATCGGTATTTACGCAGATATATTATATTGAAAATTATTATGGCGTGACGTCACCAGATGGAATAAAATTTATCTTACCGTCACCAGATGGAATAATTATAAAAATTATGACACTATTACTATTGACAATTCTGAGACTGGTATTGTTTTTATAAATATGCAACGGCAATGGCTAAACTCATAATTCCACCCGGTGACGTCACTCTATAAGAATTTTCAATATATTATATCTACGTAAATACCGATCTAAAAATAAAAAAAATTAAAGTAGTTTCTTGAACTTGCCTATTCTTTCGAAATAAAATAAAACGGACTTTAGTTTGAGAATTTAGGAAAGGTCATAGTTTTGTGTGTATTATAAGCTACCTAGAGAAATAGTTTCAGGTTCAAAATGAAATTTAAAAAATATAGTTAACGAATATAGTTTTCTCTTACGCGTTGGGAGGACGCGTGGCGAGACATGAGTAAGTGAAATTCTGGCGTGCACCCGACGACAGCAGTCGCAGGAATCGAAGTTGCACTGACCCAGAGCCTTCAGCTTCGTAGGCTATCTGATTACATATAAACAGCGTTAGTTTTATTATGCTGGTGCTTTTATGAACTTCAAGTCGAGGGCAAGTTGGCACACTCGCTGCATAAGAATGGCTACTAGTCGAATTTATAAAAAAAAATAATGAGTAACTTTTATTAAACCTTATAGCCATCAGAGAGTTGAGAAAATCGTTGCGGCTCTTTGGGCGAGTTGAAGACAGTAGGCAGATTAAGTATATCGGGATGCAGACACGTAGCTAGTCCGCGGCAGTAGACTCGCACGGCACGGCCTGGCGCGGCCCCTCCACGTGCATCTATCCAATACCAGCCTGTTGACAATAATGTGATTATTTATGAAGTTATTTTTAGGCGCGTTGGAGGTGAAATTTTCTATGAAAATTTGCACGGATTGTAACGAAATAAATGGAAACGGAATTATGGTAGGTACTGGGAGTTAGCCAGGAAACGCGATCAGTGATTACTCCCGAACAACCAGTTGATAAAAAAGTTATTTAATTAAAACTTTATACACGGAATAAAAATATTGTCATAACAAAGAAGATAACCACTCACACACAAGTACACAATCTACATAAGTACATTGAATTTTCGTAAAGTAATTTACATCTACGAAAAGGAACACTTAAGGGATAATAATTATTATTACAGCGTATTTATTATTCATTTGTATTCATAATGTTTCATAATATTAGTATAATAACCTGGAACGGCTTTGAAAGATTTTTTTAAACATATCGTGTTATATATACCTACCTGAACTAAAACGGAGTTTGTGTGGCCTTCTGAAGTGTGAGGCTCTTAGGTGAATCGCACTCTTGGCACCCCCCTAATATGCCATCCCTAGTTATCATAGCTTGCGTCTTGTTTTCGCGAAGGAATGCTAATTTCCCCGGCTAGGCGGCTTATATTCTAATTGATTGATGTACATAAGCCCCTTTAAATTAATTAACAAGCACACAAATAAACAAGCGAATATAGGTGGTATAAGTAGGGTGTTTTGACGTAAAGAAGTGAATTACGGATTATTTTTTGGATATAAGTAATAAGGTAGTCTGTATATACACTAAGGAAACATACTACATACAAGCAAAACTTTTCTTAATTAACATGGAGGTGCCAACTTCGTTAATTTCGGGCGCTTAATAGAACTTTATTATTTTCTTTTCATTAGGTATTGATGCATTTCCCATTAGAACCAGACGGTCACATATTCTTAATAAAAAAAAGAATAAAATTGGTAGTTATGTTATATATATTAACAGTTACCATCGGGTAAATGTGGATGAGTTGTATGGAGATCGCGACATGACAGAGCTGGGTTTTGTTTAGTGCCCCTAGGTCTCTGTGCTGCGTCGAGGGCCGCGCGTGCGGCTAGCACGCCCGACAGAACTTCCCGAGCCCACTCTGCCTCAAATTCTTCGTCATCATCTAAAATGTAAAAAATAAGATGTTGTAAATGTAATTGATGCAACTGATAAATTTAGTAGATAAATATTACCTTCTTCTTCTTCAGATATCAAGTCATCTGACGTAACAGAATCACCTCTGAAAAGCAAAATATTTTAGTAACTACTTACTAATGTTTCAATATTACTTCATCTCTTTTAGAAAATTTAAAATAAGTATACCTTTCGATATTTCTGCGCCTTCTGTAGGAAGTGAAGAGTTCAGGCGGCAGTTGAACAGGAGGAGCTGGTGGACCAGGAGGTCCCGGTGAGCCTGGTGGCCCAGCCGTTCCTGGTCGACCTTCCGGTCCTGGCACACCTTTCGGTCCCATTGGTCCTTCTGCACCTGGAGGACCAATGGGTCCTGTATCGCCTTTTTGACCAGGTGGGCCGATCGGTCCCTGAAATACTGTTTGTAAATATTTTGTTGGTACGTTTGTAATTTATGTAATGATATGGGGTTTTACCGGATCTCCTTTCATGCCTGGTGGTCCAGCTGGACCTGGAAGACCTCTTTCCCCCGGTTCACCTTGATCTCCTTTCAATCCCATCGAACCTACATCTCCTATATGCCCTTTTGGTCCTGTCTTTCCTTTTTCTCCTTTAGGTCCTGGTGGACCTAGTTCTCCCATTTTCCCAGGTGGGCCTTGAGGTCCAATGACACCTGGAGGACCAGGATCTCCCTGCCAATTTCATAATAGTAAACGAAATATTCACATATAAAAATAAATAATATTTTTCTTGTTACAAGTAGCTGTATTACATTCAGCCCGGGTAATCCTCTAACACCTCGCTGTCCTTGCTCTCCAGGAGGTCCTGGTGGGCCGGTTGGGCCAGTTTCACCGGCAGGTCCAACTAATCCTGAATCTCCTTTCTCACCAGGTGGGCCGGTACTTCCTTGAGTACCAGCTGGACCTTCGGACCCCTGTAATTATTGTTATTGTTAACTGAATCGAAGTAGATACATATAATTATTTTTAAATTAATTTATAATTATTTTTCATAAACTTACCGGATTGCCAGGCATACCCATTTCTCCCGGTTTTCCTATTGGTCCAACAGGTCCTGGGGGGCCAGGTGGACCCGTACTTCCTTCAGGACCATCAGCACCCGGTTCTCCTTTGCTTCCTGGTAATCCTGGTTCACCTCTGTCTCCAGGGAAGCCTGCTGGACCTATATCACCTTTTGGGCCTTCGGGGCCAACTGGCCCTTTAGCACCAGGTTCACCTTGCAATCCTACCGGTCCGTCTTCTCCCTTGGGTCCTGCTGGACCTCTTGGACCCTGTGAAGTTTTGTTTTAGTTTTTCTCTTTGTTAGGATTCCGTAGCAAAAAAAGGAACTGTTATAATTTCATTATATTTGTCTGTCTGTTCATATGTCACAGGCTCATATCTCCGACTTCTTATTGATTTTGATGTAATTTCACAGGCAGACGTGTTATGAACTACCATACAATTCAGCAGAGAAATTATCAAAACTTTTTGCGCATCTTATCGTGTGGGGCAGGGGTCGGCAATCTTTTGGGGTTGAAGAGCCAAAAGTTCCAAATTACAAGATTTCCAAGTTTCTAAAGAGCCACTAAAATTTTCATTTCAATAGTAGAGACTTGCTTGTAATATTCTACTTTAAATATGAAATCGTGTTAATTCATACAAAACATCCACACGGTTTTAGCACAAAACCAAATAAAGTATTTTAGCCAGAATAGTAAAATAATTAAAATAATATAACTGCAGTTATTTTAAATAATAGATAGTTTCATCAATGGAGCATTATGGGCTTTGTATGCCTTTTGAAAGTTTTGTTAAATCTGGCTCATAACTTGTTTTAAATTTCAAGCACGACTCCATATTTTCATTTGTTAGTTGGATTTTTCTTTACTTTTTATTATATTAATGGAAAAAACGCTTGAGTGGCTGAGAGATAGACATGGTACTCACTCATGGATCGATTGCATGATTTTTAAATAAAAATAATTAATAAATTTAACGTATGGAACTGGAGAGCCACATCTTTGCATCTAAGGAGCCGCTTGCGGCTCACGAACCGCAGGTTGCCGATCTCTGGTGTAGGATATTCTTGAAATTGCAGTGATGGTTCTTATATGACTATATTATTTAAGTTGGTCTAACTTTTTAATCGTTCAATTATAAACTGTACTAGACACTTTGAAATAAAATTATATTGAACAGGGCGTTACTGAAAGTGTTTTAGATATCTGTAGTTTTCATAGTTACTACCATACTTTGCAGCTCTTGAAATAAACTGTTTAAAAGCATTAGGTAATCAAGATAAGCTGGAAAACCCTAAGTTGATGCGTATACGAAACGCATTTGGCCGGTTTCTTAACATAATAAATTGAAAAGATCACAAAAGTAATTATGTATAGAAATAAATTAAAAACTAATAGAAATGAAAACCTGTTTTCCTTCTGGCCCAGGAGGTCCAACTGAACCAGGAGCACCTGGGTTTCCTATTTCGCCACGTTGGCCTTCAGGTCCGCGTAGACCCGGTTCTCCCGGTACACCTTTTTGGCCTCGACGACCTGGCGGACCAGTGGGTCCAGGTGGCCCTACAGGACCTGTGATAAAATACTTCTGCTGAGCACCTATTTATTGAACGCTTGGACACGTGTTTATAATACATAATAATACCTGGGACATCCCACAGGGCCATGTAATCCTAGAGCTTGTATTATGGGTACTAAACAAGTGATACATATACTTAATTCCTTTAAATAATATACATTTCTAGACATTTGACACCCAGACACGGTGCTGGTGTACTTAGATAGTTTTCTGTTGTAACATCGCTGACAGGTAGAACTAAATAGCCATATACCTAATGCAAGCAACATGAGACAAAGCGTGCCCGCACCGCGTGGTCAAAACTAACTAAGCAGTGCCTATAGAGTGGAAAGGTCGAACTATGCAGTTATTCCTGAACGCGTGTGTAGCGAAATGATATACAATTTGCACATTTTTTTTTTTAATTAATTAAAATTGTTACATAATACATTTACAATTGTTACATATTATTTTGAATTAAAAAAGAATATAATATCTCATATGAAACAATCGTACCTAAGTAAATATGGAAGTATGAATTAATGGTTTCTCGCGAATTTTTTTATTTTCTTAATAATTGGTTGATTTCTGGAAATAATTTCGCAATTTTTAGCAAACAGTATAATATATATTCTTTTTTTCTTTGTCTTGAATAGCATGTTAAAATGTACTCTCGGGCAAAACTAACCCCCCACGTTTTGATTTGTTTTCTACTTCTACGCGCAAAATGATAATAATTTTTCAATTTCATTATAGGTAAATAAACAACCTATTAAACAAATTAATGGCTTAAATAAAAATCGAAATGAATCTAAAATTGTTTAAGAATTATTAAAAGAAGAAAAATTAAGCTGGGCGATTAATTTTGTCCGTGAGTCTAGTTGTGCATATAAATATATATGTGTATATAATAGAAATAGCGTATATTATTACCTATTGGGCCCGGATCACCAGTGTCTCCCTTAGGTCCTTGCTGTCCTTTTGACCCAGAAATGCCAGGTAATCCTATTGGACCAGTCAAACCACGAGGCCCATCGTTCCCTGGTGGGCCTATGGTTCCAGGATCACCAGGTGGTCCTTTGTCGCCTGGAAGACCAACTGTACCCGGTTCACCTCTTAAACCTTGGATACCAGGTGAACCTTGGGGGCCCTGTTCAATATTTGAAAATTATGAAGTTTATCAAGTATGCAGGTAAAAGAATAAGTTAGAATTAACATACCGGTTCTCCAGCAGCGCCTTTGAACCCTTTTTCACCAGGTGGACCTGCTTCACCTTTATCACCGTCTTCACCTGGTGGACCAACTGGTCCAGGAACGCCTGGTAAACCACGAGGGCCAGGGAGCCCGTCACGACCGACCACTCCTGGAAAATATAATTAACAAATTAGTCGTGATTAAAGTGTATGAAATATAGTGCTATTATGTGAAAATACTTTCTTATTTTATGCTTTAATATAGTTATACAACGTGTCCCGAGTCAACATTATTCTTTGGAGGGCTAATAGGCCAGATCGTAAGTCATAACTAGGCAGAATAACTGAATATTAATTCAGTATCCATTATAAAATTAGATATTATACTATTCTCAAAACTATAGTAAATGAGCAATATTTTTAAAATAACTTGTCTCATAAGAGTCGTAATAATTTTTTTTTACATTAGGTATAAAGAATTAGGTATAAAGAAAGGAATATAATCAACCTCTGTGCCTAGCCTTTGTGGACTACGAGAAGGCCTTTGACTCCATCGAAACCTGGGCTGTTCTGGAATCCTTGCAGCGATGCCGAATCGACTGTCGCTACATTGAGGTGTTGAGATGTCTGTACGAAACCGCGACAATGACTGTCCAGGTTCAGGACCAGCGGACGAAACCTATCCAATTGCGAAGAGGAGTGCGACAGGGGGATGTGATATCCCCGAAACTGTTCACCAACGCATTGGAAGATGTTTTCAAGACGCTGGACTGGAAATATTGTGGCATCAATGTCAACGGGGAATACATCTCTCACCTCCGGTTTGCTGACGACATAGTCATCATGGCAGAATCGCTGGAGGAGCTCAGCAGAATGGTAAACGGCCTCAATGCCGCCTCTCGGCAGGTAGGACTCGGGATGAATTTGGACAAGACCAAAGTCATGTTCAACGAACATATTCTACCGAGACCGGTAACCGTAGAAGGTGCGACTCTTGAAGTTGTGCAAGACTATGTCTATTTAGGACAGACTGTCCAGTTAGGCAAACACAACTTCAACAAAGAGGCCGACCGAAGAATTCAGCTGGGCTGGGCTGCTTTCGGGAAGCTCCGTCGTCTGTTCTCGTCGCCACTACCACAATGTCTGAAGACCAAGGTCTTTAACCAATGCGTCCTGCCCACAATGACATACGGTGCCGAAACATGGACTCTCACGGCAGGACTGGTCCACAAATTTAAAGTCGCTCAGCGCGCTATGGAGCGGGCTATGCTCGGCATTTCCTTGATGGACAAAATCAGGAATACTGAAATCCGTCGAAGAACTAAAGTTGTCGACATAGCCGAAGTGATTAGCAAGCTGAAGTGGCAATGGGCCGGTCACATTTGCCGTAGAACCGACAACCGATGGGGTAGACGGGTTCTCGAATGGAGGCCACGTATTGGGAAGCGAAGCGTTGGACGCCCTCCGGCCAGGTGGACTGATGACCTGAAGCACCATACCGGGGGTAATTGGATGCGGAAGGCGGAGGACCGTGTGTGGTGGCGAGCCTTGGGAGAGGCCTATATCCTGCAGTGGAGAGACACGGGCTGATGATGATGATGATGATAAAGAATTGAGATTATTCAATAAAATACTTAAAATCACTCATGAATAGGGGATTTTTTTCCAAAGGCATGGAAAGTCTTAATTTTATTTTAGACTGCTATAAATATCGTGATTATTTATTTTTGCTTTTAAAAAATTCAAATTTAGAATATACAATTTTGTAGTTTTGGCATTCGAAAAACTAATATAAACAGTAGATTTTTTCAAATTTTTTAGTGGCAAAATCAAGACACTTTTATTGAGATCATATTTAGTTATTTTGTCTAATTATGAGCTGGCCTACCAGCTCTTCAAGGGATAAGGTTTACTTTTGGAACAGCTGTACCTATCGGTCCAATATCTCCTGGTTCTCCTTTTTGTCCTCCTGGCCCCGGAGAGCCTCTTTGACCTTCTCGCCCTTGAGGCCCCATTGGGCCTTCGGAACCCGTTTCGCCTTGTTGTCCCTTGTCACCTCGAATTCCCGGAGGTCCAGGTGGACCCATTTCTCCTTTTAAGCCGGGTACACCCTTAAATTAAAAGTTGAATTTGATTTTGCAATATTCTAAAATAATTTCAATAAACCAGGTTGTTTTCATATGTGACTTTTTTGAGTAAATTTTTTATCCGATTGTCCCTGGAGGGTTATGTTTTTCGAGTGCATGTATGTCTGTTTTTTAGCACGCTACAACGGCTTGATGAATTAATTTTTTAGTATATTTTATTATTTGCCTAATTAAGTTGGTCTCGAACAAAAAAAAATTGCATGGTGCATTCTACAACATTGCTCAAACAATTTTTTTTCGATTATATACTAATTTATTAAAATGATAATCACAAATTGTAATGGTCATTGTTATGTAGTTATAAACAGTTATGACATGAGGCTATGGAAATATTTCAGAATGTTATAATACCTGTGGTCCAGGTAGACCTGTGTCACCACGATTTCCAGGGGGTCCTGGTGAACCCACAGGTCCTGGTTTTCCTTCTGGACCTGGCAACCCTGTAGGTCCTTCTTTGCCAGGTTCTCCAGGTACGCCAACTTCACCGGGTGCCCCAGGCACCCCTGATGTACCTTGAGGTCCGGGAGGACCTGGTTCACCTGTTTGTCCTTGAGGTCCTATTTGTCCAGTGGGCCCTGTTTTTCCAGAGGGTCCGGGGTCGCCCTAACATATAGAATATTTAAATCAGATTTAATAAATTTATTAGTTGTGGGCATAATAAAAAAAAGATTTCCAAAAATTGGACATACTGTAGGCCCACGTTCCCCAGGTGGTCCCGGTAATCCAGGTTTTCCGTCTGGTCCAGGTGGACCGAGTTGACCAGGGAAACCTCTTACTCCTTCAGGTCCTTGTAAACCTCTTTCGCCTTGTGATCCGGGAGAGCCAGGTTGACCTGTGTCACCTTTGGGACCAGTGAGTCCATCAGGACCACGTCGTCCACGTGGCCCTCTGTATCCCTAAAAAAGAGCAACGGTTAATTTATAGTAAGAAAGTATTATTTAAATATTAAAGTTAAATTATTTTGATAGACGATTGAAACTCACCCTAGGACCACTTTCGCCGCGATCACCAGGTGGGCCGATTAAACCCTAAAACAAAAAATAAGGTGTAGATAATATATGAAAACAGCAAATCATACAGTTCAATATTCCTGTATTTGTTTCCTTATTCCCAGTGCGTAATGTTTTCCCTGTGTGATGGTTTTAGAATTATCTAAAGATTTACTTTATACAAGATAAGGGCGTAGAAGCAGTAGATAAAAATGTTAAAGTAGTTAAATGATCAAAAATACGCATTGTACAGATTAACATTGACGCGAATAGATATGTATACACAGCTAATTTATGTACATAAAAGAATATAACTATAGTGACTGACTGACTGACTGATTCATCAAAGCCAAGCCAAAACTACTGAAGTTAATTACATAAAATTTAGACAGAAGCTTTCTGTCGTGGCGTAAGTTCCACTAAGAAAAGATGTTATAAAATACTACCCATAAGAGAGTAGAATAGAGAATTCCAATGAAAACTCTTCATTTTTGAAGTTAGATTATTGAAATTTAGTATTTATTCTTATAGTTATGAAACAAAAATTCTGAAATATATTTTCCCTTATTTTTATAAGGGAAAGTATGTTTCAGGATTTGTGGAAATTTATCCCATAAAAAGATAAAATAAGAGACGAAAATGGTATTTGACGTTTCAGTAAGTTTTAAAAAAAGGTGTATCTGCTTCAAAACTTTTGAAAATTCAGCCGATAAGGGGGAAAAATGGAACATGAAAATATGTGAGAGTTACGTCATTTTTAGGGTTGAAACCATGGAAATTTTTGGTAAAGCCTTTTGGTAAAAATTCAGAAATATTTGTTTCAGTATTATTAGAAATTATATCCTTAAGGGGGTAAAATAGGGGATGAAAACCTGTACGCATGTTAAGTTATTTCTAAAGTTAAAACAATTTAAATTGTTTGTTAGCTTTTTAGTTAGAAATTAAAATGACTTGTTCCAGCGTTATTTATAGCGTTTAAAATAAAACTTTATTTTATTTATTCTCCAAGCGTGCGTTTTGTTTACGAATTATCTCAAAGATTGCAGGACAGAAAAATAAGTACAAAATAACGTTGTGCCGAGCTTATATGCGCAAATGTTATAACTTCGAATAGCATAATATTACGTATACTCAATAGTATACGTAATAAGTATAACCCACTAACACCATTGTGTTAGTGGGTTATAGAGGGTTTCTCACTTGGATCTTGTGAGCACAAAGGAGAGTCGAGCAAAAGAAAATATAAAAAAAATAAGAGGAAAAAACGGCAAGGAAAAAAAGGAAAAAAATCAAGACCAAAAATTAGTTTTAGATTTGTAATAAGTACGCATTAGTTAGTATGATTTGTGTAAAAGATAAAATAATATAAACCCGGTGAATTGTCATTGGGCGAAACCACGGGTGATCAATCTAGAATGCTAGGAGCGTCCTTATATGTAGCGTTATTATATACCATAATGCCTTTTGCTCCTCTTCTGCCCCTTCTACCAGATGAGCCTTTGTCCCCTTTCTCTCCTTGAGCACCTGGGTAACCAGAAATTCCTTGCGGTCCAAAAACTCCTTTTTCGCCTGGAGGCCCAGTAGGTCCAGTTTCTCCCCTGGGACCTTCGGTACCCTAAAAATTTAACACCTGTTGAAACATATTCATTGTGATTAATATAAATTTGAATAATTTTAGACGCACTTTTTGCCCTTCTAGCCCTTCACCGCCAGGAGGACCAGGTTCACCAGGCAATCCACGGTCACCTTTGAGTCCCATTTCACCCTTTTCACCTTCGATACCTTTGAATATAAAATATGGTAATTCAAAATTTTATTAATCAACGCGGTGTTTAGCACTATACTTTGGTTAAAAACACACTGATACCTCTTACTCCTTTATCGCCTTTGTCCCCAAGAGGTCCTCGAGGTCCATCATCTCCTTTCATTCCTCGACTTCCCGGGAATCCTAGCATTCCCTGAAAGGCAAAATGATCTCATAGAGAAACAATCTAGAAAAAGACGAACCGGGCGATTATTATCACTTTGCGTTACGACACATTCTACTAGTTTATAGTTTTTACAATAATTTGAGACAGTTTTTAAATGAACACTTTTCTAAAATATTAGGTGGATTACTGTGTAGCTATTTACATTTATTTAGTATACGTGTTAAACTATGAACTAATTAATATAAATGTAAGTAATTAATTGAAGTAATGACGACCGCTTGGCCTAGTGGGTAGCGACGCTGCCTACGAAGCTGGGGGTCGGGTCAGTATTTATATGATGAATATTGATACTGGTACCGGGCCTTGGTTGTTATATGTATGTGGTGTCTTCGCTTGGTACCCAAAACACAAGCTGATGCTTGTTGTTTTTTTTTGTTTTTATCTTTGTTTTTATGCTTAGTTTGAGACCTAGACGTTCTTGTGATGTATACGTATTGTTATGTATGAAAAAAATGAGTTCGATTTTTTTCTAATTATTAGAGGAATATGTTTGGTTGATAACTATTATCAGAAGAATCCTTAATAATTTCCAAGCATAGTGATATCCGCTATGTATTTTTTAAATTTTTTCTTTTAAAAAAATCCACCAGAAATTTGCTAGCTGTGCCACGAGCACCGAAGAGCAGCCCAATAACTTGCCAGTATTGTATATTGTATAGTTGTTGGAGGTGTGGTATGCATGGCTCGTAACGAGACCACTTATGCAGGTCAATCATTTCTGCTTGGTTTTTATCATTTGTTTCGAAACAAACGGTAGGATCAATTATGAGGATCGGCACGTTGGTTGTCATCTCCATCTCTATCTAAGCTATATATGTTTTAATGTTCCGTGTCTTTCAAACCTTTTACGATTTTTTTATAGTTTTAAATTCATACAAATACTTAGTGTTCATTAAATAAATTTGATATGGTTATGTGTTGGGTGGACCCATAGCCTAACTATAGGAAAATTTTAAGTATTCAATGTACTGCTTGAAGCGTAATCGAGAAACAAACGTTCAACCTCAACCGTTCAACAATGTTTTAATTCAGTATTTAGTACATGATTGTTCGATTATCTGCATCTTTGAGAATGCTGTCAATTGTAAATTAACAACATTATAGACTTATCACAAGTTATGTGTTTTATTTTACGTTAGAATTTTAAATTATATTCATAATTAGACGGAACTCAAATAATTACGTTTAGATTAGCAAATAATTATAAACAAAATTATACCACACTGACCTGGGGACCTTGCATTCCAATTTCTCCAGGGAATCCTTGTTGTCCAGGATTACCGGGTGATCCAGGAGACCCTTCGGGTCCAGGAAGTCCTGCCATTCCAGGTTTTCCCTGAGGTCCCTAATTAAAATAAACAATTTAGTTGTAATATTAATAATAATCTCTATATTAATAAAATTGAAGTGTCTGTCTGTCTGTTCCGGCTACTCTCCAAAACGGCTGAACCGATTTGAATGAAACTTTGCAGACGTACAAAGGGCATTACCGGGGGTGACATTGGCTATGTTTGTCTGCACGTCTGTCCGTCTAGCTGTATGTTCTGGCTAATCTCCAAAACAGCTGAACCGATTTGAATGAAAATTTGCAGACGTAGAAAGGGCATTACCGGCGGTGACATAGGATACTTTTTGTTTGTATGTCTGTCCGTCTGTTTGTGTGTTCCGGCTAATCTCTGAAAAAGCTTAACTGATTTCAATGAAACTTCGCAAACGTACAGAGAGCAGTACCGGGGGTGACATAGGCTGCTTTTTGTCTGTGTGTCTGTCCGCCTGTCTGTCTCTTCTGGTTAATTTCAGAAATGGCTGAGTCAATTTCATTTAAACTTTGCAGACGTACAGAGACATTACCCGGGGTTACATAGGCTACTTTTTGTCTGTCTGTCCGTCTGTCTGTTCGAACAAATCTCCGAAACGGCTGAATCGACTTAAATAAAAAGACTACCAAGAGTGACATACAATACTATTTTGTTAATCTGTCTGTCTGTCCGTCCGTCTGTTTGTTCGAACTGATCTCCGAAAAAACTGAACTTATTACTTATATGTTCTAGCTAAACTTTTAAAGATTTTAATGAAACTATGCAGACATTAAAAATAAGTTGTCAGGAGTGACATAGGTAACTTTTTGTCCGTGTGGTTGTCCGTCTGTCTTTTTTCGTCTTATCCGGCTTATTTGCAAAACGACTGAACCATTTCTATAATTCTTCGCAGACATAAAAAAAGGTTATCAAGAGCGACATAAGTTGGTTTTTGTCTGTGTGTCTGTCTGTCTGTTTGTTAGGGCTAATCGTTGAAACGGCTGATTAGATTTTACTGAAATTTTGCAAACATGAAGAGTGTGTTGTCAGGAGTGAAAAGCAATTTTTTTATATACATATAGTAAATCGTAGTGTCTGTTAGTCTGTCTGTCTGTTCCGGTTAATCTCCAAAACGGCTGACTGATTTTGGGTTCGACTTGCGGGATAGCTATTCTTCATGCTAAAATAGCTGAATGGATTTTTATGGAATGAAGTGTTACGATTTCTGGAGCGTCGAGTCCCTTTAACTGTCTCTGTACAACTGTGTAGTCCACGCGAGCAAAGCCGCGGGTGGAAAGCTAGTCAAATATATAATCAAAGTACTTTTACATAATAGTTACTTTGTAGCATTGGTACTTACCTGTATTCCAGGTGCTCCTAAAGGTCCTTGTGGTCCAGGAGAACCCATTGGACCAAGCGTTCCATGTTGCCCTGGTGGGCCTGGAGGTCCAGGTTGGCCAGGACTGCCTTTTGCTCCTTGTGGACCTTCATTACCGGGTATTCCTGGATAGCCAATTAATCCTGGAAATCCTCTTGGACCCGTAAAACCCCGTGGACCCTTAAAGTTAAGAATGTTTAAAATATTTATCACATTCAAATTGAAATCTAAAAAAAAATACAAAATATTAAATCGCACCATTTCTCCTGATAATCCTGGGGGACCTGCTGGACCGTCGTCTCCAGAAGGTCCATCCTGGCCAGGTGGTCCTGGTTCTCCCTGTAGGCCTAGCATACCTCTTTCTCCTTTGTCTCCGGGCAAACCAGGTAACCCTGGATAACCTTGTTCTCCTTTGGGACCAGGAGCACCAGTAGCCCCTCGTTCTCCGTCTCTACCAGAATGACCTCTACGTCCAACTCTACCTTGAGGCCCTAAGAGTCCACGTGGGCCAGATGGTCCCTAGACGTGAAATATAACAATTAATTATCCAGTTGTATTTTTTTAAAACCAATTTATTCATCCTGTTACCGGTTCTCCTGGTTCTCCAGCTTCGCCTTTTGGTCCTTCTGGACCAATTTCTCCTTCAGGTCCAGGGGGTCCTGTTAAACCCATAGGTCCTTCAACTCCTCGCATGGCCGCCTGGAATTTAATATGATAATCTTTTTTAAATAAAATTTAAAGAGAGTCAATGTCGAGATTTATAGGCAAGATTAAAAGTTAACATTTTAAATCTAATAATTACTAACCATGTGTTGGGCTAGCATTTGACGTAAAGCCTCTGACTGACCATCGGGCCCTTTGTCACTGCCTTGTTGTTGTAGCTAAAATATAATTAACAAATTGTACGTAAAATATAATTATATTTTAATTTGGGTAAATAAATATAAATAGTAAAAGCAATCAATAACAACTTACAGGAACTACAAAAACGTGTCCGGGTGGACCAGGAAATCCTTGCTGGCCTTCAGACCCTGGCTTACCAGATTCTCCTTTTGGCCCACGTGGACCTTGTGGACCTGGTGGACCAGGATATCCTCGCGGTCCCATGTAACCGCCGGCGCTGCCATAATCATAATAAACTTCAGAAGAATCATACCCTGACGATACATTTCCCTGTGAAGAATTACAAACAACTATTGTAAAAAAGGATATTGGAACTGTTTTTTACAGCATGTCCCAGAAGTGGACGACCAAATTGAATGAATCGAGGGGGAGGTCATTTCCTATCAATATAACTACACATGTGTTAATGTTAATCTGAATATTTATGGTTCAAAAGTTATTGTATATTTTTTAAGTTTATCTAAGACTGTCCAATATGCACATTAAAAATTTTATTACAAAAAAAAATACGAGTCATATGCCCGAGTCTTTTAAATATTATGTTCCTCTGAAGTGTACCTTTCGCACCATAACTTTGTCATTACTTGTGTTATCTCCAAGTAATAAAAAATACAATTATAATTAAAAATATTTTAATTTCATGAAAATTACAAATCTACTATGAATGGCGCCCATAGAAAAAAAATTTACCAAGGGAGAACTGACCACATACTAGAAAAACTTCTTCATCTAATGTGCTATCTAACGACCTAAAAAAAGTAAAATCGCATTGGTACGTATAGATTTATAAAATTATTTTTTTAACAAACAAAGTAGATATTTTAAGAGAATACGTTTGGTCGAATACTTAAAGTTAAGGTATGGTACGCAACAAAAAGAGAACTTTGTTCAATTTAATTAAAACGATTGTTCAAAATATCCGCCACCAATTGCCATACATAATCGACATCACCGGAAAAAAATTGTTGCTTCCAATATTTTTTGCCGTAGCAGTTGTTTCGTTTGATTTTCGTTGGCATAAACCAACTCTTTAAAATGGCCCCATAAAAAATAATCCAAGGGGTATAATAGGTCCGGAGACCGCACTATCAATTTAGTATTTTTTGCATGGTTGTTCATCCTGTATATATATTTCGGCTATCTCGGAAACGGTTCTAACGATTTGGATGAAATTTTGTATTTAGATAGGTATCATCTTAAAACTGGTTTCTAAATAAGTTTTATGGTAAAAAACCACCAAGGGGCGCTGCAGTAGAAGTATATCTTCGAAACGGCTAGACTGATTTTGATACGGTTTTTTGTATTACATAGGTATTACTTATGAGTAGATAATTATATAATTTGTGCAGTTATGAGTTACCAGGGGGCACTGCAATAGATATGTGTCTCTAACATCTCTAACACCCAAGTTCTGGAACGTCAATTAAAATTAATCTTTATTTAAACTGTTTATTTATTTTATTTACGTGCACAAACGCTTTTCAAGCGAATCTCCAATCAGCTAATTGTCTCAGAGATAATCAATGATCAACTACAATCATCATCATCATCATCAACCCAATTTTTACCCCAATGCAGGGGCTTGGGCCTCCCCCAGGGTGAGGAGGGGGGCTTGGAGCTTAAGTCCACCACGCTGCTCTACTGCGGGTTGGGAACTGTAAGGACCGCCATCTATTGACAGCGTCCGGGACCGACTGCTTAACGTGCCCTCCGAAGCACGGTGTCAGTGATATTGTGTACTTAAGTCAGAAAAACTCATTGGTACACACCCGGATTCGAACCGTGGCCCTATGGGGCCTTATATGGAGTGACAGACCGGTGATTAGCGCCATTTCTGTTGTCAACCTCTTGTCAAACCCCGAGTTTGTAAATCGCTCATTGATAGTTGATTAAACAGTGTTCGGCACATTAATTTAGGACAGAAACAAACGCTTTGTTGTAATTTGTCAATAATTGATATTAGTATTATTTTGCAATCTTAATAGTGTCTGGAACAAAATAAAGTTCTTTATAGTGAATTAAAAATATAACCTACAATTATTGCGCTACCAGTGTTCTACTAACAAGTTACTTATTTATTATAAATTTGTACCTTTATGAATGGTTAAAATATTATTACATAATAATAATATTACTAATAACAATTCGGACATGCCACACAACGCCATCTAGTCCAAACTAAGCAAAGCTTGTATCATGAGTACCAGACAACTGATATACATAGTTAAATATTCTTTATAATATATACATATTTAGATATTTCACACGCAGACACGGAACAAATAGACATGTTCATGCACACAAATACTTGTCCCGCGCGGGAATCGAACCCGCGACCCTTGGCTCTGCAGTTGGGGTCTCTAACCACTCGGCCAAACGGCCAGTAAAGTCAAGTCAACTATTAAGTATAAATAATGTTTACGTACCTATTAACTATAAGTTGTGCTACGTTTTTGCAGGTTAATAATCATGTCTGATTTGTCATCTTTATTGTCTAGTGATGAAATAAACGAGTACCTACTTAACGCAAATGAAAAAGGTGGGTCCACCAAGACCCGAGCAAAAATCTTAGTAAAATAGTTACCCTCCAGTGCCCTCCAAACGTCATAATGTCAAATCGTTTTGTGTTACGAATGAAAGGGACAGCGCTGTACATTAGAATGCGAACGCAAATGAGCGTATGAACGAATGGATTTCAAGACATGTGCTTAATCTTGAATTATCACGGTTTCGGCATTCGGATCAAAATTAAAAGTTAATCGACTTTTAGTTGAACGAAGGTTTGATCGATGTTTCAGAACTTGGGTGTAAAACGGCTACGAGGATCTGTTAAGAGCAGGTTCTTAGATAAGGTTTGCGTTTATGGGCCACCAGGGGGCGCTGTAATATATATGTTTTCTATATAATGTAATATATAACGGCTGGGAGGATCTCTACGCGCTTTTTTATGTTATATAGATATCACCTAAAAGTAAGAGCAAGTCTAACTGTGCAAGCACGACTTTAAAAAAATCCGAGCGGAGCTCGGTCACTTGATTTTATGTAGTAAATATAAGACATGTACTGGTGACAAATCAGTAAACACTGTGCAATAAATAGGTTTATTTTATTTTTGTTCCATTATAGAGAAGTACGTGCTATTCAATTTCGAAATTTGAATTTCGAATCATAATAGATGTGGCAATTTTAAGAAACTAATTTGATTTTTTTTTGTTTTAGATCGGTATTTACTCAGTTATATAATTTTGAAAATTCTTATAGCGTGACGTCACAGGGTGGAATTATAAGGTCAGCCATTGCCGTTGCATGCTCATAAAAATAATGTCACTCTCAGTGTTAGTTAGTTTGAGTTAGTTTGTTAATATTGCCTTTTCTTTTGAAAAAAAAAAACCAATTTTAATTCAAAAGTTTGTGAATGGTCAATTCTCCACGACTTGACCAACCTTACTTAGGTACCCTATTAATAAATAATTTCGGTAATTAATATTAAAGCATATTATAATACATTAGTAATACAGCTTCCGTTAATTGCACAAAAACCATTCTAGAACAGCGCTCTTGAACAGAAAGAGCCAAATTGTACCCTAGTCAGAGGTTATCGAAATTATCAAGAAGATACGATAAGATAGCTATACTTTCTTGTTAGACAGTATTGAAACAAACATCCCTTAGTGATCTTTCTGTGAGGAAATATTACCTGTGGGATATCTGGTGGGTGCGTGAGCCAATCTGATTCAGTTGTAGTCATCGGTATGTACGGCGAGTCAGTGTTGATTACTGTCGAACTTTCTATTTCTTCTTCGTTGTCTATGGGTTCTGGCTGTGATTGTAAAACATATACATTGTCTTTCTTGCAAAAGAACTTAAAAAAAATAAATTCAATTGCAACTCACAATAAAAGTTGTCGGTCCTATTGTTTCTGGTGTAACAGATGCTGGTACTGCAGCATTTGTAGATTCAACTTCTTCACCTTCTATAAAACCGCCAAATATACTGTTTTCGTCTGTAAAATGTAGTTATTTAGAGTAGTGATGTAAGGCGGTCAATAAATTACTACTAATAATTGAAATCTTTACGAAACTGTGGAAAATAAAAAGACAAAACACAGAGTTATATACGGGTATATACATAAATATTGCAAAGTCATAAATATTCATATGCTTCGAGAATTAACACCCAATTATTATTTTTAACAGTATTATTGCCAAAGAATAATAATAATCTGAGTTTTTGAAAAGATCTGACACGTAACATTACCTGTTTCAATACCCCCAATGTATGGTTCAAGAAATCGTTCGGTCGTAGTTAGTTCAACACCCCCTCTTCCTTGTGACGAAGCAGAAGGGCGGGTACCATACTGTGGCAGAGGTCTTTGAGGTCTCCGCCCATCTAACCTTCTAGCTATTTCCCTCTGAAGATTGGTGCTAAATCCTTGACTTCCATTAAAGTTCGAAGTTTGGTAGTTTAACCTGGTTCGGATCGTTGTCGGTGGAGAAATTGTAGTGAGTATATTTTGCTGAACATTTCCAGATCTAGCTGCTCCAGTGATGCGCACAGCTCCGCCATGTCCCTCATTACAATTTGGAGCAATTGTCCTGCACATTTCGAATGCAGTGTCTGGTTTATTTGAAAACTGCAGGAGTTCTATGTGGCCCTGTAGAAAGTAGCGAGTATTAACAGAAGACAATGTCATGAACAACTTCTTTATACTGAGTGTTTTTCTAAAATGGGACAGTACCTATGTTTGCCTATTTATTAAACCGTGAAAGATATGAGAAATTGCATTTGGCAACTGTAGCTCTAGTAGTCTACTCTAGCTCTTTTTTGATAAAATGAATTCGTTTTTCGGTCAAGTGGATCTTTACGAGTTAAGTCGTGAAATTCGTGAAAATTTTGTTTTACACTAATCGACTAATATATTATGCCCATATATAAATATATGCCCAAACTGCCCCATTTTAGCAAAAACACTGTATGTTTAAGCGCTTAGTAAAATTTTCATGAGTTTGTTTATGTATTGACCATTTAAGTATTTACCTCAAAATACTGTTCTGATTGAGCCTGAGCACCGATAACGAGTGCTCCTGTTAAGTCGAAGCTGCTGCCTGGCTTGCGGTCTAACAGCTGTGTGTCTACCACGTCGCAGTCAAGAAGCAGGGTCACAGAGTTTCCTTTTACGCTGATCGCTAGCCGGTGCCAACTGAGCAGGATAAAACATCCTGCATTACTACCCAAACACTATAACCCTGCATAATGAGTTCAGTCCACCCAATACGCAGGCCCAGAATAAAAACTTTCATACAAACTTGAGACAAAAGTTTAACTGTGACATTTGCGAAGAAGGCAGTTGCATTAGGTAGTACCTTACTAAGTATTTTCCATTCCATCAGCCCATTATACCCCAATGCAGGGGTTTAGACAACCCCGTAGGGTGAGGGGGGGCTTGGAGCTTAAATCGGAGCGGGTTTGGCGGATTGTAACGACTGCCATCTATTGACAGCGACCGGGACCGACTACTTAACGTGGTCTCTTAGGCACGGAGTCAGTGATAGTTATGTACTTAAGTCAGAAAAACTCATCGGTGCACGCTCATTGGTAACTAAGTATATTAATAACTCGTTATACCTAACCAGATTGTCAAGTGATTGATGATAAAGGCATACAACGACATTTTTTAAGTACGATATTAGAAAAATAATTTTGTATGTGAATAAAGTTCGTACCAATTTTAGCAGAATGAGACCAGTGGATTTTATACTACTATATTTCTTAAGCTTAGGAATAACGAAATTTCAAGTATCATTATTTTTAGCGGACGATGGCTTAGCCTAGTGGGTAGCGACCCTGCCTACGAAGCTGGAAATCCCGGGTTCGAATCCCAGGTCAGGTCAATATTTATATGATGAATATTGATACTGATACCGGTTCTTGGTTGTTATGTGTATGTGGTGTTTTCGTTTGGTACCCAAAACACAAGCTAATGCTTAGTTTGGGGCTTAGACGTTGTTGTGATGTAGGTACGAGTATATGTTATTTTAATTATATTATTATTATAATTTAAAAGTAACTCTCATATTAAAAAAAAAAATAGTTTTTACCGTTTGTCAGCAACGTTGGTTCTAAATGTAAGCATTTCGTTGTCTGAGGGATCGCCGCGTGTGTCCTCATAGTAGAATTCAACCAGTTCACCTACCGAGACCATGAGCTGCTCGTCTCCTTCAAAGGAGTACAGTGCGAATAGAGGATGTTGGATTCTTCCAGGCCCTGAAATTTAGATTTTATTAGACCCAGCAATTTTATCGAAACATTTAAGACACTTTACGTAAAAATGAGAATTATACTCGTATGCCGGTGAAATTAACTCTAAGGTCTAAAGGATTAACGGTGATTATAAAAAAATATTATTATTTTCTTTCAGATTCGTTAATAAGTTAATTATGAGTACGAAACTTATTTAAGATAATAATACAATATTACGGATTCTAATAAATATAGTAGACTAAGTTAATAATTAAATAAGTAGATTACACTACTTAATAAATAACAGTGTTTTGATGAATGTTTCGAGATTGTAAATGAACGGAAAAATAATTACATTGTACAACGAGTACATTGGCACCAATTTTATTTTTAATATTAAATGGAAACAGTATTCATACAATTTAAGGTATTTTCTTTTCAAAATTTAAACGACATTTCTTAGCGTCCTCACGAAACGATTAAGATGAGATTTAATAAGACCTATAGATGTTGAACAAAAAAACAACGAACATCTAAAAAATTTTAATCACAGAGCTTGGAATTTATTCCTTGCATAAACGAATAGAGACCGCATGAAGCACTAAAGACACGGTACTTGAGTATAATTAAATATAAGAGATGAAAGTACCAGGCAGTCTGAAGACAGACATCACGGAGAAGTCTTCGGGAAAAGTATTGTAGAACATGGCTGCAGTAAGGAAGTGTAGCGAGGCATTCCGATTCAAGTGATAGGCGATTTCGGTTGGACACCGACCGCGAGATCGAGAAACCCCTGTAGGCAGTTCGGCTGCGCGTGCGCCCACCAGCACGTCGCATAGTTCCGTGTCACCTGTTTAAGAAGAAAAAAATTGTATAATGAAATAGGTAAATTTTCCTATGATAGAAGTTGTGCGTTCAAAGTCTTAACCCTAGAAACCTAATCTATTTTGGACGTACACAAAGCCTTAATATACGTCTCAGAGACGTACACATATAAATTACAATTTGTATCTAAAAATAGCCTTATTTTAGAAATATTATCTAGCGGAAATTTAAATTTGGAATATAAACTAAAAATAAAACAACACTGTTATGACTCATAACTATAATCACAGTTATTTATTACAATGAAAAAACAATATGTATAAGTTGGAACAAAAAAATTTACTTCTTCAAAATCAACTAAAACATATATTAAAAAAACTTTTTTTTTAATGCTAATCAGATATTTATAGAGCAAATATTAAAACGAATCAGACTTTAAAAAACTAGTTAAACTTTAAGAGCAGTCTACACACATATCAACCTTGTGCTCGCCACACACAGAATTTTTACATTTATAACACACTAATTTTGACATTCTCCTTTTTTTATAAGAGCAAAAGGCGCAGTATTTACGTTTTTTTGGCTCAGGTTCTTCTTCTCGATTTCCATTATTATCCATTATTTCTCGATTCCAACGTCGTCTGTAATCTGGTCATCCTCTACTTTGGAATCTGAATCTTCCAAAGAAGGATTATCTTCCTCGTCTAAGATTGCTAGAATATCGTCTTCGTCTAATCGTTTAGACCGTGACATATTTATACCTGAAGTAATGCCGAAAATAAACATAAAATATATGGAAAAAAAAACAAAAGTAATATCACACAAAACTTAGTTAAAAGTTACACAAAGCCTAAATATACGTCTCGCAGGCGTGCTATACTTCGATACATCAAAAATGGCAGGACTTACATTAATGAGTTGGCGAAAAAGCACGACGCGCTCGCTTCAACCGACAGAAAGAGACAAACGATATTTGGAAGCGTGTACGCCTCGCAGGCGTAGATTAGGTTTCTAGGGTTAAGTGCGGGTAGGCACTGAAATATAAATTATTAAAATAATATTTTTATACAAAATGTAACTGGAGTTTGGGTAATTATTCGAGATAGTAATGCTTTGAAATGAAACAAAAATATTGGCGAAAATACCACACTATTGGTTACTGAGATTATTTTTTTCTTCTTATTGACTTATACAATGACGCAGCTTTTTATAAATAAAACGATCAAAGGTAAATATTAATTTTTAGTTTTAGTGACAGGGAGTGTTACTTCCTGAACTAGTTTTCTTGTGTTTTTATGACAAAATACATTTGAACTATTCCTGTTTAGTTTTTGATGCACGCTATGTTTTTTGGAAAAGTAGGAAAAATTTAAAACCGTTGTATCCTTAATGTGTATACAATACGTATATACTTATTTTCAAAAAAATACCCGATCTCAAATTATACTCTGTACATTTCTTTTAACAGGTTTTTACATTACAGATTACTAGCAGCCGCCTGTGGCTTCGACTGCGTGAACAGCATGTTTGTGTTATGCAGAATTTCGACAACATATTTTTCATTTTACAAAAGAAAAATATGTTGTAAAATGCCGCTGTAAAAGTTGCTGATCGTTGTTTTGGTTTATTCTTTCAGCTATTATACTATATAAAAAAAGAAGTAGTTCTCTTGTCTGTTGTTGTTAGTAGATAAATGTCAACTTCGACTGTTTAATTAAACTTTTGAAATAAGAATATTCCCGTGGGCTTGAGGTAAAATGTAGCCTCTGCCACTTCAATGACTTCCGACCGAAACATAATGTCTTCCCGTTGCTCTGTTACCATGTGAAGAAAGAACAAACAAACAATCAAAATAAAAAAAAACTTATAGCAGTAATATTATTCACACGACAAAGTGGAAATACAATTCAAAATACCATCAACGATGATACCGCCGACTCGCCAACTGTTAAGCAGAACGAATAAACACAAGCTCGCCAGGAGAGCCATGGTGGCTCTTCAGTTTGCTAGTTCACTCGTTTCCATCCCGACGAGCGCGGGCGCCTGCGCCGCATGCCCGCGAGTGTGCTGCGACAGCGGTGACGGTGGACTGCCATCCCAGTGGCGCCCGTTCCTTATGCTACATTGCCTATTAATTATCCTTATGCTACGCCTTGCCTATTAATATGTTTATTGCATCGGTATCAAAACAATAGAGAGCATTTATAAACAGGGTATGAGAACCTTTTCGATTTTTTCCGTGCTGGTAATTTTTATGCCGGGTCTCGCTTTCAGCTCAGACATTAAAATTTTGGAAACTTAAATTTTCACAAAAACTTAAGTGTGCTGTTAAACTCAGTTGATTTGGCAAATTGAAACGGTCGTTTTCTAATGGCCGGGAACGTTCGCTTTACAATATTATTGAACTGACGTAATATTTATACATCGGTGGTTACATCATGTTAGTCGAAATTGTGGTTTTTATTGTTTTTTGTTTCATATTCAAACACAAGATGTTAGTCAAATTCGATTTATGCATAGTCATAGTTTGTGCAGTTCATTCTTGTCCGTTTGTCTGTTTAGTGAGGGACGCTCGTGGGACAATTCTATACATTTCAGCTTTGAATATGTGAAAATTTTCGACGCGCCAAACAAGTTAATTCGACTATATTGACAAACCGTGCCATAGATTTGTTCATATAGAATGTGTATGTCTCGAACGTGAATAATATAATTGTGAATAATAAATAGTACGTGAACGTGAACTCGAATAATTACCGTGATAACACTGTTCTTGAAAGGCAGGGCACCTGCTTCTTTTATTATGCACTTTATCGCATTTATCGCACTCCTACACTGGTTGTCTTAGCTGTATCTGCCACTCCGCACCTCTGTCTCCACCTCCGCAAGCTTAAGCGTAGCCGCGGTGGCAGGCAGGTGCAGTGTGGCCGGCCGCCTGCACGCTGGCCTCTTCAGCCGCGCGGCACCATGTCAACGCCGTCTCCAGCTCCAGTTTCTTCTGGCGCAGCAGCCGTTCACGCAATTGAATTCTGTATTTTTAATTGCACGAATGAGTTCTGTCAATAACAGACTGTTCTATAAATTGCCGAAATCGCAATCCTTTCTTTTTATTTTCAGTTTAGACAAATATTTGACGAATGTTTCGTCAACAAGTTTCGTTTAAAAAAAAAAACATGTCTCTTGAAATTCACATTTTTCTCTGGGTTACAACGATTTTCGTACTTTTGGCATAATTTTGAGTTACTTTCTTTTTCTCTTGATGAAAATTCAAATTCTTCATATATTTCTCGGCCATACTTTCCAATGACGTGCAAAAATATAGCGCACTTTTCATTGTCCGTTGTTGAATCACGACCTGATGCAACAAGATAACAGTCAAACGCCGTTTTCCATTAATTCCAATTGTTGGCCATATTACCATCTTGTAGCGGCGCTGGCTGTTGTAGCTGCAACGTGTCTGATAGCGGAAACTCTTCTATCGACATTCTCACTCCTAATCACTCGTGAACTATTCTTACTCACACTGTACTACTATTGCCATTACGATTTATGAATCCATTTTATTGAAAAGCCCACACCTGACACCGTGTAGTATTGACCGAATAGGAACTGATTTACTTTCTGTTTCTATGAATACATAGCCATATGTCTGCCTACCCTCAATTTTCTCTCATTATAATAACTATTCATATACAGGTCACATAACAATTTTCATACAAACGCATACAGACTTTCATACAAAGTTTCCCCCTTAAAGTTGAAATTTATAAAAATCCTTTCTTAGCTGATGCTTACGTTATAAAAATATAAACCTACCTACGTATGTTTCGAGTGTCGTGATAGCCCAAAGCGCAAGGAATCTGTCTCAAATTTATAAGGCCCTAGGGCCATGTTTCGAATCTGGGCGTGTATCAATGAGTTTTTCTGACTTAAGTACATAACTATCACTGACTCCGTGTCTCGGAGAGCACGTTAAGCAGTCGGTCCCGGACGCCGTCAAAAGTTGGCGGTCGTTACAATCCCCAACTCGCAGTGGAGCAGCGTGGTGGATTTAAGCTCCAAGCCCCCCGATTTTACAAACGATTTTATGTGTTTAGATAATGCGGCATGCAATTTAAATAAATTGACAAAAAAAACACTTAATAAATACGTTAATGATTAATCACATGAATAGTAATATGAAGGGAGACGAACAAGAAAACTTAGAAGCAAGTTATAAAATTTTTATCACTCCAAGAGCAATTATATAGGTAAGTAGTATTTTTATAGGAATATATTTCTTATGAAAATCGAAGTTACCCAATTCTTCGATGTAGACACATTTTCTACTGTTTTCATTGTCCAAGGGAGTCATAAATGGAATCACATAGTCGATAGCAATTTACAGTTGTCAAGGCTGCTGCTCCCTTGAGAAATTACAAAAAAAGTAAAATTCTCGGAGACGGTGCAGAGGCGCCTTAATAAAAGTTTTATACCACTGATAGTACTTGAATCGATGTCTCCGTTTCTCCTGATTCGTACTATTTCAAGTAGACCATTGTCCGACTTCGTCTCGCTATAATTAGGGGTCTATGACTTGGTCACGAGTTCGGTTAGTTGCTATCGAAATTCTACACGTCGATTAATACGTTAACCGGTACAAACTCTTTTCGTCATCTATAATATTTAACTTTATGATGTTTTTTTTTTCCGTTTCTACCGAGTGTAACGATTTCATTATTAAGGGACTGTTTTAAGGTTTTTTTGCTTTTATCGGATTACAATGGGGATCGTTCTATTAAAGGAACAATACTGAGGAAAGTAAGCTTTAAGAGAAAAAGTACGTAGGTATTATAAGCTTATAAGTACTTCGAAAAGCTTACTGGCGTGATAATATTTAGAGATAATAAAATTACGATTCAACGTTGCTGCTGGCATAATACTACATTAAAACCTCTTAATTAAATTTCGTGTACCCAATGTAAATATTATAATTATCTAATTATTATTGAGCTATGTCGTATATAATGTAGAATATTAAATTTATATCTATATATATTGCAATATAAATTACCCTTTTTTATTTATAAGTCTTCCAGTAGGTACTTGCTACATCTACGAGCGGTTGTGAAAGTCCGATGCGCATGTACTACTTGCACAGATCCACTGTATACTTCCCGCGCCGCATCACTGTTATGAAAATATTTTACTGCGACGCTTTTGTGACTAACTTCAGGGCCGCATGTATTATATGTATGACAAGTACTGTGCTTTTCCATTGTTTTGTACATATTTCGATATCAGTCGTCGTTGTCTATGACCTTTTTCATATTTATATATGTACAATGAATACCTACTCTATCAGATAGTAAGTTGATATTGAAGTTTCGGTATTCTCTCAGGAAAGTATAAAGACAAACGTTTCATTTGAATATATTCTACCTAAGATATTGGTTTACCTTAAACAAAACAAAAGTAAACAAAACATGTTCGAATCAGATAAACTTCACGTTCTTTAGGTACGTAGGTGATTGAGTAACTGAAAAAATTCTAGCTTAGTATTTTGGTACCAAGTTTATTTGTCCAACCGTTGCGTTCGTACACGAGTAAACGAAATAAGATACAGCTTTGTAAATGTAAAGTTGAACAAAACATAATTGACAATAGCATTAGTTACAGCAAGATTATAATTTCGGTCGTTCTGCCCTATATACTAATTTCCTTGTATACATGTTGCCGGGCGGGTTTGTTAGGCAATGCTCACTGACGACGCCCGTCCGAGGGCCACCGCGCAACTGCCTTCACACCCGCTAATTTGGTTTATGTTTGATTCTTAGTTCAAAATATTAATATTCTAACTATATGGCGTGGCCCATTACAAACTACAATTAAAGTATATAAATTTCGCTCTTATCATAATAAACTATTGAAAATTTATCACACTGGTTGTTTTTTTAATTTCATACAAAAAAAAAAAAAACAAAAATATAGTAAATTGACATTGTAAGGAGATTAATGTATTTTTGTACATAATGTTTTTTAATTGCTTCGAAATTTTAGCGTGCAAATGCTCCAAAGTAGGCGATTTTAAAGGAACTTCTGATTTTTAATTTATGGAAAAATATTTAGTCAAGTTAAAGGATGTATTATTCCTGTTATTGTAATATATATTTTTCCGCTTCAATCGTTTTAGAATTATCTATATATTTCTGCTAAGTACAAGCTTTGTGAGGCAGTATAACAATTTTCATTTATTGTAATAGGGCACTTTACTATTTTCTTTTCATAATTTTAAATGAGAATTTAGAAAGAGAGGGAAATACCCCACGGTGAAGTCAGGTCAGTAAAATAATTTTAAACTTAGTCTCGAAAGAAAAAAAAACAGACACATTTTTCTAGCTTAAAAGTTTCTTTATTTTTAAACCGATTTAGATTTCGTTTTCCATCCGAAGTGTCAACAGGTCTATTTTTATATTTTCTCGATAAACATAATATTTACAATTTCCCAAATAGATTTTTACGTAATATCTAGGGCTTCGTTAAAAACTTAGAATTTACTAGTGAGGATATCTAAGACAAAAATTAGTATAGATTGCGCGGAAACAATTTTTTTTCTGAATAAATATAAAACATACAATAATTAAAAATGATGTAAGTATTTTTTTGATTTTGTTTTCTGTGCAGAATTAAAAATCATTCTAATTTTCATTATACATACAATTTCGGAATATTACAGAATTAGCATGGGAATATTTGATTATACCAAAACATTATGGATCTACAGACACTGGACAACTGTCGAGGGACAAGTTCCAAGAACTCATTGCAATGAGCAAACTGACGTCATTCTTCCATTGTGTATCATTTAATTAGATCTTGTTGCAGATTTGGGTCACATTGTACGATCGAGACACGCCATACAAAATATGTATGTATTATAATAAATGTGTATTTTATTATAAACTAGCGAACCGCCCCGGCTTCGCAAGTTTAGCAGAGCATATAAGGAGTTATGTTTTTTCTATCGTAGTGTCATATCAGCTTGTTGCGTCCAACATGTAGATTAAATTTAATTAGATTTAAATGTAACGTAAGTTCATCCTACTTGGAGTATTTTTAAAGTTCTATAAATATTTGAAATGTACCAATTCTATAAATATTTGAAAAATTAAAGAATAAATGCATAAAAACAAACAACAATATTACAATATTTGTATACAACATTGATAACTTCTACCTAATTTTACAAAACGCCTATCGCGTCGTGCGGTATCCGGTATGGCTAACCGGCGCGGCGCGCCCGGGTGCTGGTCGCGTAATATTTTTATTTTACATGAAATGCTGAAGGTAAATAACATAATTAATTTGATAAGGATTAATATTGTATCCGTATAAATTGCTTTCCCATTACCTCATCATATGACACCATTTTTATAAACATAAAAATAGGTACTTATAGTAAGCTATTCTTAAAAGACAGACATATGCCATCGCAGACTTTTCTTTGGTCTCCAAGTCCAAAAACAGAATTTCTGTACATTTAGAGTTCTTCAAGCTCAGAAACCTGGGATATATCTATGAAAATGTTATTTTGGAAATATTTGAACTGCAATATCATTTGAACGCTTTGTTTGATTTTAATGCAATTTACGGTATTATATGTAATTTTGTAAGCACAAAATTTTTGTGCAAAACTAAAAATCGATTGATCTTAAAATCTCAAAGTTATGTTAAAAAAACACGTTTTCGGAAATTTGTGAACGACGATATCTTTTGAACGCGTCGTTCGATTTTAATATTTTTGGTGGCAATCGACGCAATTTTTTATGTACAAAAAACTTATATACGGTTTTAAATACATCAGTTGGAAAGTTTTAAAGTTATTTAAAGAAAACGTAAAAGTTTTTTTTTGAGGTTAATTTTTTGATCATTTTTGAAACAGCTTGACCGATTCACTTCCAAATCTTATCAGATCTAAGTCTTAATGAACCCTTTCAAATGCTTTATGAGGGTCTTAATCGGTCAATCCGTTTTCAAGATATCGCATGACAAAAAAATTTACATACACCCACATACGGACGTTCAGCTGAAAATGGTCAGAATGGCTTCTCAGGACCGCAAAACGTAGAGACCTGATGAAAACTCGATTTTCGAAAATCGGACTCAAATCAATAACTTCCCTTGGATAGCGGGAAGTTAAAAACTAACGGTTGTAGCCCGACTTCTAACCAACTCGATTTTTTAAATATAAATAACCATTCGGTGCAATAAATTTTTTCATGGAGTAGCATAGTTACTAATTTCTCCAATATTACTGTGAATTTTTGTGCCCTTGATGTACTCCGATATATATTAACATTGTTACCAGTGTACCACATGTCTTGGGTGACTGCCATCGTTGATCGTCGTTGGAAAGTATCCATTAAAAAAATCAGAACAGTGAGTCTTCTGATTTTTTTAGTGGATACTTTCAGAAGGTTTGTTTGGTCATACTTAGTTACTTCCCAGTATATGAATGTTAGGCCAAGAGTCAGACACCATCGTTTTGATCAATGTTTTGATGTATATAAGCATAGAATGCAAGTAGCCAAAGTAAGCTTCCATGGTTCCATGGTAAGCCATGGTCTGCCTTCAACAGTTCCCCCGCTAGTCTGGAAGGGATATTCTAACCAGGATTAAATTTTAAGCATAGAGCCTTATTTATAAGTTTATATTTACTATATCGTTTGAGGCCGTTGACTAAGTCGTTTCTTACCATATCAGGTGGGCACTATGTGGTACATATTGTCTTCATGAACGAGCTGCAACATTTTATAGTATAAACCCTACTCTAGCTTTCCGCCGACGGCTTAGCTCGCGTGGATTATACTTTCTACTGGGATATTAAAGGGACGTTCCAGGATATTGTGAAACTGTCACTTTCACATTATGGAACTGTCACTTTTAGATTGTGGAATACTCAGATTTGGTACGGTTTCGAAGTACGATAAAGAATCCTTACAGTTTCTGGTACTCCAGCTATTTTGCTCGCAGTCTAGTAACGCATTAAATCTGAAACTTGGCATGGTCATACATATCTGTAACCGCTACGTAGGGGTGTATTTATTACTTATAAAATGAAAAATTATGGTGCCCGTAAGGTGAGTGTGAAAAAAATTTACGTAGCCATTCGAGTGGGGTTTCGTTAAATCATCCATCCATTCATTAGCCCTTTTTATTCCGCACTGCAGGGGCTTAGGCCTCCTCTCAAAATGTTGGCGGCTTGGTGTTTAAATCCACCACGCTGCTAAAATGCCGGTTGACGGATTACAACGACGGCCATTTATTGACAGCAACCGGGACTGACTGCTTAATATGCTCTCCGAAACATGGAGTCAGTGATAGTTAATGTACATATGTCAGAAAAAACTCATTGGTACACGCCCGGATTCGAACCACGGCCACATGACCTTATAGACTTGAAACAGGTCCGCTGTGCCCGGGCTATCACGACGCAATGTTAAATACTTCGTTGGTTAAATACTTATTTTAAAACCACTATGAGGTTCATTGATGATTTTTCAAATTAAGTCCCATTTACGAAATGTTTAGTGTCGTGATAGCACAGAGCGCAACGAGCCTGTCTCAAATTTGCCCCCATAGGGCCATGGTTCGAATCCGGGCGTGTACCAATGAGTTTTTCTGACTTAAGTACACAATATCACTGACACCGTGCTTCGGAGGGCACGTTAAGCAGTCGGTCCCGGACGCTGTCAATAGATGGCGGTCGTTACAGTTCCCAACCCGCAGTGGAGCAGCGTGGTGGACTTAAGCTCTAAGCCCCCCTCCTCACCCTGGGGGAGGCCTAAGCCCCTGCAGTAAGGTAAAAATGGGCTGATGATGATGATGATGATACGAAATGTTCAGTCGAAGTGGTTTGAATAGAATGTAAATTACATGTCTCAGTTCTAATTCTTGATATCACTATTCTGATAAATCTGAAAATTTTACTACTTAAGGTCAACTAGTACATGAGTTATAGCATTAAATTAATTCATTGTTTATCTCTGAACAAATTCGTGATTTTGGTTCAGATATAAGTATCTGTTATTGGTATGTGTATTGAATCATATCTAAATGCGTGATTCGGCCTACACTTGACATGTTTTTTGATAATTGTGCTGAAAACCATAATATGAGAATAAATATTTAGATAACAAAGGGTTGAACGATTGAATTGTTCTGTTAATGAAAGGTAAATAAGACTGTTAATTTGAAAGGATTTGGCGCGTATTCAAAATTTTTCTGCGGATTCCTACTTCGTATTTTGTGGCGACTTGTTTTGTTCGACGACGGCGTATTGAAATATAGGTCGTTTATAATACAGTATAGTACGAACATTTTTTGACTAAAGTGTAGGGAAAGCAGAATGTGTGCAGGCGCAGGGGCTGTATCTCGGTATTTGGTTTGTTAATCGGTGTTTTTGAATTATTTGATACAATTTGTTCCTTTCATCCACCCCTATGCTTGTTTGTATTGTTTATTTATTTATTTAATAGGTATTTTTTAATTTCACACTCCTTTCATATTTTTTTCTTTATTACAGTTCATAAATTTATCCAATCTTTCTATTTGCTTTTCTTTCTTTCCCTTACGTTTTGTTTATTTATTAATTTATTTACCCTCGCCATTATTCTCAAATACCGATTAAATTAAAAAAGTCCAATCAGATAGTGAAGTAAAATTAAAATTAAAAAACCTAAAGTGCGGTAAGTAAGGTTATCGGCTGATAAGAAAATTATTAATAATGCATAACTCTTAAGGTTACATTTAACAAATATATTTTTGTGGTAATGTATCTAATTGCTACCATATTGATACAAAGTCACCCGAAATTAGTACATCAAAAATTTAAAAAAACTATATATAATAATAAGATTTTTCAGCGTTCATTTGCAATTCGTCAAATGTATTGAGTTGAGAGTATACATACATATATTCAAATGTAGCGCAGTTACAGCGCTCGATGCCAACTTTCATCCGTAGCTCGACAATAACTGTAGTTTTGAAATGCTGAATTCGGTTGGTAAATTCGAATTTCGAATGTATCGTTTTCTTGTTTCTTCTTCTTCCATATACTAATTCATTGATGTATATATTAAGTAGATAGGCCGTCAAATAAGTTACGTAATTTTTTTCAAGTACTTACCAGAATGTTTTTTAAAATATTAATGTATATTTTATTTTATTTGGAATACCAACAGCATTTATACTATTAGTAATACAAAAATTTACTTAAACATAGCTATTAATAGGTATTTTCAGCTAGAAACTATTATAATGTGTCATATAATATAATATATAATATAATAATATATAATATAATATATTATAAAATGAAATATACTCAACGATTTGCGCTGTGCCTCTACTGTGAGTTATTATCGTAAAAAACCAATAGGTGACTCAGTTTCGGTGCGTTAGTGCCACATCCATTTTTTAAGCGTTGATACATAATTACATAATGGCTAAAATCTATGTTTTATTGACCAGTGATATTGTAGCCATTAAAAATTTCGCGTACAGCCTTTTTGGTCTTACCAAGTGTTTCTAAGATTGAACTATTTTCTAGTGAGTGGAATGAAAAATCATTTTCTATTTACACATTGTTCATGGTTACCGCTTTGCCCTATTTCGAAAAGGACTTCATTATTTATTTATACAGTAACAAGTTCCAAAATAAAACGAAAAGTTACCCTATTAAATGCTAAAATACGTGTTGAATTTGCAATCAAATTAGAACTGTAGGTACCTAATTGTAATTATGATGAACTTTATGACCTAATTAGAGCTAACATAAGAAAAAAGAAAGGCAATAATAAATACATTAAAAAAAAACACTACATCCAAACAAAATGACATTTCTTAGTAGACAAACATTACAGTATAGACAATGGCATCTACAAACATCCGGAATTTGCGTCTGAAATTATTTAGTGTATGTATCACAGAATATATCGCCATTTAATAAATTATTGTAAGAGCGACACATTCTTTCATTATAAGTTGGTTATTTTTTGACACGATATTTTTACAGCTGGGTAGGGCAAATAGGCAAGTTTTACGAATTAAACTAATAATTATGTTGTGATTATAACTTATTCAGGAGATGCTTATTACATGAATGAAAAGGTATACCTATAACGACGCTGTAGAGTGAAGACCCCGTAAGTCCAAATTGTCCAAACAACAAAACTCCATTACATAAACGAGATTATCTCATAGACAGCAAGATTCACGTGTAGTATATCCATTATTTTAACCCACACCCTTTGAGACGCCGTCAAAGCAGTCAGACAAAAAATTCACAAGAAAACCGCCGCACGTGCCGGCCGTCACAATCAATCCGACTACTTGCGCATGTGGCGTACAGTTTCAGCGAAAATTTATCAGTTCATATCGACGTTTCACGGAGTAAGTAAATGACGAAATAGAGCGTTTTATTATAAATACAGGTGGTGATTCGAAGGATACGTCGAGTGATGAAAAATGTTATAAGTTTTTGTATCGTGTGCAGCGAATGTGATAAGTTTTTGTTTCCTTTAAATAAGTATATTTTAATTTGTCTACTTCGTTTCTGCTTTGCCTTTCGGTGTACCGAGGTCTAATATAACGGATAGATTTTATATACGTGGTTTTCATGGACAGCGCTGAATGGCATAAAATTAATAAATTTGAAAAACGGATTCGTTACAAACATACTTTACGAGTTGTTCTTTGTAACAAACATAAGAAAATTAAAATTAAAAAACTGACATACGAGGTCTTCACTCTACAGCGTCGATAAGTAGTTTTTTAATTATAATATACGTACCTATTTACAGAAGGATATATTTACATTTTAAGTATCAGTCTAGTAAGGCCAGGGATCCGTGAATAAATTAAAAATTATAGCGATAAGATCCTCTCTTTATTACTCGAGTTTATATACAAGCTCGGTTTTCAGAATGAAAATTTACGGAGAAAATTAATTGGATACGAAAAATCTCAACATAAATGTGATAAATTCTGGTTTTTTTTTCCTCTATTAACAGAAGTATTCATAGGTGAACTTAATAGATTAATATATCGTGAATCCGTGATCCAATAGTGTTAATTCTTGGTGTTGCTCGTGTTTATAATTGAATCAGGCAATTTTACAGTCTACTGAAAGTTCGCGTTTACTATGGGTTTACTATTTATTTTCACAATAACAAATTTGCTTTGAAATAACATCAAAACAACATTTACATATTATTTTCATTTAGAATATAAGGTACACGCAGGTGGAAACATGAGTGTGGACGATGGAGTGCGGTTTATTCGCGACGTTTTTTGGAGCGTCGGTTTAGGAAACGTGAAAACGTTGCATTGTCGTCGCATCTAGTAGGTATTTGGTAACTGTGGCAATATGTGTCGATGGACGGACTTTCGTTTTATTTATTTATCAGAACGTAAGGTTTTTATTTATAACAATATTAGTATCAGTAATTATACCGGTGCACTAATTCTTGCAGTATGAACTTCACTTAGGTTTGGTTCGGTTTAGGTTCGGTTCGAAACTCACTGTATCACTATTCGCGTCCTTGATTTTTTAACTGACTCAACTGACTCGCTCGTCGGTCACAACTGTGCGCTTTTATAGTAACTAATTAGGTTCGAGAATTTTCTATAGATTTAATTAGCTCACTTCTCTAACTTTGTGCCAGCCATTATATAATTATTTTTTTAATTTAGTATTTCGCTAACAAAGTTTTTTGTATCTTGTGAACATACCGTTTGAAAGGCCTTTGTACTTCTCTTTTTTCCCATGGTTTTATTTTTTATTTTGTATGCCTGCAACTGAACACTTCGACTTCCATTTCAAGGTAATCCTAACACTGGACTGTAAATATTGTACGCGTCAAGAATGAAACTTTTTTCGCGAAATTTTAATTTGAGAAAAATAAACAAACATACATTTATATATTAGTTATCATTAGGATATAGGTAGTACATTGAAACAAATTAAATACGCAAGAAAAATATTTATTATCTCCATTTTCACAGCCTGAAGATATTTATTTTTACTTTAGAGTTTATGACGTTTCGGGAAGGTTTCCTTGAACAATTTTTCCTCGAGCAATGAATAGTATAATTTGGAGACCATCGGGTACTTCTTGATGTCCAGCTGTAATCTGAAAAAAAAAATAAAAATAATTTTATACTCGTTTTTACTTAGTCGTTGTTTATTTAGACAAAATGTAGTCGTTGCATGACCACTATCGAAGCGCTCAGACGTTTTTGTTTTAGAAATATTTTTCTGTTAATGCTGGAGTTAGTGTGGAAGTTTTTAGTTATACACCATTCAGAAGCAGATATGTTTTAGGAATGGATTTTATAATTTTTCAATATTTACATGGTTCCAGAAGCATAATTTCTTATATAAAAGTTTTGTATTAAATGAAAAGTTCACGTCATCATACGTAGTTGACCTTTATCTGGCAAAGAAGGTAGCATTAGTAAAGGCAAGTAGTTCTGGTTGGAGGAAAGTAAATAATGATAGCAAAGTTAACTAAAAGGAGACGGTCCTTTATTTTGAAATAAAGTAAAACTGCATTCCCAGATTTTTGTTGAATGACCTGCATGAGTCGGGACTGAACATGCCAAATATGAAAAAAATATCACCTTGCACTATTATAGCACCAATCGATAGGATCATAAGGATAATTTTTTTCTAAAAACCATAGTATCTTAAATAAAAGAAAAAGCATGAAAACTAAAACAATATAATTCCAATATTTGTTCAATGGATGTTCTACTTTCATGGGCTGGAGCACCGTCTTCTAGACAAATAATATTGCGTAGTTCTTCTTCAGAAAACGCTACCATCAAATTGATCTGTAAAAGCTGAATTTCAAGATATTTTTCCGTATTAAGGCGTCCTTTATACACTTAATGATGACCGGTTGGCCGAGTTGTTAGACACCCTAAATACGGAGCCAAGGGTCGCGGGTTCGATATTTACAATTATTTGTGTGCATGAACATGTCTCTTTGTTCCGTGTCTGGGTGTAAAAAAATATCTTTAGATATACGTAAATATTATAAAGATTATTTAAGTATTTATATCAGTTGTCTGGTAGCCATAGTACAAGCTTAGTTTAGAACTAGATGGCGCTGTGTGGGATGTCGAAGGTATCATTATGTAATGACGTCTTAATCCCAAACCAACTTTGTTTTTCATTATTCCTTCACCAACTGGACTAACAGTTGAATGAAAATCTTATTTGATTAAATTCGTTTTACGAACCCATACAGGATTCTCAGAGGATCAGTGATTATTGTCCCGACGACTATACATTCTGTTATCACTAAAATTTGTCTTATCAAACCTAATAATCCCATCCAATAAATTCGGAACTTTGACTATCTGTGTCTATATAATAGGACAGAATACAGCTTTAGTTATTTTTGAAAATAAAAGCATGTTTCCTTTCAGTAAATTTACTATCATCGATATTTATGGTACTTTCCCTCCAACTACCATCTATTATTTCCAACCTGTACCTATATAAAATCGAAATACCACGTACCTACTCATTGATCAACGCGAGCCGAAACTGATGAAGCGAACCACACGATATTGGGACAACAGGTTTGTTTTGTGACGTAAGCATCGTGGGGGGGGGGGGAGATAAATGTGATTTTGAAGTTAAATCCATGAACATCGATATAATAATGTCGTGTTTCTAAACTTATGGTAATTTAACCTATGAGACCATATAAATAGGGGAATTTCGTAATTTTAAAAGTTGAAACCATGGAGATTGGTATTTAGTCTTGTAGTTGACAATTAAGAAAAACAATTTTAAGCATTTCTCTAAAAGAGGGTAAAATAGTCAAAATTGGTATTTAAACCCTTTCATTAGAAATCAAAAATTAAATGATATTGTGTTTTTGTACAATCGCAAAATACCCTTAATAAAACCTTTTACAAAAGCTCCTACATAACTGCTACACAAGTGTAATCCATGCGAGCAGCGCCGCGTGCCGTCGCTAGTAATTGTATAAAAATGTAACTTACCGCCCTACAGCATTATATATCTGTGGTACGAAACACAGGTCTGCGAAGGTGAGTTGATCACCTACACAGTATTTTCCATTTGAAGACTTCTTCAGCATCGCCTCAAGGGTATGCAAGCCACGGTCAGTTATTGTGCAAGCGAATTTTTGGAACTGCTCTTGAGTATCGAAATATTCAGATATCCCGACATTTTGTAGGGGTTGGATGCCAGACACGACAGTCTATCAAAGAAAAAATTTTAAAATGTTTATACACTTACTTATAAAATATTAATTTATGAAATATAATATAAATAATGAATAATAATAATAATATAATATGAAAATATGTACCCAGTGGTTGGTTTTAAATTATAGTCTCATTTGAGTTGGAATTAGGTTCGTATGAAGGCAAACATGGAATTTACGGAATCTCGTACAGAGATTTCGTATATTTATATATCTATTACGAATATTCTATAGCAAGGATATTTTTAGAAAATTCGAAGTTTTGGCTCTATACACACCTAGTTCTAACTTAAATGAGGCTATGATTCAAAACAAATCACGACTAAAATGCGTATTAAAGTCATAATCGCTTAAGAGTGTTAGTATGGGCGTTCACGCCTACAGCCCCTTCTTAAGTGAATGATATCTGAGCTGGATCTTTCTTGTATACAAAGTAAAAAAGTTTCATAAATTTTCTTGAGGTTGCATATGTATTTTTGAAGATTTTTCATACTTACATAAAATAACTTCCGTAATAACAGAAGGCCTATTGTTTAGATAAGTATATATTTTTTCTGCAAATTTTTGTGAAGTAAGTACAATACTTATTTAATTAATAGTTTCAATATAATTATATCTTTGAATTATAAATTCTCTAATTTTGTTGTATAAATACATATTCATTCATATATAGGTCATCTATGAATTTTTTTGTATTCGCATGACACGTGGGGTATCATTGTTAGAACTTATTGAGTACAGTACAAATAACAATATTTTTTATTTTATCAATCTACAAAAATAAAAGACCGCCAATGTGTTGAAATTGTGAATATATGTAAAGAAAAATGCGTATGAAATGCGTATTCACCCAGGACTAATACGTTCATTTGATCTAGTGGAGGCCGTGCTAGCCGACTTATTTTATATTCGATACGTATGCATAGACATAGCATAGACACCCTGTATAACGACCTTATAAACAATTAATATTAAGTTATTTCGCCCCATATCGGCAAAATAGAAGAACACAGGAATTCACACAGTGAAATTTTAGCCCTTTAATATCTTTCTAAAAAAGAAAATGCGAACGTATTTTCGAAATACCTCACATATCTCCCTGACGCGTGCCCTCATCAAGGGTGTAGAGGGTGTCAGTGACGGTTGAGGCCTTGTTTCTTCCAGATATTGCAGAATAGCCATCGATTCCACGATCGTAACGCCATCTGTTAACAGTTTTTTTGGTGGTATTATTTTAACTTACACAATAAATACATTGAAATATAACTGTAGCTTATTTGTATAGAGTATGGAAAGCTTTTGAACGCGCAGCTTAAATCAGACAAAATAGTTGGTCAGTTGTGCGCGCAAATAGCCATATTTTGCTCTGTTTACAGTTGCGGATTTGGTTGATATACCACCTACACACACACTAAGTGTGTATTAATTAGTCATAATTATAATAATAATTTTGCGCACATCGACTTACACCATCACTCTTTCAATTCCTTCAAAAAAGCTATCAAAAATTCTATATAAATTTTATTAATATTGTTGTTGCTAACACTGTTTTCGTTTGTTATTTTTATTAGTTTTAGTTGTATTAAGTGATTTTTTATTTATTTTTTGTTTAATTTTCTCTTTTCTCTGTTTTCTTGTGTGAATGTAGCGATAATAGATTTTAAATATTTGGAAACATTTTGTTCAAACAATGTTCTAAACTATATTTTTAATTTCTGTATGTGTAATCCATGTAAACGACTGTTTTTGTTTCCTGAATAAATATTAAAAAAAAAAAAATTATAATGAATTCCGTAATATTATTGGAGTTATATCAAATGGTTTAAAGGCAATATATTAAACAATTTTAAATGAGAAATATATTAGAGTTTTACGATCCACGGTCCACAAAACTTTCGATAGTTTTTACAATTCGATAATTATCGCACGGTTGCATTCTGTCACTTTTATCGAGTTGACAATATGAACCGTATTATTGAGGGGGGCTCGAAAGATTTCAATACTATCATTTGACAGGTTTTCAACGACGCGTATTTTTAAATACCATCCATCAACGCGTATGCTCGAGTTCTCGAGTATGCTATTTGAAAAAAAATGAAAATGAAAAAATATTTATTTTACATAAATTATACACCATTTCTTATCGCTAGTTGTTGAGAATTCCCTTTTAGGTATGATACAATGCCTATGTCTGGGAATCTGATTCTTCGTTACATAAATTAGGTATTTAAGTATAACAAAAATGTAAAAATGCAAATAGGTAAAATATAATATAAATACATAGGTAAAATAAGTATAAAGATAGTATGAATTTAATAATCTATATTAATAAAATTGAAGTGTCTGTCTGTCTGTCTGTCTGTCTGTTCCGGCTAATCTCCGAAACGGCTGAACGGATTTCAATGAAACTTTGCAGACGTGCAGAGGGCATTACCGCGGGTGACATAGGCTACTTTTTGTCTGTCTGTCTGTCCGTCTGTCTGTCTGTTTGAGTTGATCTTCGAAACGGCTAAACCGATTTCAGTGAAACTTGGCAGACGTGCAGAGGGTATTGTTGGAAGTGACATAGGTTGCTTTTGGTCTGTCTGTCTGTCCATCTGTCTGTCTGTTTGAGCTGATCTCAGAAACGGTTAACCGATTTCAATGAAACTTGGCAGACGTGCAGAGGGTATTGTTGGGAGTGACATAGGTGGCTTTTTGTCTGTCTGTCTGTCCATCTGTCTGTCTGTTTGAGCTGATCTCAGAAACGGCTTAACCGATTTCAATGAAACTTGGCAGACGTGCAGAGGGTATTGTTGGGGGTGACATAGGCTGCTTTTTATCTGTCTGTCCGTCGGTCTGTCTGTTCCGGCTAAACTCCAAAACGACTAAAGCGATTTCAAAGAAACTTTGCAGACGTATCTACTTATGTGACTACGTGACCAAATTTTAAAAAGCTTATATTTTCGAAACCATCAATCGCAGACCTATCGTGTTGGTACTCAAACTTGATGTTTTGACAAGATCTATGTGACCACGTGACCACATTTTTAAATGCTCATATTTTCGAAACCATCAATCGCAGACCTATCGTGTTGGTACTCAAACTTGATGTTTTGACGAGATCTATGTGACCACGTGACCACATTTTTAAATGCTCATATTTTCGAAACCATCAATCGCAGACCTATCGTGTTGGTACTCAAACTTGATGTTTTGACGAGATCTATGTGATCACGTAACCACATTTTTAAATGCTCATATTTTCGAAACCATCAATCGCAGACCTATCGTGTTGGTACTCAAACTTGATGTTTTGACGAGATCTATGTGACCACGTGACCACATTTTTAAATGCTTATATTTTCGAAACCATCAATCGCAGACCTATCGTGTTGGTACTCAAACTTGATGTTTTGACGAGATCTATGTGATCACGTGACCACATTTTTAAATGCTCATATTTTCGAAACCATCAATCGCAGACCTATCGTGTTGGTACTCAAACTTGATGTTTTGACGAGATCTATGTGACCACGTGACCACATTTTTAAATGCTCATATTTTCGAAACCATCAATCGCAGACCTATCGTGTTGGTACTCAAACTTGATGTTTTGACGAGATCTATGTGACCACGTGACCACATTTTTAAATGCTCATATTTTCGAAACCATCAATCGCAGACCTATCGTGTTGGTACTCAAACTTGATGTTTTGACGAGATCTATGTGACCACGTGACCACATTTTTAAATGCTCATATTTTCGAAACCATCAATCGCAGACCTATCGTGTTGGTACTCAAACTTGATGTTTTGACGAGATCTATGTGACCACGTGACCACATTTTTAAATGCTTATATTTTCGAAACCATCAATCGCAGACCTATCGTGTTTGTACTCAAACTTGATGTTTTGACGAGATCTATGTGACCACGTGACCAAATTTTCAAAAGCTTATATTTTCGAAACCATCAATCGCAGACCTATCGTGTTTGTACTCAAACTTGATGTTTTGACGAGATCTATGTGATCACGTGACCAAATTTTTTTATCTGCCTGTCTGTCTGTCCGTCTATTCGAGCTAATCTCCGAAACGGCTAAACCGATTTTAATGAAACTTCAAAGATGTGATTAAAAGATTGTCTGGAGTGACATACAATACTTTTTGATTGTCTATCTGGCCGTATTTCTGTCTTTTGAGCTAAACTCTAAAACATTTTAATCAATTTTCATGAAACTCCGCAAACGTGAAAAGACGGGTGAGAGGAGTGATATACGCTACTTTTTGTTAGTATGTTTGTTTGTTCGTTCGTTCGTTTGTCTGTCTGTCTGTCTGTCTATATAGTTCAAGCTGAACTTTTGAAGATTTTAATGCAACTACGCAGACATTAAAAATAGGTTGTCAAGAGTTATATAGGAAACTTTTTGTCCGTGTGGCTGTCAGTCTGTCTTTTTGTTCCGGCTTATCTCCAAAACGACTAAACCACCTCTATGAATCTTCGCAGACATAAAAAGGAGGTTACCAGGAGTGACACAAGTTTGTTTTTGTCTGTGTGTTTGTCTGTATGTTTGTTAGGCCTAATTGTCGAAACAGCTGATCCGATTTTACTGAAATTTTGCAAATATAAAGAAGGCGTTGTCAAGAGTGAAAAGCAATTTTTTTATATATACATACATATAGAAAATCATAGTGTCTGTTAGTCTATCTGTCTGTTCCAATTAATCTCCAAAACATCTGACTGATTTTAAGACCGACTTGTGGGATAGCTATTCTTCATGCTAAAATGACTTAATAGATTTTTATGAAATTAGGTATAGAGATTTCTTAGGCAGTTGAGTTTCAGAATGTTCTAGAAAGTGTTACAATTTTCTGGAGCGTCGCGTTCCATTAACTAGCCCAGTAGGTACAACTGTGGTCAACGCGAGCAAAGCCCGCGGGCGGAAAGCTAGTAGATAAATAAGACAGTAACATGCTCAATTATACATGTTAAATGTGAGTTATGTATATGTGAGACTGTGGTAGGGTGTGTGAGTTTATGTGTGCGTGAGAATGCGTGTGTGTGTGTGTGTGTGTGTTTGTGTGTGTGTGAGAGAGAGAGTGTGTGTAAGGTGGGTGGGTGTATGCGTCTGTGTAAAGTGGTGTTTGTTGGGTAAGCTGTATTCAAAGTGTATACTGCCATATGCTCAATGAGTATCACCATAGTGCATCACGTCAGCGAAGAATTTTCTCCACTTCCTCATATGTCAGGGGTGTTAACCATTTTACTATTTTTGTTTTACATTCATGGTTATTTAAAGAATATATGTTTAGGTTTTTATTTATTGTCTTATATATATGATTTGATTGGTTACAGAATTGTCGTCTAGTGAATAATGCTTCAGCTACATAATACGTTTTTCTTCGTTTATTTGACTTTGGCAAATCAAATTTTAGTGTCTTATGTTTTTTAAGGACGCTCAGAAGAATATATAGCTTTCTGACTGAAAGAACATTGCATGTTTGATAAAGTTTAACAGTGGGAAATCTATGTGGTAGAAAACACATAACTTTCAGCAGTACTCTTTGTGCTCTTTCAATTTGGATAAACTGCGTTTTAGCAGCTCCTCCCCAGCTGGCTAGACCATAACTAATAACTGACTGTCCCAGGGCTACGTAAACTTTTTTAAAGATATTTTTTGTTGCAAAGTGACGTAAATTTTTGAAAATCCATATTTATTTACGGATTCTTTTAGAAGTGACATCTAAATGAGGGTACCAAGATAAATGTTGATCTAGCATTATTCCCAAATATTTTGTGGAATACACTCTGTTTATTGTGGGACAAATGCAGTTAGTAGAATCAGAACAGGAATGAATTTTTATAATGAATTAATTTTTAGGTTGGGTGCAGTTATTTATAGTAAAAAAATTTATCTATTATTATATATTTAACTTATTTTTTGTTAACTTATTTATAAATTTATTATCTATTTAACAACTATTTATCAAAGCTCTATATAAATCCCATACTAGTCAATTCTATATGATATAGTCGTAATATTTTTTTCAGAGATGGAGACTGCGCTTATGCAAAAACCATATTTCTAAATTGGGATTTCGGAAATCAATATTTCATTAATGAAGGCTAATTTAGAAAAAAAAATCGGTTGACACTACAGGCCATCCCTGAAACTTCCGCAATTTTAAAATTCAAAGCGTTCGAATATTAGAAAGCTATTTAGCTTTTCGAACTTAAAACATCGATTTTCGTGGGTTTTGAGCTCTTCGAGCTTATAATATTATATTCATTTTCCGAACTCTCCATGCCCAAAAACAGAATTTATATACATTTAGAGTTCTTCAAGCTCAGAAATCTGGGACATATGAAAGGAAATGTTATTTTAGAAACACTTGAACTGCGATATCTTTTGCACGCTTCGTTCGATTTTAATTTAGTTTACGGCATTCTATGCAGTTTTGTAAGCACAAAACTTTTGCGTAAAGTCAAAAATCTATTGGTCGTAAAATCTCAAAGTTATGTTAAAAAAACACTTTTTCGGAAATTTGAAGACTGCGATATTTTTTGAACGCTTCATTTGATTTTAATGCAATTTACGGCATTATATGTAATTTTGTAAGCATAAACTTTTTGTGAAAAGCCAAAAATCGATTAATCTAAAAATCTCAAAGTTATGTTAAAAAAAAACACGTTTGATTTGACACGATTTTGATATTTTTGGCAGTATTCGACACAGTTTTTTATGTACAAAAAAAGTATTTAAGGTTGGAAAACCTCAAAGTCATTTAAAAAAACGTTAAAATTTTTTTTTCAATATTCTTGAAACAGCTCAATAGATTGACTTGAAAATCTGATCAGATCTAAGTCTCGATGAACCCTTTCAAACGCCGTATCGCGGGTTTTAATCGGTCAATCCGTTCTCAAGATATAGTAAGACAAAAAAGTTACATACACACACACACACACACACACACACACACACACACACACACACACACACACACACACACACACACACACACACACACACACACACACACACACACACACACACACACACACACACACACACACACACACACACACACACACACACACGCACACACACGCACACACACACATACACATACGGACGACCAGCCGAAAACGATCAAAATGGATTCACATGACCTCAAAACGTGGAGATCTGATGAAAACTCGATTTTCGAAAATCGGACCCAAATCAATAACTTTCCTTGGATAGCGAGAAGTTATAAAAACATCAAATGAGCCTTAATTTAAAAATAACCATTCAAAGGATCCCATTTGAGAGGTTGGATTATTTTTTTCATTTTATTTTTCATGAAGTAGATGAAGCACCTTCGATTTTATGAAGTTTATTACCGCCAGATAAAAACCTATGTGGCGGTTACAAATATCTATAAATATGCCTTTTAGCGTTAAAATATTTATAGTATCTGAATAAAATTGGTATGACATAAGACAGACAGACGAACAGACGGATGAACGGATAGACTTAGGGTAGACTACCAGGGTTCCCCACCGTCATTATGTCAGCCGTTGGATGTGAACTGATGGACAAAGTTCTCCCTTTAGGTCTTTACAAAACATGGTCTTGGGCCACATGTAATCAATGCATGTAACCAACAGCGGCCGCTCTATCTTTTTCAGGTCGACGATCCATTTAGTGAAGGGCCGTGTCGTGGTTACTCCTCGAGAACTTTTTACCGTTTTTGTAATTCTATCGTTTTTATAAGCATTGTCTAAGGAAGCCTAAACACAAAACCTCGTTTTATCTCGATAACCACACAACTTAGAAATTTCAAAATTACTGTACGGCCGCCGAGTGAACCGACATTCGACGCTTGTCTGAGATGATGCGACAGAACCAACTGAAATCGATTATTTATTATACTATTTTATATCGAATAAATGTGTAATTACGAAAAAAACAAATCTTTCTACTAATTAAATTATTTCATACCATTTGTACGTTTTTAAGATAAAAAGGTAAAGTATTTTATTATATTCAAGAAAGTTATTTGATGTTTAAGAGAACAATTGCTATATAATGATCGATTACTCTCGATTTGCGGATAACTAGCAACGATGTAAAGTCACCTCACTGGCTTCAAAAGTGTTACCATTTTTAGACATCGCCATTAAACTAGGGTATATTCACTATATGAAATAGTCTGGCTAAATCAGTCAAATGAGATAGGATAAAATAAAAAAAATATTGATTATTCGTCAGAATTCACACTATCTGATTCACTCTCACTGCTATCAGAGTTAACTGATATTATAATTTGGGTTTCATTCTACCTACCTATTCTAATATCTCTTTCCTAATCTTCTGAAATTGTTATTCTAGTTTTATCGACGACTTTTGCCCAGTCCTCTTCTGTTGCCATCATTATTGCTCGCTTCTTTTAATAAACCCATTACTTTGCCGTGAAAAGGGGTGTAGTATTTTTACGTGCTGCATATCCTATAATTTGTGCTCATGGTTTGGTATTTTTATGCAGTTGGATTTTTGGTTTAAATTATTAATTTTAATTTTTTTTCTTTTATTTAAGTGAAATATTACTACCATTTTATTACTAACCATCTATATATTCATGAAATAAAAATTAAGGTATTTTATTCTATTTATATATATATATATATATCTGTATATCTCATGGACTACTTAATGTAAATTTTGGGCATTTTCGATCATAAATAGATAATGGTAACACTGAAAGGGAAGTGTCATAAGTCGGTTCACTCGGCGGCCTTACAGTAGATGTATATATGGGCGTAATTCTGCTATGAGTTGTACAAATCGTGCGTGTATGACAAAAATGACACGTCATCGTTAGAAAGCGATCGCTTAAACGAAAAGCTTTAATCTGCGGTAGAAACCACGGCGATATGCTCTCAGTTCGTTTTCATCGTCGTCTTTCTATATGTCAAACGATGCCAAAAGCAAATATGCGTCTAAATTTATCGTCATATAAATATATATTAAATTCCTTTGATTACATACGAAACTCGAGAAACCATTTCTGATTACTAATATATTTATTTTACAGAGACTGTTGCTATTGATGATATCGAGCGCTCACATATTCGATATTTTTCATTGAAATTGTTCCATAATTTTTTCAAAAGACAGTTGCTATGTTATCGAACGGTTAGCGTACGATAATTAGCGTACCTATAATATGAGATATTTCTAAACGACTAATTTATTGAAAACATCCGATATATATGACAAATCATTGGATTATAATTATTTCAGGCATTTAAAAAATTGAGTCTCAGTATCTAACAAAAAAATAAATAAAAAAGCAAATCTAACAAAATAAAATAAAAAAGTTCAGTTTTGCCCGTTTATAAAAATATCAATTGTCATGCGTATTTTTTTTAAATCAAATTTTTTTATGTGGCTCTTATCCCTGTGATGTGTACCGCGTCACTCATACATAGATATATATATACTTTTTAAATTAATATTTTCATCATATTAACACGAATAAATAAATCCCATCAAAAACAATACTTGTCAAAAAAACCAAGTCTCGCAACTCAGTTGTTCTGCGGTAAAAAGTTGTGAGATCCATGTAATACCAAGTCGGTTATTAATTTATTCGGTTATAAATATATTGAGACTTGGCCATCGCCTGAAAACACGTGTAAATTCAATCGCCTGAAAACACATGTAAATTCAATTATTTAGTGCGATGGCCAAGTCTCAATATATTTATATAAAACATTAACATACCCGACTTGGTATTACATGGATCTCACAACTTTTTACCGCAGAACAACTGAGTTGCGAGACTTGGTTTTTTTGACAAGTATTGTTTTTGATGGGATCTCATTTCTTTTTGTATTTTGTAGACAGTTCTACTTTTTTCCTTTTCGGTACCTTCTACTTATTGTATATATGTATATCTACCAGCAACGAATTTTCTTAAAGCCCTCTCTCTGACTTATGAACTTTTCTTGTTTTTGTAGGTAGCCTTCCGTTTTCTCTTTTCCGGTACTACTTCTTGAGCTTCAGCTACAGTTTTTCTAAGAGCCCCCTCCCTGTCTCTATGCGTTTTTCTGGGAGGCTTTGATGTTACAATTTTTGACAAATCTGGACGGTAAATGCTTCTTAGTCTGTTGTATTCACAAATTGAGGATTCCTGCGCTTTAACACTTCCAAAGTCGACATTAATTAGATGTAAACCGCCCAGACTTGTAACTCTCGAAAGTGCCACGTAAGCTTGACCGGATGTGAATACTGTAGAACCGATATCTATCAGTGCATTATGTAGACTTAGTCCTTGACTTTTATGTATAGTTATAGCATGGGCTATACATATGGGAAACTGTTCGCGATCGTTACGAATAAAGCCAACAATATTGAAAAATTTAACTGAAGACTTGGCTGTATGGGCTTAATTTTCTTTGCAGTCTTTTCTAGATTTTTTAGTTTTTCCTTGATTCATACACCAAACACTACTTATATTCCAAATTTGAAGCTTCTAGGTCTGCTAGAAGTGCCTTAGAATTTTGATGATCGTTGAGTCAGTGAGTGACAAAATTAAGAAATTTGACCCGTTATAATTTCTTAAAAATACTGGTTCAAATTGAATGAAGTTTGAAAATATGCTTATATAATATGCCTGCATGGTTACTGAAAATTTCAGTCTTCTAGTTTTATCCACAACGAAGTTACAGGGGGTCGAAAATGGTCTGAATTGCTTCGAGAAAAGGATGGTACGGCCGTGACGCTTTTTTCTCGACTTGGTGGGGGCACGGCCGTGCCCCCAGATATAAATGAATATGTATTGACTAGGATGTTCGTTCAAACTTAAACATTAATATATTTGAAGGCGTTGAGTAGAGAACACCTGTTATTAGACTAACTTAACCGATTATATTGAGAATACTGTTATTTTAAATTACTTAGCTCACCTTCGTTTGCATGGGTCAAGAGGAATCTAGTCCGTTAGACACTTGCTGAACGGCGGCCATCTGCACTTATTGTGGGGTTTTTAAGGCTCATTATCATCCTCTCCGGTGTCCCTGTCTCGTCAACGGCACAGATAAGAAAAATAGTTTTATCGTACCCGATAGACCCGGCGTCGGCGTTTACCGGGGATAATATGATAGTACAGTTCCAGTTTCATTTGCTCCGGTGTTTTTTAAATAAAACGACAAAAAAAAGGTATTATTATTTTTTTTTTGCTATACCCTTGCGATGGGAAGGCGGATTAAACTCTACAGCTTCCGCGCGCCCAAGCGCGCGAGGTATGTGGAGTTGCACCCACTAAACAACCGCTTGTAGCAGAATAAAGACGCGTATCGTTAGCCCGAAAGTTCTTACGACTTCATCGGAGCGGCCAGGTGGCACACTAAGGTGTCACCGGCGTGAAGATGTCGAGAAAACCCCTAAGAGTTACTCGATGCGAAATAATGGTATTATTTTTATGAAATTCGTTACAAAAGGAATTTACGAGAGAGAAGAGTTATTAAAGGTTTTTTCATGGTCATGAAAAGCCATGAAATGTCATGAAAATGTTTTTGAGGGCAGGGGAGTGCTAAAACGGAAAGAGTCGACAAGGCGCTAAGCTGACTGGATGGGTAGGTATGACACGTTTTACCGTCAGAACAATTCTAATCCCATCCATACGCGCCAATGAAGTTTCATATTAAAAAAAAACTATTTGTAATGTTCCTGTTTTGCGATGTTGATTTTTCTTAATGATTGATTTATTTGTATCATTGTAATATATTTGTTCGTACAATAAAAAGTGATTATTGTATATATAGTCATTCCATTTTAGGTAAATAGAAATATCACCCCTGATGCCGGGGCAGATGAAATTTTATCCGTGCCTCCTTCACCTTATACTGACATCGAAGCTATCGGGGACAATGAAACAATTTTTCCTACTTGCCTCGTTGACGGGAAAGAGGCGCCGGGGTAGGTGGTACCGAGACGCTTTTAAGCACTAAACCGTCAGTCAGGGGCTTTCACAGCATATACGGGTGTTAGAGGGCGAACAAGGCTCGAGTCGTGCGAAAGTTTAAACGAGTGGAACCGCCAGGGAATAGTGGTCCGGCGAAGTCCCGAAATAAGAGTTAGATTATAATCAGGTAGTAAAAAAATCTTAATCGAGATTCACAAATACATATCGGTGATATATTTACAAAGTCTTAGACCTAGACAAAAAACATAGCCGAACATATTTTCCAATATGTTGTTCGCCGTAGGTTTCGACCCAGCCCGTACCTTTCAACGCAGACAAGGCGTTAAACTACGCTATGAAGGTCATCCGGTTAAATTCGAATATCTGAATACGATGTCAATTTATTTGACATTTAGCACAATTGAAAGGGTCGTATGATTGTGTTAGTGATTTCTAAATAATTTCGAGTAAATGTAAATTTTAACACGTCACGTTGACTGGGGGTTTGGGCTACGGTCGATGCGAAACCACCGATGAAGTAAGGTTGAGTGAGCACTAGCTTTGATCGTTCTGTTGGAGAAAACCAACCGCACCCGTACGACTCCACACGCTCTCTGATACGAAAAAACAACGGTTAAAAAGAGTCGGGTTTATGCAAGAAGGGCTCCGTATCTAGTTCAAATATAGAGTTCTATTTACTTATAATTTATACTTCAAGCTTTCAAAAAAGTTCTAAAGATTACATAATAGATTAAATTTAAAATAATCTATTTTTGTATTAGGACGACGACGACTTTGATGAATGCATCCAACCACTGATCATCTGATTGTATATCTATACACAATTTTTTTCTTAATAAGAAAATATATTATCTGGTCAGGTTTTTTTTAGTATATATTTGGTTAAGATAATCTAAGAATATTAACAATAACTATTTTACTGCATCGTGCTGGAAGAAAAATCGCTTGGCGACATGGCACGAGCGCACTACGCAGCGGTGCCATCATGCTGGCATCAGGGATGCCTGCTGAGTGAGGGGGAAGGGTAATGGTCGCTTGCTGTTCGTTGCCCGCATCACTAATTTCTGCCTGGTGGCACTCGGTTTAGTGAAGACATAAGTGTGAGTTTATTGCGTGCATTTTTATTACGAATGTGTAGTCCACGCGGACGAATTCGCGGGCGGAAAGCTAGTTAGTAATAATTTTCTTGCTTTAAGAATAATTAGTTTTTTGTGTAAAAATTGCTTTATTTCATGTGATTCATCTTGCTTATGCTCAGTAAAATTGTCACTTACATAAGAAAGGAATACCTGGGGCGTCTACCACACTATCGTCTAGCCCCAAAAGCGAAACAAATGCGCGTATTCTGGCATACGAATATTGTCCCGGCTGGTTTGAAGCGAGACGCCAAAAACTCATAGTTTTTATTTATTTTGAAAAAGAGGAGATAACTAAATAGCAATATTTATCGAAATGTCTTTAATAAATTAAATTAACTTTTTTATTAATACAACAAATTATGTTATCTTTAAAAATGTTGAGTATTTTACAACTTTTTTTTGTGCGCTTTCTAGTGGTTTTTTCTCAGTTTCTAGAGAATTCTAACTGAATATCTAAAACGGCGCAAATATACTACCTTCTTATGACTACCTTAGAAAGTAGCTATGTATTTGTGCCGTTTGGGGTCGAGACGATGGAGCCGTAGGTAGGGGCCTGAGGCGCGCCTGGTTGACGCCACGGGTGACCAGAGGGGCTGGTGCTTCCCTTAGGCAATGCATGAAATTGCTATACAACGAAGTATCGTGTAGATATTTTAGTTTTTGATAATTAGTTTTTAATTAAGTATAAGATTTTGTTTCTTTATTATAAACAATAAGCTTCTATTAATAACGTTTGAATCTTTTTTTCTATACACTCTACTATTCACTGTATTATTTCTGGCTTGTAATATGTCCGTTATTCGACTAACTAGGACCTTAATGTTTTTTTTTATCGTAACCATCGATTTCTACAATATTAATACATATTATATTATGTACCACAGTAAGATTGTAAACTAACGATAGATTGTGAACGAGCATACTATTATTAAACCCGATACTCGTTAATCCTTTTAGAAGTTATTTTCAAATATAACTTTTTTGAAAATGATCTTCTACGATATCTGTCAATGGAATTTACCGATTTTGATGGAGTTTGCGGCATTCGATTGATGCTGATTAGATTTAGAAACTGATCGATTCGATGAATTGAAATTATTATTTTTTTATTTTCAAATAAACTCAAAATCCATTTGCCCGCTTGATGTAAGATTTAAAAAAAAATTTAAACCAGTAGACTTTTTTAAGTTTAAGTAACTCTTTTTGGTCGCTTGAAATTGAATTGAATTGATTGAAAAGTAAAATTTTTCCTCTAAGATGTCTTTCGGTCTTTACCAATTTTTATATAGTTGGCGGCATTTACCGCGGTTTGTTGCGAATTAAATTTTGGAACGTGTTAGACTGAACGTAACTGGAAAAGAAATTTTATAGCAACCCAAAACTTACTTAAATAAAATAAAATTTTTCGGGGATCTTAATTGAATGGAAATCCTCAGAATCCGAATCCTGAAAAATACGCAAATCAGTCATGCCGTTTAAAAATTATGGAGGGTTTACTTACATACACACATAAATCAAGACATCACGCTGAAAATAGAATTGCTTTCGCCAAAAATCCTGGTGAAAATTGTGGTGAAAACAATAATTCGCCGAATTTTTTTATTCTAAGCAAGAATTAAAAAGTCCTAAAATCAAGAGTCTTAAATTTTATTAATATTTAATTGCACGATTTCATAAGTTTGACTTCTCTGTAACTATGCGACTAAATCTAGGAAATCATCTACTTCTAAATATCGTGTCGATTTAAAACTTTACAAGTTATTAATATATACAATTAATGCAACCAAAGATATAAAAATAATAATAATAAAATATTTACAAATAAAATATGTCATTAAAAAAATTATCTGGGGTCACGGTACCCAGGAGACTGGCAGCGGTACCTCTTTGTATAGTCTGGCTTACACGTTGACGGAAATAGCTGCCAGCCTTCCAATCGCCAGACACATCGACCAAACGCACAGACCGTGGTTTGGAAATGGAACTCGGCGAGCCGCTGAGCCTCTAGACCCCACGGCCCTAGGGTTTCGACTCCAAACAGCGTAAAAAAGTACTCTTCTCCTACATTTAAATATTTGCGCTGCTTGGAGTCCTCAGCGACGGACGCAGCCCCACCAGCACGTTTGGAAGTCACCAGTATGTGGGACGGAGCCAATGTATCAGCACAGGTAGCGTCCCACACTAGCGGCCTGCCAAGTTTCCACGGCCCGAGCGTCATGCCATCGGGCCTATTGTTGTCATTAAATACACATTTTTCATCAGTGAGCTTTTATAAGTATGCAAGTGTCATTTTCATCAAAAATGACCAGTAGCAAGAACAGCAATTTCATACTTAATCCTAGCAAATGGATGTTCTATAGCTACCTAGCTATTCGTTGGTCATAAATAAGCATTCATTCATCTTTTCCTTTGATTGTAATAAAAAAGATATCGTATTCACGTACAAATTTTTTTTTAAAACTTCTTATTGGAATACTTACTTTCACCTATGTACATGACGAATTACGTTTATTATTTGTTAAAAGTCTTGACATAATGATAACATAAATATGAAAGTAGGGATTTTGTGCTAATTATGTTACCAATCAACTAATAAATTGCTTATTTCATTCTCAAAATTCATATGGAACATATGATTATATTTGGAGCCTACTTTTGGTTTGTAGAAGTAGAAAATGGTATTTTACTTCAACGGCAGACTCCGTTTCGTTCTCATTATTAAACTCAGAATTTCAACTAAAACTTGAAATGCCCAAACTGAAATTGACGTTGGGTATTCTTCTTTACAGTTGTATTTGCTCTGTAGAATTTTCGCGCGCAATTTAAACCGACGCGACGTGGCAACGTGTGGCAGTGGGTCACGAGACATCGGAAAGGACAAGATCCGTTCTTCCGTTCTGAAACGTTTAGGGTACGGAACTGTTAACACGGAGATAAAGGGTTACGTAAAAAGGCACTACTGCAATTCTAGAACCGGTATTCTTCATTTCTTTTTTAATGCGTATACGTGTTTGTAAATTGCTTGTACCAGCTTTCATATACTATATCTTTGTCTGTAATGTAACCTATCTCAATATAACTTGTCTTAGATACAATGATGGCAATTCAAAATAAACAAGAATTACTATGGTCAATATGGCCATTGGCAAGTATTAAACAATATTGTGAAACCTTGAAGACGCAGAGCAAAAATATGAACCAATATAGCTTTCCCTCGAAATAAAAAAATATTTAAGTACAGTTGTTTTAGTTACTTTTTTCTAAAATTTTATATTATAAATATATAAATAAAAATTTATTTCATATAATAATAATATAAAAATAATATCTGGGACAACCCACACAGCGCCATCTAGTTCCAAAGAAAGCAAGCAAGCAAGCAAGAAAGAAAGCAAGTACTATGCTTGTATCATGGGTTACTAAACAACTGATATAAATATATTTAAATATTCTTTGTTTTCAATAATATATACATATATTTTACACCCAGACTCGGAACAAATAGACATGTTCATGCACACAAATATTTGTCCAGGGCGGGGATCGAACCCGCGACCCTCGGCTCCGCAGTTAGGGTCTCTAAACCACTCGGCCAACCGGTCAGTCAATTTCAGACTAGAGTCCATAGTTAATGAATTATAATGATCTTAAAGCTAAAGTAAACACACAATGAAATAAAATTATCTAATAACACAAAATAGAATAAAACAAAATTGCCTAATATTAATAATAATAATATATGGAACATCTCACACGGTGCCATCTAGTCCTAAAGAAAGCAAGTATTATGCTTGTATTATGTGGTACTAGAGAATTGATATACAAACTGAAATATTCTTTTGTTTCATAATATATAGTTATTACATACTACTTACATAGATACTTGTACACCCAGACACGGAAAAAATAATGTTCATGTACATAAATATTTGTCCCGGGCGGGACTAGAACCCACGACCCTCGACTCCGCAGTTAGGGTCTCTAACCACTCGGCCAACCGGTTAGTAAAATATTATTTAATGAGACCAATAACTGTCGCCACCCAGTATTTTTTGAAGGGATAGTCTGGTCTTATAAAATATCCCTGAGATGTATTAGCGACGACCACGACCTGGACAGATTTTTAATGTTCGCTTTAGCTAAGACTAAATAAAATCATAATATTTTAATTGATTCATGAGGATTAACAATTCAATCTATCATATCAATCATTCGTTTTGATTGATGTATTTATTTATTTTCAGTACGTGCTGTGTATCAATTATCAAGTGTGTATAAAAAGCTGTGGTGGTTAATAGTCGCTAAGCACCGAGCTTTGATAGAAAGGTCGTGAGTACGATTCCTACCTAAGGCATATTGACAAATGAGTGCTTAGTTTATACAAACTTAAACCAAACAAATATAAAAGCTTCGCCGACATCGTCGCATCTGTGACGATCTTGGCAACAGCCCTCAACGTGCATCGAACCAGAAGCGTGATGAAAATTATGGTCTAAACTTCTTCCTTAACTGAACGTTGAGAAAGAACTGTACTGAATAAGATATTTTCCAGGGCTAAAAGTTGATTATGTTCGTTTTCGTTTATCTTTTCAGTTGTGCCTCCGTGTAAAATAAAAATTCTTTCGGTTGGTACTTTATATGTATGAAATAGGGATTGTAACCGCGCCACCGTTCGAGGCCTATTCTATTTCCCGTGGGAATGAGATGTCTTGTTGGGGAAAAAAGTCGTCGATGTCATTCTCTGTCCATTTAACTATTCTGGGTATATATCCATATAAAATAGGAAGTAATTATTTTTGCTTTGTTGCGATGTTACTGAATAGCCCGTGGCTTCCACCGTCTGATTAAAATTTTCCAATTCCATTCCATTCCATCAGGCCTTTTTATACCCCACTGCAGGGGATTAGGCCTCCCCATCAAGATGAGGGGGCTTGGAGCTTAAATCCACCACGCTGCTCCAATGCGGGTTGGCGGGCAGGTAAAAATATTTAATAAAAATCATGTCGTTTCGCTGCTCTATTACGACATTAAAAAATGACAAATAAATAACTTCTCTTTTGAATTTATAATATTAGTTACGATTTGTGCAAGATCTCAAGTTGATATACGCATATACCCGCAATTATTATATTTCTTTTGTAAGTTTGTATCAGAGGTAGAATTTAGAATTTTTTAAAAGTATGTGTATAATATTAGGTTGGTAATATAAAAGTACGAGTTTATTGGAAGCCCTCTTCTGCGTTTACCAACAATAAGATTACTATAGGGGTACTGACCACGTGTACTGAAGTTCAAATTGGCAACCTCGATTTCGCAATAGTTTCCGATCATCTCTCACCACCATCGTTACATTGGAAAAACAATATTTTCTTGCTGCCTCAGCACATCGGTCTTTATACAGCCTAAATACTTTGGACTTTAAATCATATAAATTGTTTTCTGATTGGCCAAAACATTAAAGTGACCAATATGTTCAGCCAATCAGATAACGAAATGCTATTTCGAATGTTAATTTTGAATCATATAAAATACCTAGTAATGACACGAAACATTACCAGTAGAATCACCGCACTCAGGTACACAAGTCATCTTCTAGATTTGTGTTTCATAATGTAAATAGTTTTTGTGTAAAGAAGTATTAAAATTATTTAATTTAAGATTTAACTTTAGTTTCAATACAAAATTTTGCTGGTTGGCGAGGCGCGGCTGAAAAAACCACAACCTTCCCTTCTTTCTTTATATACAACATTCAGACAGATGTCAACTTTCCTAGGAAGTCACAACTTCTCTCATTTGATCCTTATACATATATAGACATTCTACACCCAGACACGGAACAAATAGACGTGTTCCATGTTCATGCACACAAACATTTGTCGCGAGCGGGAATCGAACTCGTAACCTTTGGCTCAGCAGTTAGTGTCTCTAACCACCGGCCAATCGGTCAAGCAAGGTTTAAAAGTGATATTGATACACTTGTATGGAAATGAATAGCCCCGGTTTCTTGGTTTGAATACTCTCAGAAAGCTATATGACAAAGCTATAAAATAAACCAACTACAGAGACTGTAAGTAGTAACTGTAGAACCAGATCGTTGCCCTCAGTTGCTCCGCTTAGGTTCGAATAAATAAATCTGTCTACGTTTGTAGGTACGCGTGCGAATTAGGTACACATGCCTCAGACTAATAGTTTCCATTTCTTGAGGTACACGTAGAAATAACCTTCATTGTTTCATGTTTTGATGGGGCTTTTGTTGTATAGGTATACATGCTTATTTCAGTTGCGATTATTATTGCAAGCAGCGCTCAGTCTTGTTGTATATATACTTCAAGACATAAAAGCTTAAGCCGACCTTGTTCTGTCACACCACGCATCCCCACATAGTCATAATTCTCATTAGTAGGTATATTAGAATTAGTTGTCAGGTTTTTTTAAATTTTTTTATTTGGTTCTATGGCCCAAAAAGAAGATAAATAATCGAATCAATAAAAAAATAAGTTATTGTTCTTTTAGTAGTAATATTTAACATAAGAACCTAAAATTTCTTATATTATTTAAAAAAAAAATCGTTAATCGTATTATGACAAAATACAGACGTAATAAGCTGTGAACAATAATTAGTTACACATTTAAGTGAACAAGGATCCAACAATTATTCTAGACCCGTTTTGTTATTACAAATTAATTATTATTAAAATAGATTTAAAGTTTCTAGACATATTGAGATGGTAGAATAAATAAAAATGCGTTAACTAAAATTTCTGTAGAAGTTTTTCGATACTATTTCGATTAAATCCGTGATTTTTATAAACACTAAAGAGTAGAAATTAGAAAGAGAAAGGAAGAAAAAGACAATCGACGTAGGCACGGATAGAGGAATCATCATCAGCCCGTGTCTCTCCACTGCAGGATATAGGCCTCTCCCAAGGCTCGCCACCACACACGATCCTCCGCCTTCCGCATCCAATTACCCCCGGTATGGTGCTTCAGGTCATCAGTCCACCTTGCCGGGGGGCGTTCAACGCTTCGCTTCCCAATACGTGGCCTCCATTCGAAAACCCGTCTACCCCACCGGTTGTCGGTTCTACGGCAAATGTGACCGGCCCATCGTCACTTCGGCTTGCTAATCACTTCGGCTATGTCGACAACTTTAGTTCGACAGTAAATGCCGAGCATAGCCCGCTCCATAGCGCGCTGAACGACTTTTTTATGGACCAGTCTTGCCGTGAGAGTCGATGTTTCGGCACCGTATGTCATTGTAGGCAGGACGCATTGGTTGAAGACCTTGGTCTTCAGATATTGTGGTAATGGCGACGAGAACAGACGACGGAGCTTCCCGAAAGCAGCCCAGCCCAGCTGAATTCTTCGGTCGGCCTCTTTGTTGAAGTTGTGTTTGCCTAACTGGACAGTCTGTCCTAGATAGACATAGTCTTGCACAACTTCAAGAGTCGCACCCTCTACGGTCACCGGTGTCGGTAGAATATGTTCGTTGAACATGACTTTCGTCTTGTCCAAATTCATCCCGAGTCTAGAGGAATAGACGACAAAAAAAGTAGTCAAATATGGAACGAGAAAAATGAGCTGCAGAAAACTCTGTCAAAATAATAAGTTTTCTATAGCTGTCATAAAACTATCTTCACCCAAACCAATTGTATTATGACAATCAAAATTATTTGCTTCGAAAGTGTATGCATAAATCATCTGTATAAATCACGCACTAGAAAGATAGACGAACCCCACGTCACGTAGTCGCAAATGAAGAAGCCTTATCAAACATACAATATAGTACGCCAATCGGCCGTCATGTAAAATTGAACTTGATTAGCCACTAAACAGAATTTCTGTCATTTGTATTGCTCAAATCCCTTACACATAAACCGACTCGAGCAGTCTTTCACGACGAGAATTTTTTCTTCATTTTCTAGTCTATAACCGAAAGCTATGCTTCTAAATTAATAAGTTACAAAATAAAAACAAACTAGAAATAACTTTGTTGGCTCATAACACGAGACAAGCTTTAAAATTAAATTATATGATTATGACATGTTTTTATACCACCTGAAAATATGCATTCAATGAGATTCCAAGTTAAAGGGTGCGAAATTTGCTTTTTTAATTTTTTTTCTCTGTGGACAGGGAGACATTTCTTACAATTTATTTTCATAAAGCCACCACGATTATTGAAAGCGTCTACGTATAATTCGTACAATAGTTCTCAAATTGTAGTAAATAGTGGTCACAGGGGAAAGTTCTAACAAATTTTCTGTTGACAACAGATTTTTTAAACCACCAAATATCAATAGAGACGGTCGTTGGCCACAAATTGAACGTTTAACCGTGATTTCTCAATTCAATTCATACTCACTAAGCGAGTGGCGGGCTCAATTGGCTATTTGGTGAAATACAATGAGTTATTGGACATCGCAAGATTCAATGACCTAAATAGTTCAATTCCATTCATTAAGTATTTTTAGAGTTGAACTCCTCAAAAAAATAAAATAATAGAACCCTTGTTAGCTTGATTGTGCATTTGTTACAGTCTAGTTACAGAAAGTCTAGTTGAGCTAGTTACAGAACTTTAGTACTTAGACATTTCAATAGGTCGTGTGGAATTTCATTTGGAAACATAAATTTTTGAAGGATGCCTTTCATCCGCGATTTTATTAGATAGTAGGTAATTTTTTTCTATAGGAGATTTACCCTCTTTCTACACTCCAAGTATAACAGCGACGGTAAGGGTTGGAATCCGATAACCGGTAAAATATGTTTTAGGCATTCGTTCAGTACTTAGATTAAGTATTTTGTGTAAGATCTCAATTTGACAGGCTACGAACACATTTGTAATAACTATTTCGCAATCGGATCTCAGAGATTAATTTTTCAAGCTAAACAAGTGTCTACACTAGAAAAAATTAGCAAAATTTACTATTTCTCTTTAAAAAGCTCTCACCTTAACGGGTGAGACGTTGCATGTACTGCCAGCATAGCGTTCAGAATACGGTTGTTGGCTAATATTGAAAATATTGAGTATATTTATCAATAAAATATCGAAATAGTTTTTATACGATAACAAAATTCATAAACAAAACCATATTCGGTTGAAGAATATGGAAATTATAAGCTTTTAAAATTTTATCTCTGTCTCTTTCTTTCAAAACGATATTTAACATTATTTTAAATGGCCTGACGTCACACATAGGTTCGCCGTGCGGTATTGCCCTCTCTGTCTAACAGCCCATTTCAAACATTAATAATTTTGTTAATAATGATTTATTTTTTTAAATTCTTTCATTGTTATGATACATTTAGAAAACTCTTTCATATAAAATAATTAAAAAATAATAATAACGTATACATCACAATAACGTCTAAGCCCCAAACTAAGCATTAGCTTGCATTTTGGGTACCAAGCGAAGACATCACACACATATAACAACCGATACCCGGTACCAGTATCAATATTCATCATATAAATACTGACCCGACCTGGAATTCGAACCCGGGACCTCCAGCTTCGTAAGCAGCGTCGCTACTCACAAGGCTAAGCGGTCGTATAAATAGTCAATTACCGTATTGTAAAAAAGAAAGGGGTTGCGACATCTTTTATCCTTATGAAATTCAGATGACTTAACAGCTCTAATTCCATTTTAATACGTATTTAAAACTATCTCGATGTCTATAAAAGGATCTATAGTTATATATTTTTCTAAAATGCGTATCAAACGATGACCAACCAAACTTAATTGTGTAATTTACGAAACGAGTTCCAATTATTGTAGGATGTGTTTGCTATTTTTAATTTAAAGACAAAATGTTGTTCACGTAACGGAACTTTTGGCGCGCGAATCAAATCGTACTTGTCCGTTTTTTCGTCGATGTTTAACGCATTCCGTCATATCGGTCATACGAGAATGTTATTGACCGAAATTTGTTACTGAAGAAATTCAAGATACGCATATTTTAACGTGTTTTACAGATCAAAGACAAAGAAAACGGCAAATCGATGGTGTAATTATTTGTTTGAAACTTCATTTGTTTTGGTGAAACGATTAGTAACGCTGATATTAACTTCTTACATAGATTAAACACTGATAATTTGACGACCGCTTAGCCTAGTGGGTAGCGACCCTGCCTACGAAGCTGGAGTTCCTGGGTTCGAATCCCAGGTCGGGTTAATAGGTATTTATATGATGAATATTAGTACTGGTACCGGCTCTTTGTTGTTATATGTATATGGTGTCTTCGCTTGGTACCTAAAACACAAGCTAATGCTTAGTTTGGGGCCTAGACGTTGTTGTGATGTATAAGTTGTTATTATTATTATTATTATTTTCTAAACACAAAATAAGGTTATAAATATATTTTTTTATTGTAAAAAAATACAAGCGAAAGCTTAACCCAATTGAAAGTACTAAAGCAAATTAGCTCAGCTGTGAAGGAAAGGTTTTGAGAGGGAGTTAGGTATGACCTTTGATTATTTATATGTGTACATCATAGAGTAAATAAATTTGATAGCAGCGTTTGGTTTTAATAGTCAGAAGTGTCACTTCACAGTATCGGAAATGTCAAACGTAATTTTGTGGGATTGAAGACCGACCCGCGGGGACCTCGCGGACTGAAACTCGCCATCTTGCATCAGTTATAGCTTTAGTATGAGTGGTCAGACTGTAAATGCTGAAGAAGGCTTCTAGTCGATTCGTACTTTATTGGTCTCGATAGAGCCATGCGATACAAAGACAAAAAAAAGGGGCCAACATTCATATGCTTCCATGTGTGACTACATAGACAACATATTACCGCTACACCATACTAACCGTGATCCCTGTGCATGTGAGTTATAACCGAACGGTTAGGTGATATTTTTATCAAAACGTAAAGCGAAACGTCAATGTATAAAATTTTATGATTACATATAGAACATCTATCAATCACAGGACTTCTTCACGGAATTTCTATAGTTATTCTGTAATCTTATTAAAACTATATTTAACGAAAAAAATCTAGTTCAATAAATTGGTGTCGTCCTTTGAAATTTAACTTCCACTATTACGTGGCCGAAGGTAGGTATCGAATCGTTGAATTGATAAAGTTTGGAAAGAATCATTAACTTTATTTATGTCACGCTATATCATAATCAATTACGCCGAATTGCTGCCTATAAAGGGGTCGATTGATTTCATAAAATATCGGAGCTTCTGCTATCGATTGGCGTTTTTAATGATGGACTCGAAAATTATATCTGTTCATTCGTTCATGAGCAAACGGATCATTCATGATTTCTGGACACCTAAACTGTGAAGTTATCAGGCTAACACGAAAAGTAAACCAAATGAAATATGAAGTAAAATAAAGTATTATCTACTAAATTCGTGTTTGTGTTTCAATTATTAGATATAATTATACATCTAAAAAATCTGGAGCAGCTGCTGAGACAGCAGCTCGCAGGAAAACAGCCAAGCACATAGAACTTTTAAATCGCTACCATTTCATCCCTTTTGCTGTCGAGACGATGGGTCCCTGGTCCAAGGATACCAAATCACTTGTCCACGATTTGGGTGTCGCGCTGTGTCTGTTGACAGGGGATCCTTTGAGCAAAGAATACTTTGTTCAGAGGATCAGTGTCGCAATACAGCGCGGCAACGCGGCAAGCATCTTTGGTACCCTGAACCCATCGTCTCTTTAAAATTTTGTCATTTATCATAATTTACATAGTATTTTTTAATTTGTAAGTACTTTAAGATTAATATTTAGTATATTTATTTAAGTGTGAAACCAAAATATTATTAGCTATATTAATTAGACGACCGTTAAGCGTAGTGGGTAGCGACCCTGCCTACGAAGCATATGATGAATATTGTTACTGGTACCGGGTCTTGGTTGTTATATGTATGTGATGTCTTCGCTTGGTACTCAAAAACACAAGCTAATGCTTAGTTTGGGGCCTAGACGTTGTTGTGATGTATATGTTATTATTATTATTGAGACACGAGCCAGTGAAGACTTATATGGTGTTACAATATTTTGTATACAAATATGGTAACAGGAATTTAGAATAGAGAATAGAGAACGGAATAAGCAACTAAAGAAAAGAGGATTGGTTAGTTTTAGTGGCAAAAAGAGCGACAATCAAACCCCTAAATTCAAGTCAAGGTATTCAGGGCGGCATATTATTTAGGTATATTTTTGTTATTCATATGTAACTATAACGATTATGGACGGTTATTATGGTTGTTAAAGGTTGAAAGGTCGTTAACAGGTCGGTTCAACGTCGGTTAAACGTACGCCGCAAAGTGCCTACTATCTCTGACATTAACGCATGTAAATGGCTTTCCGTCGTGATTCTACAACGCGTAATCATCCGGTAAACGCTTGAATTAATGTAAAAGGTGGAACGGTAAAAATAGTGCGTTTTATTTGTCGACGTTAAAAGCCTGGTTTGCCTTTTGTGTCTATACCCACTACCAGTAAGTTGTATTTATTCTGTTTTTCTAACAAAATTATGAACGATAAATAAATAAACGACACTGTTTTATGCAATTATCTACTCATTAATTATAATGAAATTATTAAAGCCTTCGTCAAATATTGTTGAGAACCTATAAGTTTATCATCTCTGAGAAAATAATTGAAAAACAAATTAATGAACATTTTGGAAAGTCGAAGTAAATTCGAAAGTCTAATTCGGTCATAAGATAGTCGTCTTTTTGGTACTTCGAGAAAGAACTATCGCAAAATTAAACTCATTATTAGGTCCTGTACATCGATGTACAAATCATACATCCTATCATACATTCATACATTTATACATTCATACATCGTACATTCCATACAAAAATGGAAAATCATTGGTCCTGTACCAATTTTTTTTTTTTAAATTTAAAAAATCGGCCATATATGATCTCTATATGATAAATTATGCATAAATTGTCTTGTTTAAAAATCACTTTTAACAAAGTTTAAATTAAAAAAAAATATATATATTTTTAACTTTTACATCCCTCGTTTGGAATGTTACCAGAGGACTGCAAACTCATATTTTGCGACTGAAGCGTCAAATTAAGCAATGTAGTGTTGTCAACTGTAAAGTGAAGAAATTATGAAGCTCTAACATATGGACTGACATTAGGAAATCTAAGGGTTGCGAGATAGGGATATAAAGATTGGGTTTCATGGGACTTTTACGTATGTAGGTAGCCCTAAAAACACACAGACTACTGATATCAGCGAATAATAGCTGAGCACAATACTATGTTCATTTACATAGAAATCAGCGGTCTTTTTTCGGAACGAGGACGTGAAACAGGTAGAGCGGGGTTATAAAATAATAATAATTGTTGCTATTCATATTATGTGAAAATCACAAAGCCTGCACTATTTAAAAAGCAGCATTCGTGATTCTGAAACAGAAATTCCTGCACCGTTTCGTAACATCTAGGTCTTAATCATATTGATTCGAATAAGCTACACCTATTAGGCTCGACAACCACTCGCATGGCGTTTCATCCATCCAGCGAACTTTATCTTTTAAACTGCAGAAATTATCCCCTACATTATGAGAAAAATGTATCATTATTATCATCATTGCCGCCGTCGGACATTCAGTGCTGGACATAGATCTCCACCTACAATTCTATAACGGACGGTCTTAAACCACCTGTAATTAACTGTGCCTCGCCACCTTTTCTAGGCCATCAGTTTACCTAATAGGATGCCATCCGGTTAGTGATACATTCTCATTAACACTTCAACTTGCAGATTCTGTGAGCTATTCAGAATTTGTATTCCAGAGAGAAACTCCAAGCAAACTCATTTGGTCTTTAGGCAAGGAGGTATATTAGACTCAAAGACGCTGCGTAGTTCCCCGAACGCTACCCAACCTAGGCGGACGTACCGAATTTGACAGTTTGTCCCAAGTAAATATATTCGTCTACAACTCCGATTATAAAGTCCCCAACAGCCACTGAAGCGAGTGCAACTTGCGTGGAATTTCGACATGATTTTCCTCTTGCTCGTGTTAATTTTTAAACCTACTAATAAGGAATGACAATGCTGTCAGCAAACTGAAGGTGAGTGATATCTTTGCCGTCAATGTTGATGCTGTATTCTTTCCAATTTAAATACCGATAGTTGTTTGACACCATTGACACGCCACCCAGGTTTCGATATTAATATGACGCTTTCTCATAGTCTTCATACGTCAAACATAACAGCTGATTATACTTTTGAGATCTCTATAACATGTCGGAACGTACAATGTGGTCTATGGTACGAGAACCAGTTCAGAAACCGTTTTGTTCGGGTGGCTGGAAGTCTTTAAGGCTAGGCGCGAGACGGTTCGTGATAATCTTCATGGCATTGAACTATTAACATTTAAATTTTTATGCTTAAAACCTCAAGCTACACCATGTTTTTGGGAAAACTAAAGTAAACTGCAATTTTTATTCTGTTCGAAATTTGTATATAAAATGTCTTTTGTTCGTGTATCGTGAAACGTTAAGGCTAGAAACTTTGGCTAATATTATAGGTAAAAATAATTAAAAAGCGAGGTATAGTACACCGGTTTTTTGGGATTTCGAAATATTTATTTTGTACATTATCTCCATTCTGATTTGGTCCCGTATTACATTTGAACCAACGACTTGACATACTTTAAAAAAATATTTTTATAAACTATAGTTGACTAGCTTTTCTAATAAAAATAAGAAAATATTACAAACATGTAACTTTTATTAAAAATAAAAACAAATAATTAATAAAATCTCAAAAAATGCTCTTAATTTTTAATTTTTGTTGCATTTCTCGAAAACTAGGTCGTCACACTCATATTGTTTTATTTTATTTTTCAATTTAGATATCATAGCAACAATTCATGAAATAGTCCAAGACTTTAAGTATTCGAAATTACTTACTAAAAAAGGCAACAAAAAAAATTTCTTTGTTAGCTCCTCAAACACTCTCATTGTTTGGATAGATACGCGAAAGAAACAGGCGAAAAAAAAACCGATGTTAGACCTCGCGTTTTAATTGTTTTTACCGATAATATTAGCCAAAGTTTCTAGCCTTAACGTTTGACGATACACGAACAAAAGACATTGTATATTTTCATTAAATGCTTGTTCTACGAATTGCAGTCTGTATGATTACTGTCTTGTTATATTAAAAAAAAATTATATCCAAAGATAATAAACCTCATTAGAACCTAATCGCTTGATGCATCATGAAGGAGATCACGTTCTGATACTATGCCGACGTAAAGCACTTACAATGAAGATCGATCACGTGACATTCTCGTCTAATTTCAATATCTTCGTAAAAAAATAATAATATTCAGACAGAATTTTCTAGATAATTGCCTATTTGTTTGAAAAAGGTTTTTTTTTATTATATCCATTTCAATAAACGGTCGGAAATTCGGCGCCATTTGCTGTCAACGACGACACGACAAGATACTGATGCTTTGTGACGTGTTCGTATTAAAGAAAATTCAAATTTTCGCCGAGACGGGAGAAAGTTTCATTACCTTATTTTTTTTTCTCAGAATATATGAAGTTTGCTTTTGTTCTTCTGTAATGACGAAGATATAAGATACTTATTATCATATATATATTAATTTGTTTTAAACGTTTCTTAAAGGTCAGTCAACAAACAGGAAAGGCACCAAGAAGAAAGCTGATTGTTTTCACTCGACTGAAATTCTTATTTTTATTTCCATGCTACCAGCCCATTATGCCCCATTGCAGGGGCTTAAGACTTCCCCTCTAGGTGAAGGGCCTAGGAACTTAATCCACCACGTTGCTCCAGTGCGAGTTGGTGGATTTTAACGACTGCCATCTGTTGATGGCACCGGCAACCGACGGTTTATTCTCATTTGGTATATAATAATAATTATTTATTGTACACCAAACAGTAATTTCTACAAAAGAAAAATAAAGAAAAATTACATATTGTTTATTTGTTTCAATTACCTACATGAATTCTAATTTCAGATTCCGATTTCCAATTCCAAAGCATCTTGCGACATTTAAAGATGGCGTTACATGTAAATGTTTTCATCTCGGGTTTTAATATAATAAAATATTTCAAAACGTCACTTTCTTGAAAATATATTTTACAAATAACTTTCAAAAAATACGACTTTTTCAGAGCCATTCTGGCTATACTTTTAAATTTTACACAACTAGTAGTAGTGACGTAGTGTCGTGTGTCGTGACGTAGTAATAATTTAGCTCAATTACATATAGCGCAATGGGCATTGCCGTTCCTAATTACAATTGACCAACCGATTGGAAAAGTGGTTAGAAACCCTAACTACAGAATCCAAGGTTGTGGGTTCGATTCCCGCCCGCGACAAGTATTTGTGTACATGAACATGTCCATTTATTGCCGCGTCTGGGTTTAAAATACCTACATATATGTATAGTATATACTATAAAATACATATAACCATATTTACCAATTGTTTAGTACACATAATACAAGCTTTGCTTCTTTTGTGACTAGATGGCGCTGTGTGGAATGTCCCAGGTATTATCATAATATTTATTTATCAAACTTCAATTAAATGTTACCAATCGTGTTTGTTTTCGCGACACCTTATATCAGTTTCTTCCACTGACCATTTCACTTAATATTTGACAACATGAACTTTAGTACGCAAAACTTTTTAGTTCTTCTAAATAAATTAAAGTTTATTTTTAAGTGTTTTTTGTTCAGAAAATGTGGGAAATAAAGCTCCACATTACGATAAATAAAAAAAAAAAGAAAACGGAAAAATTACAAAGAAATAATAATTAAATCATTCTGCATATAAGTTAACGTTGCAATTAAATAAGTTAGTAAATACAAATATTTGTCAATTAAATTTAAAGTGACAATATGACTTTTAAATAAGTAATGGCGAATTACTTAATTGACGATTAATTAGTTGACAAGTTATTACTCATCATAACTTTTGAATATGTTAAAGCCAGATTGTCATCTTTTTTGTTAATCTATCTAGAAATAAAGTAAGTTATTTAATAATAAAAAAATTTTTTTTTTCTTGTATGAATTTAAATTGTCGTTTTCATTTGATTTCTCTAAATGCACATAAAGGATTTAAAGAAAGAATAAAATAACGGATAATTTTGGTAAACGAAGTGTTATAGTGAAATGTCTGCATAGCGAGTCAGCAAGCATGACACAAGTCGAACGTATCAGCTGATGATAAATAAGGTTTTCACCTTTTAAGAGTTAAAAAATAGAAATGCAACAACAAATAGGAAAAACTAAAAATTTAATGTAAACGTAAGATGTATAAATTCTTTGTACATCAGATTGTTTTTCAAGGTTTGTGTTAGACATTTATTTTAGAAAGCCATATCAAAAAATATTAATTAATTCAGAAATTAATAAATTAATTTCAGACTAGCAGCCAACGACCGAAATAATAATACCAGATTTATGTTATTATACTTTTTATTTATTATTATTATTTTCTTTCACTAAAATAAAGTGTGATTAATACCTGTCACAAAGCGCTTCTTGTATTCAATGGTTACGTGTTAAAGCTGATATAGTTTGACCGAAACCACTGTACCGCGCCATAGATATGTGCGCGGCGCGAAGGGAAGGCAGCTCCTATGCGTTGACGACGGTCTGACAAAGAAGAGCACATTCCTAAGGCGTGGTACAGCGGCTTAGGTCAAACTATAATACGCTTTGTAGTGTTTAAATAACTTCCACCAGTGTCTTCAATAGATATTGGCTACATCATAATAATAATTTTTTAAAAGTATACAAGTCTGAGGGAGGAATGAGCAGGTATGCTGTTATTCATAGAAAAGGCTTCAATATGATGGACGCAATTATTTTTTTCTAGGTTTGCTAGTAAAGTACTTATTTGTCAAGTACACTACGAAATTGGTTCTTTGTGATATTAATAATTAGTACATTTTCGTAATTTTCTCGACACAAATACATAAATATACTGAGTTTGACAACTGATATGCGACACAAGCGACATTTACTGTTAGCTTTTCAGATTAACTGCCATTGAGCTAAAACAAAGTTTAGGGTAAAAAAATTTAAAGGTTCAATAATAAGTACGATAAGTAGGTACTTTTCTTTAATATATTGTTAGGCTTGATGTATAGAAAACAAATAAGTCTTGGCATCCTTATTCCTGTTTTAATTGCTTGTTAGATATACTTAATATAAATTTATTAAACATTAAATTTTCTAGGAAAAATAAGTGAATATAATTGGAATCTTTTACATCATTTATCTTTGTCCAGATAATTTCGTTTGACGAATAAATATCTGTGCATCATGAATTATTGTTTTAAACATGAGAGAGTTTTAATATACATAAATTTTACTATGAATATATTTTTTAATGTGTTTTTGCAATTTATGAAAGGTGTGTATTCTTAACCCTTTAAAATATTGTTTACATTATAAAATTAAAGAAAACATATAATTGATCGTACAAATTACGGACTATGTACCAACTAAAAGAGTTGTTTATTTTCCTATTTAAAACTTCAAAAATCTCTTCTTTTGGGAACGGTCTCTGGACGCTCTTGTCGGTAATTTTGGGCATCAATAGGTAATTTGTATTTTATGTTTTCTACAGAAGTACGAGATATAGGCAAAACGTGGCGTCGCGCCGCGTTGCGGTAAAAGAGCCCGTCAAATCGAATCATGTCAACTTCTTTAGGAATGGATCCAACTTAAAATTCACAGAAAAAAAGTTTGGCGGTGGCCAGCGGAAATCTAGTTACTGCTAGACAAAATTTGGTGACTGACAAACTTATGGGCTACAATTTGAATCACCAGTTTGCCTACTTTTATTTGGTTTAATTTGAGTCAAAAATTGACAGACATTGAGTAAAAGTTAACCCATAAGAACAAAAGTTTGTCTTATACGTTATTTCTGTAAGTGTTCACGGACACGGCTTGACATCATATGTGTCAGGGTGTGAAATTATTATAGACAACACTAACCGAATAATTTTTGTTTGTGCCGAAAAAGTCATCTATTAACCTATACCACACTTTATATTGTGTACGCGTTGAAGTGAGTTGATGTACTAGAATATTATTATTATAATCTTTACGATTCAGTTATGACTACTGATTAAGCTTAGAAATGATTTGCGCTCATGTTCGTATATTGTAACATGGGCTAAGATTATGGATTCGCTTTGGAGGCTTAACAGACGCGGCGTCTTTATATACCCCTATACTGATTGATGATAGATTATCTTCAAAAATTTGGGTAGACAATTACAATAATCAGGAATTTCTTAGAAACCACCAAAACGTTTTACCAATGGGAGTTTAAATGAGATTTTCCTGGAATGCCTCACAAGACATCAAACAACGTTTCAAAATAAGTCTAAAATAATTGATAAGAAATAATCTGAAATTAATGATCGAAAATGGTTGATGCCTTCTGAGGTTTTCCTTCCCGAAATACTCATATTTAATTGACCAATGATTGTTTTTAAGATCCAATAGCCAAATTTTGTCCTGTCCGTTTGTCTGTCTATCCGTTCGTCCATACGTATGTATATCACAGTCTCTTATTCCCGCCATCTTTCCATTGATTTCGATTAATTCCATAGGCAAAGGTGTTATAGAAATTATATAAACGAAATTTTGGAAAATCCAATTCACGCTCATTTATGCTCATATGCTCATTTGATAGTTAAAATTTAATACTTATAATTTTTATCACAGTAATATTTCTAAAAAAAATTGTCGCAAGAATCATAAGTTTCATATTTGTTTAATTACTATAAAACTACATCAATGTATATAGTCGTTTTCAAAAAGATTTTTCTAATGAAATTTTTCCGTGAAAATTTAAATGAAAATCAATTGTTAAGGAGTAAACTTCATAAATCTGTTAGGCTTTTTATTAGTGTTTAGGAATGTTATCGGGCCTTTGAAGTTTTATACAACACAATCGATAAAGCTCGTTTTTTGCACTAAAATATTTTTTACTAAATCAATGTCCCTTAAAATGCTTCAAAAATAATTATCAATGAATCATCTGTAAAATGGTATACAATTTATTGTGTTTTGTACTAAAAACTATTTAGGAATGATTGAATATGAAGAAATTAAAGAGCGGCTTTCATACATTGAACTAGGGGTTGAAATATTTTTATACCTACCCTAAAGCGTGAGATATCTTTGGTTAAATCTTAGTTTCAATAAATATTTTTTAGTAACTTTTTTATTCAGGTGACTATCGCCAAATATACAGGCTGAGGTTTTAATGACCAGCCAAATTTTTATATAATAACCTTTGATAAAAATTCGTTGGCCGTCTTGTTCTTTTTAGTATCGTTCAATAGGAAAATATTCAGTTAAGACTACGTAAACCTTTCCCAAAGCTACCAATATACTAGTCACCCTTCACGAGGGCACCAGTGCACATGCACGCGCCTCGCACACATGCTTCATGCCCCGCCCTTTCGCTCTGTAAGTAGAAGGTAGTCAAATTTTGTAAAAAAATATTTAGGATATAATTATTAATTATGAATATTTGACCTATATTTTTATTTAGGTATTGAGGTATATCTACCTAACATTTAAAAAAAATTTGACTGGTTACTAAAATCTCATCCTGTATTAGCTTCTAGTCATTCATGAATTTATAAATAAATGATCTAAATGACATATAAACAGTTTTCCATTCCATTCCATCAGCCCATTATACCACACTGCAGGAGCTTAAGCCTCACCCCAGGGTGAGGGGGCTTGGAGCTTTAATCCACCACGCTGCTACAATGTAAACAGTAGTTCTTGATAAATACTTTCAATAAAAATTGTTTTGACCAGGATAAGTTTGTAAGTTTTTTTAGTTATCCGCATTTTTCAGTTCCCCAAAAACCCATAATAGGTGCTTGGAATAAACTTTGATTCAAATCCAATGAAGCTGATACTCGAAAAAATTTAAGAATAAATTGAGACGTTTCTGACCCCACTTGACCGGTGTTCACAGTTCATTCTGGAACAAAACTAGTTATGGTGACATATCGATAATCGGCGTCGAGGATTCGTCGAGGACGAGGAGGAGAGCGTTTATGAATATTGGTACTAGATTACTGTTATACGTAGTTAGACATTTTTTATAATACATACAGAAAAATTAACATTAGAAAAAAATTGCTACAATACGTCAATTACAGGTCCTTGCATTTAACAAAATTTTACATACAGAAAAGAAAACATTCAAAATCATAGACGTGTACAAATAATAAAGAAAAAAGTATTTAGCACAGAAGCGTCTTGACAGTTTCAGTGTGGAATAAGTCCAAGCATGGTCCAAGTCCTTTGGACCAATTATTAAATTAACTACTTGCGTTTTAACACATTTATGTTGAAATTTAATACAAAAGAAATTTTAGTTTACTATTGAACAATAACATTAAGGGGGTAAGCTTTTCATACAAAAAATAGGAAAAATATTGTCACAGGGTCGTATGTTTTTGTTTTTTTGATGTCTTGTTTAGTTGTTTTATTATACATTCCTGAAAAACATAATTTCCGTAAAACATAAAAGCCGTAAATTCGATATTAATGGGAATTAAAAAAAAAACATACCACCCTAAGGACATCCCTTCTTAATGACCCTGCAAATTTTAGTTTCCATTCATACACATTTCAGGGATAAAACAGTCACGACCCGCCAGTTGTTTCGGCGGGTATTTTATAGGTATTTTTGGGAATCCGCACTTGCCATCTCTGTCAATCAAGAATAAGTTGGGGAAGAGGGATTGAAATGGAGATAGAGGTGTCAATTCGAAGCCGCGGAGACAAAGACTATCCCCTTAAAACGTTGGAACTTGTATCCCTTCACCCCCACACATACGGTGACGCTGGATTCTGTATGAATAAGGCAGACAGGCCGATCTAGTATTCTCTGAATGCTGTTACCTTTGCTCTGTCTTGTTATACATGGTGATATAGCCAATAGTGATACACATATTATATGAAACAACTATTAGCGACCAGTCGGTGGTCCGGCGGAATTCTATAAATATGCATGTAATGGTTACAAGGCAGAAGGCTTATATATAGCCCATCGTATTCCTATTGGAAAAGTCTTCCACGATAAATTCTGTTATGTTTACTCGATTGCCATATCAAAAATGAATAATAATTTTCCGTATTCGTCTTATACGCGCATCGTATTAATTTAGAGAGGAAATTCACTTCATATTTCCTTTCTGGATTCCGCTCTTTTCATCCGTTGATATTTATAAAGTCCCCATTTAAACTAATTATTTCAATCTCGATGGTTCGTACCATAGACCCGAGAGATTAATAGATTGGCGTACTTGATTTATTTTCACAAAACCTTTTTAAATCTCAATACAGCAATTAAACCGTGAACTTTATTAAAGCAATAACTTTGTTCAATTAGATTATAGCTATTTTGTTCTGTATAATTTTGTTAATCTTTCTCTATCAAAATAACATTTTATCAAACGTGTAAAACATAGAGCTGAAAAGAACAAAGTTTGCGGGTAATTAGTCACTGATAACAGCTTTTTTATACAGTTATTTTCCGTATAGAATATAACTAGTAGATTTCATTTCGAACATTTCTAGACAAAGTGAATCTTTTAAAGAGAAAAACTTAATTTCACGAAAATGTCCTACGTCCGTATTCTAATATATATTGACATGTAGGCGTGAAATGATACAGCGATTGCATAGCGCATTGCCATTCACGACAGTATCGCAGTAATCATAAATTTTTAGGAAATATAGAATAAACGTTTTTTCTGTAACTGTACGTCGTAAATAACATTAAGTTTTTGACATTACAAGTGTTTTACTTAGTACAATTTTTTTTTTCTTCAGAGGTGTGATTTTGAACTATCGCTGTATATAACACGGATAATATTAAAAACTTTATCTTGAGTAGAAAGCTAATGTTTCTAACAACAAATCGTGCCATTTTGTATTCTTCAGATATTCTTGTTCATAAATTCTATGCAGAATTGTTTAGATTGATTCTATAACACATCTGCCTTTGATCCGAATCGATGGAAAGATGGCAAGGAAGGATATGAGACTGTGATATATGTACGAACGGACGGGTCGACAGACGTATGGACATGACGAACTTATAAACTCCAAACCCCCTCCTCATCCTGGGGGAGGCCTAAGCCCCTGCAGTGGGTTAAAATGGGCTGATGATGATGATGATGAACTTACAAAGGTTCGTTTTTCGCCATTTGGACCAAAAAACAAGTGTTGGCCAATTACATATGAATATTTTCGGAAAACCTGAGAAGGTATCAACAATTTTCAATCATTTATTTCAGAATATATCATATCAATAATTTCTGACTTAGTATAGAAAGTCGTTTGATTCCTTTTGAAGGCTTTCCAAGAAAATCTCATCTAAACCCCCACTGGTAAAACGTTTTGGTGGTTTCTAGGAAATCCCGAATCCTGGTAATTTTCTATCCAAATATTCGAGAATAAACTACCAACCAGTATATATATATATATTTCCAAAGCGATTCCAGTCCAAATCTTGGACCATGTTACAATATACAATGAGCGCAAATCATTTCTAAGCTTCGTCAAACGACGCAATGACGTCATGCTGAAATGTTTCCGTGAACGTGAAAATCGTACGTGATTGGCGTGGCGGAGCCGGATTTCCGTCCACGCTGAATTTCAACTTCATAGGCACGGCATTACGTCACTATTGCACACCAAATGTGTTTAATAATATTATCGGTTTACGCCGATTTCGTGCTACGAATGCGAGAATCGAGCTCATGGTTGATATGGCGCTTACTTTTCAGTAGACTATTTTGTTAAAAATTTTCATTATTTCATTTAAATATATATAAATATGTATAATTATGCGGAAAAATAGTGTAGCGTAATTTTGCGGTCTTCGATAGCAGTGGCGGGCGCTGGCTATCGTTTCCTGTGCAATTTAAAAGTAATGCGAACACAGAACCCTATTCAAAAATACAGGAACAGAAAAAGGAAGGACTTACCCAATTCAGCTACGAGCTCCTTCCTCGTCCACGTTTGCACTAACACCAGTTTGTTGGTTGCGGTGCGGAACACGATTTGTACGTACGTAACGGCGGCGGTGAGCATTACATCAGATCTCGAGCGCGAGTGTCGATGTGTGCCTCGAGAGGGGGTGGAGTGCGGTGCGGAGGGTCGTCACTCGACAGCCGTTTCGGATAAGTAGGTATAGGTGTATGTTAGTGATGATGACCATGTTAGCGGGACATTTTTAAACAGTATCAGTGAGCGCGTCCATACCCCCGGCCTAGAAGAGGAAAAAGTTATTTCCACTTCTAAGCAAGAGAAGACTCCAACAATAGAAGTCAAGTGAAGCGATGCGAGAAAGAACAAATTAAACAAAAATTAAAATATGCAATGTAAATGAAAAAAAGTAGAAAGTAATGTAGAGAATAATAATAATAAAAATGTGAAAAACTTCATTACGACGGCAATGGACACAGCTTTACCACTGGTCTTTTATAGCAACCTGTCTTAGTTCTGACAGTCGCTACTCGCACCACACCGTCCGATCCAGGATACAGTTTGTCGACAACACCTAAAGGCCAATGTAGAGGCGGACTATTATCTGTGTTAATAATGACTAACATACCTTCCTGTACCGGATTAGACGGAGTATTCCATTTTTGTCGGGTCTGAAGGGTGTGAAGAACCTCGTTTTTCCACCTCTTCCAGTAGCTTTGAATAATTTTATCAAGCAAATATTTGCGTTTTACATGGTTTGTTTCTATTGAAAAAACATCTGGCGCATGTAATGTTTTCAAAGGTGTTAGCGTAAGAAAATGCGCAGGAGTCAGTGCTTCCGGTTCCGCCGGATCCGAACTCATAACGGATATCGGACGCGAATTCAGTAATGACTCTATTTGTGTGAGAACAGTAGTCATCTCCTCATACGTCAGAAGCTGTGTACCAATTACTTTAAAAAGATGATTCTTTACACTTTTAACATTTGATTCCCAAATTCCTCCAAAATGCGGTGCGGAGGGTGGATTTAATTTCCTCTGTACGCGGTTATTAAGTATTTCATTACTAAATTCATTACTAAAGCTTTTGGATCCAATGAGACTGTACACTTCATTCAAATGAGACTTTGCGCCAATGAAATTAGTACCCTGATCCGAATACAACACGCTACAGGGACCACGACGTGAAATAAATCTTTTGAATGCATTTATAAAAGTTTCCGTCGATAAATCCAAAGCTAATTCAATATGAACCGCACGTGTGACCAGACATACGAATAGACAGATATACGCTTTCTGTTTATGAGCACCTCTAGCACGTCTCAATAAAATGTGGAGTAGGCCCGCATAGTCCACTCCTGTGTGTAAAAACGGTTTGGCTTCGCGAACTCTACATGCGGGCAGATCCGCCATAATCGGTTCCGGAGCCCTTGGATTCCGTCGAAAACATGTGTTACAACATTGCACACGCTGTCTGACAATATTACGTGCAGACAGTATCCAAAATTTCTGCCGTAGTAAAGACATTAATAGACCTGGACCGGCATGTAAGTATTTTAAATGATAATAATCAATAATTAAGTTTACAATATGATCTCTGCGGGGCAATAATATGGGATGTTTACCATTGAACCCTAGATCGGAATTCGCCAATCGTCCACCGACACGGATGAGGTTTTCATGTAGGAATGGCGTAAGTTTGCTTAAAGCAGGGGCCAATCTCTTCTTTTCAGCAAGAAGAGAAAGCTCCTTATTAAAATAGACGCGTTGTAAATTGACGAGAATAGTCCGCTCCGCCGCTTCCAAATGTTTAACACTTATACGAGTGTCACGTGACAACTTGCGTGTGAACCGAAGGATGTATACCACAATGCGCAATAATTTAGACCACGAAGATACACGACATGCGAGATCGTATAAGAGTGGGGATTCTTCTGATTCCACTTCAGCTATGTGGAAAGATAGCATCTTACTTTCAGGAATGACGTCATTCGTCTCGTCATCTGAAAAGGATTTGAGCGGCCAACCAGATCTGTCCCGAGAGGCCCATGAGGGACCAATCAGCCACAGAGGATGTGATACGAGTTGGGCTGGAGTCAATCCACGAGATAAGCAGTCGCTAGGATTTTCAGCACTACTGACGTAATAAAACTTGTCGGGAGAAATATTTTCATGTATTTTTGCGACGCGGTTGGCTACAAACGTGTGCCAGCGATGTGGTGAGGAATGAATCCAATGTAGAGCAACCATAGAGTCTGAAAATGCGATAACGTCTTCTATATGACAACGTGATTTGTAAGTGTCATACACTAAACGGAGAAGCTTGGATAATAAAAGCGCAGCGCACAGTTCGAGACGAGCGAGAGATACAGTCTTAACCGGTGCCACTTTAGATTTGGCGCAGACTAAATTGGTGCGGATCTCAGCATTACCAGCAATATTGACGTGCATGTAAATGGCAGCCCCATATGCCTTTTCACTGGCATCACCAAAGCCTAGAATAATAACTTTGCATTCTGGAGTAAAAATGCCGATATGTCGCGGAATTTTTATCTTTTCCAGTTCGGGCAATTCTAATAAAAACTTGGACCACCTTAAAGCTACTTCTTCTGGTATGCAATCGTCCCAGCCGATACGTAACAACCAGAGAGATTGAATTAAAATTTTAGCATACAAGATAGTAGGGGCAAAGAAACCTAGGACATCCCAGAGCCGGGCTATTACTGATAACATATTACGTTTAGTACATACTCTACGTTCTAACTCTACAGAGGAGCAAAATATGTCTTCTTTCGGACACCAACGCAACCCTAAAATCTTCATATGATCATCGGGATTAAATTCAACGTTACGATTCATACGGTGACTTTCTGATATGGTTTCGAGCAGTTCGGGCGAGTTACTGCAAAATTTTACTAAGTCGAAGCCTCCGGCCTTAAACATGTTAATTAACTGTTGTGACAGTTCAATTGCTTCAGAGGTTGTCCGCACACTAGTACATAGGTCGTCCATATATACGTCCCGTGCAGCGACCGCCGCCGCAGCCGGGTACTGCGCGCACTCGTCCTGAGCTAGTTGCCGTACTGCCGTAGTGCAAGAAATGGACTGCACTTAAGGCCGAAGCAAACACGAGTAAATTCGTATAATGTAATCTGTTGTTCGTGCGAAAATCTATATAAAACGCGTTGAAATTTGCGGTGTGCGGGATGCGTTTCAATCTGTAGGTACATTTGTTTAATATCTGCACAGATCGCTATTGGTTGTAATCGAATATTTAATAAAATTGAAAAAAGATCAGCCTGTAGATTGGGGCCGCAATGTAATAAATCATTCAATGAAAAACCGGAAGTAGTTTTCTGACTAGCGTCCAGGACTATTCGTAATTTCGTGGTCATCTTATCTTGACGTACCACGGCGTGATGCGGTATTACATAACCTAAGTCCCGTTTATAATCTACTTCACTCACTGGTAGCCCTTAGCAATGTAGTCACTAACTACGTCATCATATTGTTTACGAAACGTCGGTGAGGAATTTAACCTTTTTTCTAACTGCATGAATCGACGCTTAGCCGTGAGTAATGAGTCGCCTAATTCGCTCGATTCTCTTTTGAACGGCAGCGCCACTGAGTAGCGACCGTCGTCGGCGCGTGACGTAGTCTCACTATAAATCGCTTCGCATTGCTGCTCATCCTGCGACATATGTTTCATGTCGGGAACTTCCTCCACCGACCAAAATTTCTGTAGTAAATTTTCAATACTATGATCAATCAATGTACAAAATGATTGTACTTTCGAAAAATTATTTGTTAGAAAAGCGGGGCCAATAACTATATACCCAAAAATAGTTTCAAGCGCTTGCGGTTGGTCTGAGGGACCCTTAACTTTTCCATCTTTTAAAATGTCACAGAATACATCTGCACCGAGAATAATATCGATAGGCGCGGGAATATGAAAATTGCTATCGGCCAGTGGTAAGTCCTGTAAATGAAGTAACAACGATTCGTCGACCGGTGCGGTTGGTAATCGATCAGTGATCTTATTCACTACTAATGGTTGAATTCTAATATTACATGAATTAAAACGTGAAAACAGCGATACGTCTGACAGCCCCTTAACTGGCTGTTTTACTTCTCCGATACCTTTCACATAACAGGAGTCGCGGTTACGAATTATTTTTAAACCTAATTTTTTACAGCAATTTATAGTTATAAAATTATTTTGCGAGGCGCTGTCTATTAAGACACGCAAATAATGCGTATTCTTAAAATTATCTATAGCTGAAACTAAAGCAGTACCTAATAGTATAGTTTTATTCTTTGCATTACCGCTAGTAGCGGCGGCGGTGGACGCCGATACGCTACATAAAATTATATTATCACCGTCGTCCGCGGTGCCCCCGGCCAAGCCCGAACGAACCGGCGCGTGCGGTAGTGTCGGCGCGGGCGACGGCGGTCGTGGCGCCGCCGAACGCGTAGATGACGGCTCACCGCGGCCAATGTGATTATCCCAATGTAAGAGCGTGTGATGTGGGCGATCACATTGCCTACAACGACTATTTGATTTACACACCGCAATAGCATGTCTAGTACTTAGACAATTGACACAACCCTTTAAATTTTTTATTGTGTCGTACCTTTTACGTGGGTCTAACTTTATGAACTTAGGGCATGTATATAAAAGGTCATGACTCTGGTCACCGCACACGGCACATTTTCCATTTTTATTACTTAAATTAACGAAGGTATGCGTCTGCGCAGAGCGCGGGGGACGCGGGGCAGTAGTTGGTACATTTAGGTATTCACTCTTTGCTTTGTTTACATTTCCAATAGTACGTTGTAATACTTTACACTGCTCGCGAACGAATGACGTGTACTCGTCATAGGTAGGCATAGATTCCGATTTTCTAATAGACATTTCAAATAACCTTGCAGTTTCCGAATCGAGTTTCTTTAAACCGATGTACCTAAACGAAAATAAATTGTGCCAAATCACCAATCTGTAATTGTTTTAACGCGGCTACTACACCTGTGAATTTATCCACAAAATATTCCAGGTTACCCGGTGTTGCGGCCGTTATCGATTCTATATTAAATAACTGGTCTAAATAATTAGTGGCGAGAGCCCGCGGATCTTGGTACTTCTGAACAAGTGCGTTATAAATAATCAAATAATTTTCGGCTGTCGGTGTTACTCCTGAACACACATTTAAAGCCTTGCCTGTCAATTTGCCTACTAAAAATTGAACTCGTTCGCCGTTATTAAGATCTTTATTGTGATGTATCATATTGTTATATATTTCGAAAAATAACGGCCATTTGTCTAAATCACCGTTAAAGCTAGGTAATTCTAAACGCGGTAATTTTACTGCCCTATTTTTCGGCTCCTCTTTGACCGTTTCTGTCGTCTGAGGAGGTGCCAGTCTGTCTCTGGTCATATTTATATGAGCCGCCATTTCCTGTAATGACCACAAACTATCGTAGCTGGGAACGAAATTAGGCTTAGATTCTAAATTCAAGTCTACATAATGGTCTAAAATATTAGTGTACTCTTGCACAATTACATCGATATTTTTAGTTTTAGCCAAAAATGCGGGACCATCCGCACTGCTCTTGACTTTCGAAATAGAATCGTATTGATTCTGGACGTGCGCGAAATATCCCTTGATTTTTGCATCATATTTTTTAAGTTCATTGTCTGCCATAACTTTCTTCTCCAAAACAAGTTTACTTGGCTGTACTAAAGGTTGAGTCGACATGATAAAATATTAAATTGTGAAATATAAAAGTATATGCGGTGCGGTGCGGGTAGTAAAACGACTTTATTTTCAAATATAAATTCGTTAACTATAATAATTCTTGCCGACCAGTGCCAAAGCAAGCCACTTTACTAGGGAAAATAAAAATTACACAAAAATGTGGGTAGATGAACAATGAAATAATTGCAAATTAATTGCTTCACTTAAATTCAAAATTATGAAGAAACCAATAAATTACACAGAAAACGATAAATCCGGCTGAAGTGACCAAAAATGGTTTTGTATAATTATGCGGAAAAATAGTGTAGCGTAATTTTGCGGTCTTCGATAGCAGTGGCGGGCGCTGGCTATCGTTTCCTGTGCAATTTAAAAGCAATGCGAACACAGAACCCTATTCAAAAATACAGGAACAGAAAAAGGAAGGACTTACCCAATTCAGCTACGAGCTCTTTCCTCGTCCGCAGTATATATATTTTATTTTGTCATTTACAGATAGGTACCTACGCTTCTGACGCTTCGGCTGTTGCCGTATTAAATTAAATAAAAAAACAATAATTGCAATTTAGTAACTTTATGATTGGTTACGGGGGGGTATAGTTCGTCTTAAATTTTATGGGGGATCGGAATACAACAGGTACAGTCATATACCCCTCGCTCCACTGCGTCCCACTACACGTGAAACTGGTTACTGCGACGCCACTTGTGCCTAAGTTCACGTCCGCCATAAAGTTTGATTGGAACTATAACAGGAATGGTCATTGAAAATAATGTTATAAATCATAGATAATATAACATAAAATAACCTAAGAGCTAGAAGGCTGTAACTGACAAACATACGGACGGATATACCTTGGAGAAAACTAATAGAGACCCTACGTCTATGTAACCTTAAAAGTTGACCTTTCGAAGGGAGCCGTTCAAATCGAAACAGTCCCGAATGGGATGCTCGTAAATGCGTAGAGTAATTTATATGCATAAATACGTATTATATACGTATTCGAGGCAGGTACTTTTATATGGGAATATGTTTGATTACTGAGTTTAAAGTAATATAAAAGAATGGAGACAGCGTGAGATAATAAAGATTTAGTTGTCAAAATACCACTTTTGAGTGTTGGCGAATGTACGGCGGTGACACAGAATGAAATGCAACGTTTTCATAATATTCTTGTAAAATATCATGTCGATCTTTTTATGGTATTTCAATTCGAACACTTTGACTTAGTCATCGATCCAACTTTGATGTGAATTTCGTTCATTCTGATTCCTATTTTGGATCGGTGTTTCTGTGCATAGTTGTAGCTCGGCGGGAAAGTTTATTTATTTAAATAAATAGTTTTGACAGACATCCCGGTTGTTAGTGGTGACACCATTAGAATATTTTGGTGTTCTTTTTACTTCCGTCGTGTCTATCTTAATAAGATGCGGCCGTTTCGAATAAGTATGGGCGGCCTTGGGAAAGTGACAAGAACTCTCTTGTTTTGACTTACGTATTACGTATTACGTATATTACGTATTATGTGACTTACGTTTTACATTTACTTCGGGTTCTGTAAATTTAAGTGCCCACCTTGAGTATCGTTTTTAATAGCTGACGTTTTCTGATCTTTAAATTATACGATGCTGTTGAGTTTCAATCGAGATTTACCAGAAAAATTATATTTGAACTCAGATTTTCGCAGTTTCAAAACTGCAAAAACATCGACCAGCTCTCAACCTAGTGGGTAGTGACCGCATATTCTTGTGAAGGTGGATGTTCAGACAAATATTTGTCTGATTAATACAAATGTTTGTCTCGAGTCATAGCTGTTAATTTGTTAGTTGGTGTTGTCGTTATTTCGGCTGCCACAGTAGGGGTCAATCCTAATTTGAAACTGAAGTAATGGACTTTGTGCTGTCTGTGTGTCTGTATTATTATAATTATATTTCGTCTTGTGAATTAAATGAGACATATAAATCTTAACTAGTTTCACATTTAAATTCACATCTAGTTTGTAGACATCCACATGTCTACAAACTAGATGTGAATTTAAAGCAATATAATTTTCATCTTACCGATTTCAAGAGCTGGGACTTTCTGTGCGGGATTGACAGTGCTGTACCGGTGTGTGAGCTGATCCTTTGAGTGAATGATGTCCACTGGGCGTTCTTCATACGACAGCCTTTTGAAGTGCAAGGCGGCACGTACGCGCCACGAACAAGACGATGTCCAGAATGCGTGCAGGACTATTATAGATTGTTGACTCTGATGATGTCAACAAACATACCATTTCACGTTTTACATTCGATATACCGACTATAAAAATAATTATCAGTGTTTAAAGCGCAACGTATATCTATTAAAATATGAATACTACTTTGAAATTTTCAGTTTGAAATAAAGCCTAAAACTTTATAAAAACATATTTAATTTTGTAATTGCTATATTTTTAAGCTATAAAAACTGATAGTTTTATTTTATCTTTTTATTTCACCTTTTTTTTTAAATATACTGAGCTTGTTTTTGAAATGATTTTTTTACATTTGGCCGACATAGGACATACTGAAAGGGCAAAAAATCTCTTCAAAGTCTACGAGTGGGGAGAGGATATGCGTCTTTTTGACCCCATTTTAGACTAAGCAAAAGTTATTAACTTTCGCTTAATCTATAATGGGGTCAATGGTTTTTAAGATACAGAGACTATTTAAACCCGCATCTCGATACTCATCTAACATCTAGTAGGTATATATGTAATACAAAAAACCAGAATACATTTTGACATTCAATTAAAATGTTCAAATATTAAAACATTGATTATTTCGTGACAACAATTTTTGTCGGTTGAGTACCGTGGAGCCACACAAGTAATTTTTATGACTACCTAACTAACTAAACGATCAACGTTTGAAGTAGTCTGTTTAGTTCTACCGTTAAGTTCAACTAGTAGGACTAGTAAATAATATATTAGACCAAAAGAACTTTCTACTCCATTTAGTACTTCTAGTAGAACTGAACAGTAGAACTATACGGACTACTTCAAACGTTTGACTATAGAATAAAACAACGCCATCTATCGTTTGCAATTGGTTGTTACACTACACGTTGTTTCAATCCGATTGACATATTAGAAACATCAACAAAACTATTTAAATGTATATATATTTAGGTAAATACCTACTCTGAATTGTACGTTTTTATTAAAATTGTTACACATAAAAGTAAACTTGGAATGTTTAAATTTACTTACCGCCATTTCCGATGTTTTTCTCGTCAAAATTGGGTGAATGTACGTGCCCACCCGAGATAAGATTCGACTGATCCCACCCACCCACTCACGTTTTATGTGCGTAACATTCACACATTCGTAACAATGCAATGTAATCAGTTGACGTCGAATGACGAGGTCGAGTTGTAAGTCACGAATTGTAACATAGTTTTCTTACGTGTGCGTTCTGTAGTTACAAATGAAATACATAGATGTCGCTTGCTATCATAGCCCATACATTACATTTGATGTTAATGAATAATTATTCATGATCTTCGCTCGTTAAAAAGTTGTTGGGGTTATTTTTATGGACGTAATATACCTACTACGTAGGTTTTGGACTGTGTACTCCCGAAACTGTATAATACAAAAATGAAACCTTTGCGTTACGCATAAGGTTTACTTACAAGCCATGATATTAGTTATCTATCACTTGTAGGCCGATTCACTTCGTCAGCTGACAAGATGTCATGATTTAATAATTGTAAATATGGAATTTAAATAACTAAATATGAAATAATGGATAGTATTTAGTAAAAAATATAAATAAGAGTACATATTATATGATACTAGCACCTGCCCGCGACTTCGTTCGCGTGTCATAAGTGGCTTTTATGAATGGAATAGAGTAGGTAAAATGAATGTGTATTATATTTCATTTCGGTTAGTGTTATTATGGTTTTGTGCATTTATCACCTACCTATATCTTACAAGTTAGTTTTATTTTATAATGTTCTGCGGGGATATATGTTCCCTTGCAGTTTCTTCCTCTCCCTGGGTTCTACATAATCAATCTCGCCGGACCTGCTGGTGGCTAGCATGCGGTTAAAAGGACCATGACAGGTATACGTATAGTTCTCCGGGATCCTCCAGACACCATATCCTCAAACCTACTCGAAAAATGATAAAAATTTACTGTAATTACTACCCAAACGTGTCAAGATTGTGACGTGAAACGAAAAACGATAATATGGTGAAAATATCAACTTACTTTGTCATTTACGAATTAAACGCTATGCAACAAGTAGTTTTTAACACTGACTTATTATTTTCAATGAATATCTCTGCTTACATAACGTTAAATGGAAGAAAACGCCAACTAATTGTTTCACTGAAACCAAGGCTCGACTATACGCAACGTTGCCTTTCAATAGCATGGCTTCTAACTATAGAAGTCAGTGATTCAACTAATAAATATGTTTTTTGGCTGTATTATTTTTTTAATATAATATTTACTTATATAGATACTTTTGCACCCAAATATGGAACAAATAGACGTGTTCATGCACACAATTACTTGTCCCGGGCGGGAATCGAACCCTATGACGAATTTATCATCATATCAAACGGTAATTTTATCCTTGCAAATGCTTGATGTATTGGCATTCCGTAAATGAACTAAAGACATTGATTTATTGTTTAAAACAATAAAACCTAAGTGACATACAATAGAGTAAAATATTTAAATTAAAAAGAAAAGGTTATTTGACGTCGACGGGGTATTATTAACATAAATGCACAATAAGATTTACGAGTTTAGTATTTTTTTTTCTTTGAAGATGAATGAGTCATTCTTACCTACCAAAAGCAAGTTATTACAAATATTTACCTTCCTATTAATGAAGTCCTTCCGTCCATGTACGTCATTATTAAATATTAGAAATATTAAAAAAAAACAATGTAGGCCATTAAATTATCTTTTGAAAGAGCGCGGAGAATATATCGATGGCGGAGAAAGGCATATATGCGCTATGCTTATGCTTAAGTTATGATGAAATATACTTTACAAGGTAGGACAGACAGACAGACGTACAGATGGCGTAGGTTTTGTGATAAGGTACCGTGGCAGCCTTTGAGTGTCATGCCATCAGCCCTTTTTATACCGCACTGCAGGGGCTTTCGCCTCCCCTCAAGTTGAGTTGACTTGGAGTTTAAATATACCACGCTGCTCCAATGCGGGTTGGCGGATTGTAACAATCGCCATGTATTGACAGAAACGGGAACCGACTGCTTAACGTGCTCTGCCAGGCACGGAGTCACTGATAGTTAATGTAATTAAGTCACAAATAATGTACTTAAGCGTGTGCCAATGAGTTTTTTTTTTACTTAAGGACATAAAGCCTTTGAGTATGGAACCCTAAAAATTGATAAATTATAATAAATTATTGCTTTGTTCAAGAAATATCAGAAAAATAATCCTTGTATTAACTCAGCCTTCTGGTCGTTTTTTAGTCACGGAATGAGGTTATTTGATGTTATTGATCATGTTATTTGAAATTGTCGTGCACAATGAAAGTTTACTTTGACGCAGTTTTAGCACATACAGTCATTTTATTCGGTTGGATAGCTAAGGAAAACTTATTTAATTGCTCTTTTCTTGATTCTCTGCAATTAACATTTTAGCAAATTTTGGGTAAATAAGTTTTACTTCTCATTTCCAAACAAACGATTTTCATTATAGTGTTAAATCGACTATGTTCAGTTTCGGGTCAAACGAAATAACAAAACGAAAACTGATATAACACGATATTTATTTACATGTAATTTTATATTATTGATAAATATTCGCATGAGTTTCGTTATCACTTTGAAATTTACGTTCAGTTACATTCGAGACACATTCGCTAAAGACGGACTTGAATCTTTGTCCAATAATACATTAATTTTTAATCGGAAACAAGATAATTTTATTTTTTGTTTATTCAGACGTTCTTCTAGTAGTTATACTTCGAGCATATCATTTCAAACGATTAGACATATCAATCCTAGAAGTAATATTATCAATTGTTAATGTATATAATACGATACTTCTAATTATATAAATTGTATTGACAAAAAAAAAAGAACCGACGACAGTACCAGCTACACTACATTTGACGCAAATATGTATACCTATATAAATATTTTCTGCATAATACGAGTAAAAAATAAATAGAGTACTGTCCCCATTCTAATTAGTAATTTTTTATTTGGAGTTTATTATCGAGGTCAACCCCATCTGAGGGGTGATCCGGGAGGTCTCATTACCGCCCTCGCTTCCGCAGTCAGTGTACCCCCAGCTTCCGTACCCCCCGGTAGATGCATGAAGGCGTGAAGATGTCTTCTGTGGTGTAACTCATGACCTCTAGGAGCCATGGTTTGCAAACGGCTCCAAAGGGAAAATATGCGTTTCTTTATCGGGATCGCTTCGTTCCGTTTGACCTTGACTTCACGCTGCTGCCAGTGTGGTGGAGCTGGAAAAGAATTGTTGATTTTTTACAAACTGTTCTATTGCCGTGTAAATCTGTGATGTCAATAAGAACTCTTTGTAAATTTTAAATAAATTGAAATGTCTTTAAATATGTAACCACAGACAGTGAAATAATTTCAGTGGGATAAACATGTTTAGTTGGTAAAATAAAAAAATAACTTATTTTCATATGATTAATCATGGTCAATTTAGTTTTATTAGCATTGGTAATTGAAGCATTAAGAGAAATATAATTCTTTAGGTATTAAGATTTTCGTCTTGGTTAAGACCAGTCAGCACTTATGGCTTACTCGCACTTGCTCTACTTATTCTATTGCACTTGTCTCCTCTTTTATCAGTTTATTTATCTATTTCCGTATCGTCACCAAAATTCCACATTTTCCTTCTGTAGACCTAACCTTACTACTACTACATAATACTAATCTTGTAGATTTTTTCACTTCTCAACATTAACATTGGTTAAATTTTAATATTGTTTAAAATGTGTCAAATGCAGTCGAAATTTTAAATTATAAACACATATTTTATATTTATTTTACTGCTACGTGTACATGTCTGTAAGTTAAAAAAGGAAATGAACTTTCCACCATGTTTTCAAGTATCTAAAATTATTTAGAAACAATATTTTTTTGATACTTTCTCGAGAATGCGGTTGACAGTAGAAGGATGAGTCCTTGAAGTGTGAATTAATTAACAAACAAGTAATTCATTTTTTACTATTCGAAACATAAAACTTTACTTCTATAATTAGATTGGTACGTATTTTCATAATTTTTATGTAATTTTGTAACTTCCACCATCACATGACCACCTGAAGCTTTTGACTTTGGTCACATCATAATTTTATCAAGATTTCATATCGAGTAGTATTCATTATATAGTCTGTCTATGACCGAGTTTAATTAAATACTTACTATCACTGTTTTTCAACAAAACATCTTGTGTTTTATACAGTGACATAGTTTCGGGGTTTACTTCTTTTGAATTATCGTTCAACATTAGCCTTTCCATTAAGTTTGCTTTGTCATTTTCGGATCTGTCTTCTAAATAGTCCAGCGTTCTCTTGTTGCTTGAAGCTGTCAAGGATCGGCTCAAGGAAGACAATCTTATTTTCAGGATCAATAACGGATCCATCGAAGCTATAACCGTGTCATGGCTTTGGAGATTCTTATTGTTATCTAGGAATTTATTGACCGTCGTGTGACCGCTAAGTATATTATGTTCTTCAGGTGATATGATCTCATTAATATTATATTCATTTTCCTCGTCGTCTATTTTGTCATCGATTTTCTTCTTGTGCCGTTCGTAGGGAAAAATTTGGAGTCGGTCAAGTTGCCTTGGATAATTGTGCCACTGTTCTTGTCTGAAGCCTTCGCCGTTATAATTGTCTCCCTTATCAATCACCTCATCGCTTAAAACGTCGAATTCGGCTAAGTTATTGTCAGTATTGAGGTTGTCACTTAGAGCTAGGTACTTGCACTGTGGATCGTCTTTGTCTTCGCATATGATCGTGTTATATAGTTTGGTATTTTCGTTTCTAATGTAGGTATTGTCGTATTGTGGTCCTTGGATCGTTGAGGGTTGGACAACGTTGCTTGATGACAGCACCGCTAGTGAGATCAGTACAAACAGTACAGGGAGATGCGACATCTGAAACAAATGAGAAAATATATATGTACAAATGTAGTGCAAATCTGAAACCGGAATCGCCCACGGATCTAATATTAGTACAAGGTAAAAAAAAAAGAAAATTTTGAATTCCATAAGTTCAAGATTAATTTTTAGTCTCCAAAAAGTATAAATAAGGTATCTATATTGCTTAAATTTTTTAATTGAATTACGCGCTATACTTATCAATATAAAAATGTACCAGCTACTAATTATAATAAAAAAAGACTTAATAAAAAAATTGTGCCGTATTAAATGATAAATATGAAGTTATAACTGCTTATGACACATATTAACAGTGTAAGCTTTAAGCTATTAGTCTAAATAAAAGGTCGAGGTTCAGCCCTTATAGCTACGGTTACTCTAATAACGCTAGTATAACGTTGTTATAAGTCAATGTGACCTTACAGCTGAATAATTTGTGCCCATTTAAGAAATATAATAGCTGAAACAGCAGCTATGAAGCTTCCATACAGCAAGGTTGTGTAGCTTTGAGTAACCATGCATGAAATTTATACTTCACAGCTTCTTTGTAAATAATCGTACATTAATTTGATAGATAAATATTAGGTCGACTAGATCCTGAAGACTAAAGTATTGCTTATTTATATGTATTTTCGATCTTAGGAAAAATATCGAGTTTCCTTTTTACTCTGGAGTTACCAGGTCGTTTCGTCATGTAGTAAATTAGATAGGTTGTACATCGTTGCATATCGATGGAGCCGTTAAGTTCTGCAGGATGTAAATTTATGCCCGTGACTAGAAAATTTATATTATTAATATAAACATTACGTGAACGCGTTCGAGATATTTAATGGCCGACAATCTATTTAACGGTTCCGGTACACAATCACGATTAAGACACGAAACGTCAAAGTTCGCTCTCTCATTCCGTCTAGCGAAAATTCATAATAAGTTGTCGAGTGGTGTCTGAGCCGTGTCTTGAAATTTACATATCTTTTCATCTCGCCAAGCAACGACCGAGCTAGCTTCTGAGCCTCGTAAAATTTTCAGTTTCAACCGTGACACGTGAAAATGTAAGGGTTGTAAACAAAAAAAAAGTAGTACTTTTCGTCCCTGGGAAACGTGTTTCCCTGCTGTCAAATAAATTAAAAAAAAAAAACTGTGCAAGCCATGTCTCAAATTTTTATACAACTACTCTGTTGAATCGCGGCGTAAAATTGTATAAAAAAAATGTTATCAACAAGTTTGTAATATGACTTTATACTTATAATTTACTATTAAATACATTATTATTTAATTTACATAGATTTGAAATAAATATTAACCATCATCAATGATAAAAAATACTGGCTGGTAGAATGCCACAGTAAAAGAAACATAAATATGGCGAGAAAGCAACAATCCGATCTTCAGTTATTTTGACGAGTGTTAATTATTTACGTATACCACGTATACAGATATTTGTATAAAATGAATTCATCCGATTGAGATATGGATTCAACGCGTTTTTTTTCTTTCCTCATATTTGTAATGAAAAGTTGTATGTTTACCTCCGGTGAATAACCTATTCAGGCACTCGAACTATTAGCGCCCTCGCTATGCTCGTGCGCCAAACTATCTCGTGCCTAAATAGGTCCCTTTCACCCCTTGTGTAACGATCTACTATTGTATACATAATTTTATCTGTTATATGTAGAATATGTGATTGATACCGTACAATATTATATCAATTTGCATCCAAATAACTATGCGAAACATACTTTATCTTGTCTTCATATCAGGTAATATTATACTATCACTTAAAACACAAGTTTCGACATAAGAGTAATAACGTAATGCTTGTGTCCTGCTAGACCTTTTTGGGCAAAATTCATTTCGTCTCTGAAATGTAATTAATATGAAGCAATAGAAGTCACTATTAGGTACAGTGGAGCAATGTAGTAACTGGTAAACATTTAAAAAATTTGTATTCAGTTCAACGTTTCGAAAGCAATTACACGAACTTTTTAAAATTCTGTTAGGGTAAGAAAATTTGTCCGAGTCAAAGAGTTAATGAACGCGCCTTAATGGAGTCCAAGCGCCAATGATTGATGGCGATTCCCTCGTGTTATTAACACTCCGTACAAAAAATTATTGAAAACACCGAAATACTTTCGATGTACGAATTACGAAACTATGTATTTAAATAATTTTTATGGCCCTGTAGACGCCTGGTGTCAAAAATCCATTATATGTTTTTATCAGTTCAGTTGTCTTTTTTTAAATTTTTATTCGTAACTTTTTAAATAACGACTTAATTAATCTACGAGTATATACATAAAGTAATATCCTGACTTATTTATTGAATGACTGCGTGATTTGTTAAAGTCGAATCGAAAGTAAATTACGTGAAAGGACCATAGATTTTAATTTTTTTTTGTACGAGTAAAATAGGGTTGTTAATAGGGTAAGTTCAATCCATGAAAATTAGACGTTCCTATTACAAATTAAGAAAGACGTGTTTCAGGATTTTTAGAAATTTATCGGTAAGAGGTAAAATCACCATTTCGCCCCTTTAAGAGATGAAAGATCATAAGAAAGTTTCTTTATTTTTATGGTTAAATGCATGTAATTTGTTTTCCCCATCCATATCAAAAAAGACATGTTTCAGAAATTTTGGAAATATTATTTCATAAAAGTGTAAAATTACAGTAGAAAATTTGTAAAAGAGTTTGACGATTTTTAAAGTTAATTAAATAAATTTAATTTAGTTAAAGGTAAATTTTATCATAATTATTATAATTAATTAAAAAACGTTAATTAAATAAAATTAGTAAGGTCGCAGCACGTTTGTGAAATCAATTCTTAATAAATTATGAAAATAAAAAATTAATAATAATAAACTGTTCGAGAAACTGCATGTCTTTAAATCTTCCCATAAAAAAACATGAACGTTGTAAGAAAATTTGACTGTAGGTACAGAAATATGAAGCTATAACGAACATAAATAAAAGAGAAATCGTGTCCTTATTCTATTAATCTATTAGTATATTAATATAATAAAGGTGTGATGGGTGCGGCATATACATACAAGGCTAGAATCAATCGTACCCTTCGTTATGCTGAGACGAGCTTATTGATCAAACGCGGGTGCGGTTTCTCATTTTAGGGGTTTAGAAGATATTCCTTCCGGTTCGGGGAGCAAATCGTTCAATCCATTCAATGTCTTGATCACAAGAGAGTTTACATCAACGACGAAGATTCCCCATTGAACACACGTAAAATCGACAGCCATGTTCATTCGGTCAGTGCAATTATCCAGTATCTATGAAATCGTTTGGAAGTTTATTACTCATCGATAAGATATAGTATCTAATAATGAACGCAAATGAGAATACATATTGCGTGGGATCTCAATAAAGTACTTGACGACACTTGGTTGACGACGAAAACATGGTTTTATGTTTTTACATAAGTTCAGACCCGGTAAACCCGCCAATGGGGTATAATATTTTTTTAAATTGAATTTCATTTTCTTTATGTTAGTATGTATTGTAATTCACATTTCACACACATCATAATATTTGTGAATTAGACAAAATATCACAAAATCTATAAACTTTATAAACTTTAGTTTGGACTCCAAAATAATTGGGAAATAGCCTAAAAATAATAAAAATAAGATGAAAATAAATCAGTTCTTATATAACATGTTAATTTGTTCCCATTGCGGTCTATTGCTAGGTAATGAAATGTCTGATAAAATAGTTGTTTTCATGATTGTAATTATTACTTATTTTTCATATTTTAATGATTAATGAATAATTTAATGAAAATTAAAGAACTTATTATTTTTTTTTAATTCATAAAACGATAATATTTGTATAAAACGCTGTAATGTTTAAAGGTTTTTTCAAAATTAAAAGTAAAGAAAATATTATAATGAGAACTGCAATAGATAGTCGGTTGAAATTTTGACATTACGGATATTCCAACCAATGATAATAAAAGTCAAAAGTAAAAAATTAAGTCAAATTAAGTAAAAAACATAATTTTTTTAAAGTTATTTTTGTTTTTGGTCTATTGTAAAAATGTGTTGTAAAAACTTGTGTATAACCATTTTTAAGATAGACCCGATAAATATTTTTTCCTCGGTCCATTGTAAAAATCTTAATACATGTGTATTACCTAATTACAGAAAAACCAAAAACCAAAAAATATTGTTTCTTGTATGGCGAAGCATCAAACCTGGTGTGATTATATATAGTGAAAGATATGAAGTGAAAAAACAAATAATAAAAACAGATCAAGTAGAAGGCTAGCTCGCTCTATCCCTAACTGAATGAAAGAAAACACAATTTTTTCTGTGAATACATATATACAAAACATATGTTTTCAATATTTTTCGTCCGATTCCTTAAACTATAATGTTTATACAGTATAATAAAACTTAATAATTACAACAAGTCACTTAAATATTTATTTCAATGAACAGCTTAAAAAAATTAGAGCTAAACAATATAATAGGAGTAATTGTACACAAACGCATAAAAAACTCAATATTTTTTTAGCTAAATCCCCATTTTGTGGGATTACCACCAAAATTAGTTGAATTTTTTAACCTGACAGTTTGATTACAGGACATGACTGTATTGCAATATTATTATTACTATCTAGGAACAATATTTTAGTATGTAAATAAAAGAGAGGCTCACATAGCCACAGATTGCTTTTAGCGGCTGTTTTGGACAGTTGGATGTGTGTGTGCATGACAGCCGCGTGAAAAATAATTTACGGGAATTGACTTCTAGTCTACGTAATATTAATTGATTGAATATTAAATTATTATGCTTGTAAAAATGTGCCGCATTGATTTGATTAAATTAAATTGAAAGATATACCTAAATTTATTTATTCTATACGATATATTTTATTTTTGTAATTAGTTGGTAATAATTAATACAAATTAATGTAAAAATAAATTGAAACGAAAGATATACATTTATTTACTATACACGATAGATTTTATTTTTGTAATTAATTTGTAAGAATGAATACGAATTAATGTAAAAATAAATTGAAACGAAAGACAGATATTTATTTATTATATACGATAAATTTTATTTTTGTAATTAATTAGTAATAATTTTATTAATACAAATTAATGTAAAAATAAATTGAAACGAAAGATAGAGATTTATTTATTCTATATGATAGATTTTATTTTTGTTATTAATATTACAAAAACGTCTTCCAGGTTCGCGGAGTTGAAAAATTAAATGCGAAACATTATTACATCCGGAAAAAGAAAAATTGCGGAAGTGTGGCGGGTCGAGGAACGTTGAAGATATAATTGGAAAAATATATTTTCTTTATGTGAAGATAATATAAATATCTCGAAACTTTTTGTATATTGTTTTTGTGAAACAGAAGTTATTATTAAAATAAAATATTTAAAAAAAAATTAACTACTTTTATGTTTTTAATATTAAACACGTTGAAACGTTAAAGTCAATATAGGAACGAAAATCTATTTGGGAACGATTAAATCAGAACATATTCCCGACCAAAGTATCATAAAAGGAAACTTTTTTCAAAGAAATTAAAAAAATTCTGTACCCAAGTAATCTATTTCTGAACAAAAAACATTTAGTCGGTTTGGTAAGAAGGATATCGAATGAAACTTAAGGCAGTGGCTTACAAAGTTTTATTAAAAAAAAAACACAATTTACTAAAAGTTTTCATGATAGATGATACCGATTAGAATAAATTCATAATTACGATTTCAGTAGTAACTCATGAAAGAGAGAGAACGTTTCATATTTTCAAACCATCGAAAACTCGAACGTAATGGTAGATTCAGAGATAATGCACAGCATTATGTAATTAACTTCGCTTTAAATTTTTTATTTATAATTAAGCTTAAAATGCGATTTCGGAATCTTATATTATTTGATTTTCCAGAACGAATTTCACATGCGTGTCATAAAAGTACTAGCGACCCGTCCCGGCTTTGCACAGGTAGCAGAGCATATAAGCCGTAGTGTTTTTTCTGCGTAGTTTCCTATCAGCTTGTTGCGTCGAACATGTGGATTGGATTTAATTAGATTCAAATGTAACGTAAATTCATCCTACTTGGAGTATTCTTGATGTATTTTATTTTCAATTCTATAAATATTTTAAAAAGTAAAGAATAAATACATAAAAACAAACTACAATAATTCTCTGTATACAACATTGTTAACTTCGCACGCCGGCCGGCGCGTACCGGCCGCGGCGCCCAGTTTCTTGTCGCGCGATATTTATATTTCGCGATAGCTCTTAAGATATTGATTTAAATTGTATAGTGTAAAGAGCAATCATAATATGCATGAAATGCTGAAGGTAAGTAGCATATTTAATTTGATAAGGATTAATATTATATCCGTAAGAATTGCTTTCCAATTACGTAATCATAGGACACCATTTTTTTTAAACATCAAAATAGGTATGGTAAGCTATCCATAAAAGATAGACATATGCCATCGAGGACTTTTCTTTAGTTCTATAAAAAAGACACAATTCCTCCATATTATTTTATTATATCACAAAAGGATGAGGCAGCGTTTTCGATGAAAGCCTCCAGCCGGTTTGATTTTTTTTCGATTTCTTCAACAATAACCGTCATATTTCAACAAACTTCCACAAAACATTAATAAATTATACACGTAAACCTTCCTCTTGAATCACTCTGTTCATTGATGTCAATAATATGCTAAACCGTTTGGTAGTTTTTGAGTTTATCGCGTTCAGATAGACAGACAGACGTGGCGGGGGACTTTATTTTATAATATAACTAGTGACCCGTCCCGGCTTCGCACGGATAGCAGAGCATATAAGCCGCAGTGTTTTTCTGCATAGTTTCCTATCAGCTTGTTGCGTTGAACAAATAGATTGGATTTAATTAGATTCAAATGTAACGTAAATTCATCCTACTTGGAGTATTTTTAATGTATTTTATTTTCAAATCTATAAATATTTGAAAAAGTAAAGAATAAATACATAAAAACAAACTACAATATATCTCTGTATACAACATTGATAACTTCAGTCTAACCACGCCGGCCGGGCGGCGGCCGCGGCCGGCGCCCAGTTTCTTGTCGCGCGATATTTATATTTAGCGATAGCTCTTTAGATATTGATTTAAATTGTATAGTGTACAGCGCAATCATAATCTGCATGAAATGCTGAAGGTAAATAACGTATTTAATTTAATAAGGATTAATACTGTGTCCGTATAAATTGTTTTCGAATTACCTCATCATATGACACCATTTTTTTAAACATAAAAATAGGTGTAGCCAGCTGTCCATTAAAGATAGACATATACCATCGCGTACTTTTCTTTAGTCCTCTAAAAGAGACACAACTCCTCTATACATTATTTTATTATATCTCAAAAGGATTAGGCAGTGTTATCGATGGAAGCTCCCAGCCGGCTTGATTTTTTTCCGACTTTTTCAACAATAATCGTCATATTTCAACAAATTTCTATAAAACATTAATAAATTATACACGTAAACCTTCTCCATGAATCACTCAGTCCATTGGTGTCATTAATATGCCAATCCGTTCGGTAATTTTTGAGAATATCCCGTTCAGACAGACAGACAGACGCGGCGTGGGACTTTATTTTATAATATATATATAGATAATAAATATATAGACACTTCCCAGTTCTAAGTCAAAACGTCAAGTGACGTATAATCTGTGGAATATATTTTTTCCTCACAATCTTGTGGTCACGACGCGGTATCTCTACGTATATCTATGGTTAGGGCCAATTCCATTTTTGGATATATTCTAACACACAATGAAGGGGTGATCGCAACTGAAGTCGACGTTTCGCTAACCTTCTTTGGTGTGTATCTATAAATATTTGTATTGATTTTAGAGTAGGGCGCTTGAGTCGTGGGGCTAACGAAGTAAAATTGCCAGCTCACTTGTCACAGCCCTCTCCCACATGGTTATATATCTTAACTACACGTTTTAATATGTTACGTTAAATAAAGAGTAGAATATAATCGGTCTTTGACCCATAGATATGAAAGTATATCATTATTTTTAAATGGACTGACTGAACGGTTGGCTGATAGGTTACAGTAGAGACCCTAATTGCTTGACCAAAGGGCGCAGGACAAATATTTGTGTGCATGAACATGTTCTATTTGTACCGTGTCTGGGTGTAAAATATCTATATATTTATATTTATACAAGGTGTGATTTTTCGCTCCTGCCAAATTAATACATATAACAATAATAGGAGAACACACGTTTGACAGGATTTTCTATTTAACCTGTTAGGGCAACCTGAAAATCAGCGCTGAGTTGTGGGCCAGTTAATTCTGAGCACACAGCCAGCAACATGCTGAGGTTGCCCTAATTGTCATTGTATATGTACCTGGAATTGGGGATACATGTAGCTGGTAAGGTCTCTATTTGCATTGTAATGACAATAAATGTTTTTTCTTTCTTTCTTTCTTTCTTTCTTTCTTTCTTTCAACCTGATTTATTATTGATTTTTTTAAATGTCCAAATATTCCATTTTATCATATGCAACGGCCTCATATCGACGCTACGCAATACTTAAACGTTCACACAAGGTTACTGACCGTGAAACGCATCCGGTAATAATTTAAATACCTAGCCGAGAAACTGCGTTAAACAAAAAAGAATTTTATTTATTTTATTTTGTAATTTTATTCGGACTTAGAAACTGTTACTAAATAACATACGTCAAGCTGGTAGGAGGTTTAAAACACACCTGGTATATGTATGTATTCTTTAAAAAATAATAATATTCAAATATGTATATCAGTTGTCTAGTACCAAAATACAGGCTTTGCTTAATTTGGGACTATATAGCCGTGGGTGAGATATTATTATTATTTACACATGAAAGTTCTCTTACTTTAAAGGTTGTGCATTTTCGTACGAGTTTCTGTAACCTGTATCCTTAAAAAAATTCTGATTTAGTGAGTTAATCCGGCTCTGATAACAAAATGAATACTGATTATAAAAATAAATTAAATAAACAAACTTTTTATTTATTTATATATACTTAGTAGAATTTTAATATACTTAGATTACGTACCGTACCACCATACAATAAAAAAACGAGCGAGAGGTTAATTCGAACTTAACGATTAATCTTTATTATTATGTAATTTAAGAATTATTGTATAAATATATTTCATTTTTATTTCGTTAGTTATTTAGAAGGTGCTCGATTCTCTCTGGCTAAACCAAAAAATAATAACATGAGTGCACTGATAGCTAGAGATAATTTTTATTACTTATTATATTACAGTGAACCTTTGACTTTTAGTATCGATTGTGAAGAGAATAAGCTCTGCAAAGAAAAGCGTAAATTTATAGGACCTATCGTTTGGTATCTCTCGCACGAATATACGATGAATTTTTTTTCGTACTTTAGTTACATGTATGGTGACCTATTCAAAAAAAAATTTCTTCATTTCACTACGTCGTTGTGAAGCAATTCATAGATTACACCTACTTTCTAAATTTCATTTATATATTGCCAATAGTTTCTAAGAAAAATCCCAGACAGACAGACAGACATACAGACAGACGGACGGACGGACAGACGGACGGACGGACGGACATGGCGAATAAGGGTTCCTTTTTCGCTGTTTGGCTACGGAACCCTAAAAACGTTTATTCGAAAATATTTGCCAAAATATAGATTGATACAATACACAATTGACAGTACATATTTAAACAAGTGTAAAAACAAATATCTTAAATCAAATCAAATATCTTTATTTTGTAGTTATGTAACATAATCTCGAAATATGTCACAAGAGTGTATCGACAGACACACAGACACACATGTCAGACTTATGATACCCCTCTTAGTTGCGTCGGGGGTCAAAAACAAATATATCAAAAACTACTCAACTTATCTTATTAAAACCAATTTCACTAAAAGCGTTGTTTAAGTTGTACATAGATCACTATATGCGTTATGTACTTCATCCATTTACCACTATTCACGAAAGTTAATTAAGTAAACAAAGTATATGAGATTTAGGTATAATACATAAAAGTTAAAATTGACTAGAAGCATTCTATTGCGCTTACCGTCTAACCACTCTTCTCCTAGTTAGCTGGTGTATCTTTGACAAGTTTCAGTCCGGTTTCAGACCGCGTGGTTCCGGCGCGAAAGCCTTCACCGACATTTCTGATAAAACCAAACGCTGCTGTGAAATTTATTTGGTATTATATATAATATTATTCTTACTTGGGAAAAAGACAACGCAAATGCAAATCGAATGCGTTTAGATTTATGTTAAGCACGTGTTGAAATAAACAATATTTAAGAAAACATAACTTAAACCATACCAAACCATACCATCAGGCCATTAATAATCCATTGTAAGGGCTTAGGCCTCCGCTCTGGATAGAGGGCAGTCGTTGAAATCCACCAACCTGCACTGGAGCAGCGTAGTGAATTAAGCTTCAAGCACTCTCATCCCGCGGGGAGGCCTATATTTATACGCTATTATATATTTATAAGCTTTATAAGCTTTGTTTACATGTTAGTTAAAGCCTTTTTTTTAATTTATTTGGAAAATTGAATTCGATTTCCATATTTCTTCACATGCAAAACCGTACGTCGCTTGTGATTATGCCAGTTTCAAAAAAACTACGTTTCTATTACGGATAGTAGATAGTTATGAACATACCGTTTAAATCATGCCAAGTTTATATATTAATATAGATGTAATGACAACGATAAAATAAACTTTCCTTCGACCCACATATCATTCTCTCGGAGTATCACAAGATAAACTTTTTCGCAAAACAATAAAACATGTTTTGTTTCTATTTTATTCTTCTGACATATCAGTTACATAATGTGATAGCGCGGACTTTGATAAGACACTTTGAGATAAGTTCTTATATCTAAGAAGCATAGTTCTTTCGACAGATAAAAGACGAGATGAGCCCGTCTTATATACCGCATGCTACATTTTATACTTCATTATCTATAAAATTCTTTGCATGAGTGTGTGTGCGTTTGTGACGATTTAGACGATTTTACTTAAAAAAAAAAACTGTTTGACGGGTTTTAATGAAACTGTTTTTAAATGTTCCTCATGACTCTAGACTTAATATATGTAAATTATGTTCAGACACCGACATAAGATATTATATATTAAATAAAATCAAACTTTAAATTCAATATATCGTCACAAAGATTTAAGAAGGACACGTGAATTTGTATAGAGGTAAATTCTCAATGGGTCCGCCCAATGACGACCTTCTGGTTATCATTTTCTATGCGTTTATGTAACCCCGTTTTTTAACCGGTTTCAAAAAAGGAGGAGAGTTTTCAATAAATACCTATGTATTTAATGTTTTTTTCTATGTATATACACCGATTACTCTGATAAAACACAAGCTGTTAGTAATGTTTTGATTTTAATACATGGGACAATACTTTCGAATCGGTCTTCCGAATCGATTATAAATAAGCATCAACTTTTCTAGAAAACTAACTGTGAGGAATCCTAACATTAGAGCATATTATGCATCATGCTTGCACTCGTTTTGCGGACAGCCGTGGATCGATTTAGTGAGGTAATTCGTTTGAGGTCACCATGTCGAACTGACACGTATCAACGAAATCATTTTAATATCTTCTAAAAATCTTGTTTTTTTTATATGTCTAACATCGCATACACAGCCATCTAAATAATCGTACGTGCACGCAAAATTGCACTTAATTGCCATGCGTGAGAGTTGTCAATATTTTGTGTCGGCTCTCGTCCTAGACACCCTCACGCTGCACTGTGAGCTCATACGCTAGGGTTGTTAACTTAGGAATATAAAGTACCAACCAAACTTTATAATATGAACGAACGAACAGACATAGAATTCGCACACCAACCTGTGTTAGAAAAGAACGCCAGAACTGAGATTTTCGTGCAATCTCTGAGTTGTTAAATAGCTGGTACATACATCGGTACATCAGTATGCATATATTTAGTATGAAAACTGCCGACAAATTAAAACTATATCTAGTAATATTTGTAATCGTAACGTGGCGGTAGCGCTTACGTTGTGTCTCGTTCTGGTTAACAGTGAATTCCTATAATTGTGTCTCTATCATACTCAATAACTTCAATACATTGGATTTGAAATACCTAATCGAGAAAAATCTACGCAGTATTTAAATCTTGACTAAAATATCAGTGCGTATACAGCCGTATTGACAACGAAACCGTGAACTGCGCGTGTAGTATCACTTAGTACTAATAATATATTGAGATATGCCGTCATATAGTTATCGCACTGTAGTAAAGATGCGCGGTCTACTGATAGCTGGGTCGGTCGGCGGTCGCCGCCGGAATACCTCTCTCCGCTTCACCAGGGTTGCCCCTTTCTCGTGTATAGTATTTATGTTGGACTTAGTAACTACGCTGAATCGATAATCCTGTCAGGAAAAATATACCTATGTCAAAAATTTGACTTTTTTCAACAATTCAATCTAGACAATAAATAGGTCTTGAAAAATTTTGAACGTAATAGAAAATTCTTCTTTTATCAAAATATAATTGTATTAAATTCCCCAAAAAATATTATACCACAGGTCAAGTTCCTCGGCTAAAACACAACAATAGGTCAAATCTTATTTTTAATTATTTTCTTGATCCCGAACCGAGATATTGTCGTATCTTTTAAAAGTAAATTCAACAAAGATGTAACTTTACTTGATTATCCCGATTGTTATTTATGGTTCGTGATATAAATTAACTTGTCCGTTATTTATAGTACATTTCGTGAATTCATGTGAATACTTTGGGTCCATATAATTAAACAAACTATGAATCCGCATTTCAGTTTGCCTAACGTTTCTCAACACGTCGATCAAAGTTATTTAATGAATCGATCAACATGTTGCTCAATTTTGCTCAACGTCTTTTTTCATGTTGCTGAAATGTTGTCGTTTATAAAGTTCCGCAGATAGACATGGTAACCTCAAACGCATTATCTCACGAAAAGCCATTTAGAAATCGAGTGCGAGCATGATGAGCTGTATGCTCAAATATGAGGATTTTTCAGTAAAAGTTATCTCATTAATTTTCAGGTTTTTGTTTTCTAAAGCATTGCTTCTTAAAATCATTATGGATTGATTCGGGTATATTGTCTATCTATTTAATAAAAGTAAAGCCCCTCTAGTAAGTTGTGTTGTTTCGGAGTAATTGGTGTACATACATAGAAAAATATTTAACTACATAGTCAATACATTGAAATGCCCCCTTTTTTTTAAAATTGGTTAAAAAACGGGACTACATAGGTGCACAAAGAAAATGCTGGCCAGTGGGCTGTCGGAATCGCTGCTGCTTCAGTACTAGACGTAGTCGGACGTCACGTCTGATACTGAAGAGCCAGACACGACTATACACAACGCGATGAGGAATGGAAGGAATGTACGGGTGATGACGTCACATCACTCTACTGTGTTTATTTAGACCCAGTTTAGTTAAGAAACTATGTATTTAACAGTTAGATATTTTAATGTTTCTTTCGCGAAATCGCTTTCATTGTATTGCATTGTATTCGAAGTGAACTTTGTTAGAATAGGGCCCAACACAAAAATTAGATATGTAGCTACATAGACGGCGATTTTTTTTGTCAAATAATAAATCGTTGATGAATTAAAATAAACGACTAATTAAACGGGCTTTACGACTATCGACAACAATCGGTACATAATATCTGGGACATACTTCACAGCGTCATCTGGTCCCAAACTAAGCAAAGCTTGTATTAGACAACATATATACACACTTATATTAATAATAATAATAATCTGTATGAACATACTTTAAAAAATGTTTCTGTGAGACTTGTTCTCTTACAACCAGGCAGACAGATTCCGATGGTAAATTAAGACTACGAAGGAAAAATCGCAGTTCCCATTTGACTACATTTCTTTGTTCAGCGGGTTTATTAGCTAAGTGGATGGGCGTATTCCTCTTACACAGAAATTATGACTTTTTATCCGGCTTGTAATAATAAACGAGTGTAGTGCCTTTCGGGGGTAAAAGTAGGCATTGTAACATCCACACATCCAAGAAATGTTTGCATTATAGAACTTAGAATAGAGCCCTTCGTATAAACGTGAGGGCGGACTAGGATCTAAATAAGCTCTTTTGCTACTTTAATTAGAATTTAGTACTATTTATTGATAATATAATTTACACTGATCAACACATTGATTCATAGCAAGCCACACAAATAAATTAATTCTATTATTTTTATGATTTAAATGTGAAATTAGAGATTTATGATATAACTAAAATCATCATCAGCATCATCATCAACCGCATCAATTTTCGTACCTCATTTCGTTGTGGAGTATTATTTAATTTACATTAATATTCCTGTTAAGAAATCAATTATAGAAATTAATATTGAAATCCTTTGATTTAACTTTGAAAATAGATGCTTATTAATTAAACAATATTTATTGAGTGCTTTAAGTGAAATACATGGAAAACTTGATTCGAGAAACATTAGTTACAGATCGCGTCAAACTTTATGGCGGATCTGAATACAACGCTTCTAGTGGGAGTCATATACTCCTCGCTCCACTATGTTCCGCTACACCTAAAACTGTTTATTGCGACGTGACTTGTTCCTACTTTCGGATCCGCCATAAAGTTTGATTGAAACTGTACTCGACTGAAACCGAGTAAAAGAAAATTTCTTTAAAAGAAAATATTCTTAAACGAAAAAAATAAAGTTCGCCAGAAGAATTTCTTCTTAATGATTTTACTTGTGCCAAGAAAATTCATTTGGTTAAAGTATACAGGTTACGAAATTGAAGAATGTTTCTGATAAGTACATCCATTGAGAAAATTTCTGTATTTCGAAAATATTTATTGAAAGAAGGAAGTAGGAAACTAAATCCATTAAGATATTCACAAATTGAAATAACAGATGGTGCGTCAATATCCTTGCAACATGGATTAAGAACACACCTCGACTAAAGCACTTTAAATTAAAGTTCATTCGCGTAAATAAGCTATGTAATTTATCTGTGTACGTTGCATCCAGAAATGGATGACAACGGGCCAAGACGCTTGCATCAGGTCCGAGTGATGTATATTTGGATCTAGCTGTGGATGCAACGGTGTTTCCGGGCAAAGGGCAATTTCATCTCACATATTCTTGGGCAAGACAAGAAAAATTAAAAACTCTTCAATAAAATCAAGAAGATTTTTTACTGATGCCAAGAAAATATGTCAAATAACAAGGTAACGAAATCCAGAAAAAAATGAAATAAAATTCCGTAACTGATTTATTTGACGACTGATGTACCTTTTGAACACGAAGTTATTTTCGACAGACCTGATCTTATTATCTCAAGTATGGAGCTTTTAATGTAGTTATAAATAATGGCGATCATGTTTTTATTTTATTTTTTGTACACGAATTACAATTTAGTATTTTTTTTTTTTGTTAATCGTGTTTTTTTGAAAAATATATTTAAATACGAACCAGATACTATTTAAATATAAATATTTATCGATCTTACGCACATATGAACTGGTTATTAAAAAAAAAATTAAATTTGCAATTTTGTTTAGGTAGCATTTTATTAGACAGTGTATCTGTCAATACGTATTGTATTTAAACATACTCTGTTATATCCAGTTTTATCAGGATGATATCGGGTCTTACCCTAACTCTTTATAATAATATAGGGCCATTTCACACAATTTTGGGGTAAAAGAACAGTCGGCAACAGGACAAGAACCACGAACATTTACGAGATGGCGATGTATTAAATAGTCAGGTACAATTTTTTTTTAACTTCCCGCTATCCAAGGGAAGTTATTGATTTGGGTCCGATTTTCGAAAATCGAGTTTTTATCAGATCTCTGCGTTTTGAGGTCCTGGGAAGCCATTCTGACCATTTTCGGCTAGACGTCCTTATGGGTGTGTTTGTGTGTGTGTGTGTATGTAACTTTTTTGTCGTACGATATCTTAAGAACGGATTGACCGATTAAAAGTCGCGATAAGGCGTTTGAAAGGGTTCATCGAGACTTAGATCTGATCTTAGATCTTAGAGCTGTTTCAAAAATATTCAAAAAAAAGAAAAAATGTAAATTTGTACGTTTTTTTAAATAACTTTGAGATTTTTTAATCTATCTACTTAAAACCTTTTATCCGTTTTTTGTGCATAAAAAACTGCGTCGAGTGCCGTCAAAAATATCAAAATCGAACGACGCGTTTAAAAGATATCACAGTTCACAAATTTCCGAAAGTGTTTTTTTTAACATAAATTTGAGATTTTAAGACCAATAGATTTTTGACTTTACACAAAAGTTTTGTGTTTACAAAATTACATAGAATGCCGTAACCTGCATTAAAAACAAACGAAGCGTTCAAAAGATAATGCAGTTCAAATATTTCCAAAATAACATTTTTTTTGATATGTCTCAGGTTTCTGAGCTTGAAGAATTCTAAATATATAGAAATTCTATTTTTGGGCTTGGAGAGCTCGGAAAATGAATATTATGAACTCGAAGAGCTCAAAAACTACGAAAATCGATATTTTGAGTTCGAATAGCTAAATAGCTTTCTAATTTTTGAGCGCTTTGAACTCACTCGAAAATAGCGGAAAGTTTCAGAGATGGCCTGTAGGGTCAACCGATTTTTTATTTAATGTTGCTTTTTTCAAAGAATACAACTATATAGATAAATTTAAAAAGCAAAACTTTGTTTTGATACAAAATTTTATTCACATCGTTCATATTTATATCGCTATATTTTAGTAATAACAGGCAATAACAGTTAAAAATTCCGACATTTATATAGTGAGCCGCCGTACACTACCTAACCTTTAGGAAATACGTAAATCTAATTTTAACCGTTTTTTTTGACTGATAGTATAAAGAGTAAAAAGGGATAGTTCACGTTTATTGACTCAACGATTTAAGTGATTCATGAAAGAATCTTTTTGCAATAGATAAAGCGAGTGTACAAAATCCAGTTAGTTCAATTTTACCCAATAATACCGATTCTCTACCAATTTGTGGAGGAAATGTACGCTTCAGAGGTTCAGCCTTATCCGTTTCTTTCATAATGATCCGGAAAGAAAAACGTCCTGTACAAAATTCGCTCATTCTCTTTTAATATTTCTTAGAACAACCGATGATATTGTAATAAATACGAAATCAGAATAACATATTTAAATTTTATTAATTCATATTTAATATTATATGTCCTTACTATTAAGATATTTTAATTTAATTTTAAATAGTTAATGTCATTAATAATATTTTTATTTTTATCCTATGTTTAAAATATGTAAAATTTGCTTCTAATAGTAATGTGATCACATTCTGAATATCTGGGTTTTAGGACGTATCAGGTCAGTACTAATTTAAAGTACCTATGTAGAAATAGAAACATAAAAAAACGTATAGGTTTGAAAACATAAAAATATGAATTAACTAGCTAGCCGGTGTAACTGTTTGGCGAGATGGCGAGTTTCTGTCCAGTTTCAGTCCGCGAGGTCTCCGCTCGCCAGCCTTCACTTCCGCGAAATCGTGTTTGACAGTTTTGAGACTGTAAAGGGACAGTTCTGACTATAATAATAATAATAACACACACAATCACAACAACGTCTAGGTCCCAAACTAAGCATTTGCTTGTATTTTGGGTACCAAGCGAAGACACCACATACATATAACAACCAAGACCCGGTGCCAGTATTAATATTCATCATATAAATACTGACCCGACCTGGGATTCGAACCCGGGACCTCCAGCTTCGCAGGCAGGGTCGCTGCCCACTAAGCTAAGCGGTCGACTCTATTAAAACCAAACGCTGTTGTTAAATTTATTTAGTCTACGTTTGAAAAGTTATATTGAAAAATTATTGATTTTTCAATTAATTTTATAGGGGTTCTTTTAAATATATAATGGTGAAAAAAGTGCTTAATATTGATTAATATTAAATTTTTATGGGTGAATTGTATTAAGAATATTCAAATATCATTAAATAATAATTTTGTTTAAAGTAATTTCGAGTAATTTGTATCGTGTGTATCAAATATAATTTATGATTTTTGTCTTGAATTTGAAAAGGTTAATAAATAAAAAAAAAATTTTTTTAGCAAAATCTTTAAAAAAAAATATTTAATGTCCAATGCTCAGTTTTAAAGGTATTTAGTGCTTAGTTTAGGTCTTGATAGAAAAGGGCAACGCACTTGTTTCTATAGGTACTAGAAATCGATTGTCTATAGTCTGTTGTTGTTTGTACGCATAGGTTTAAAGCAAAGAATTTCTTCCTGATTATATAATATATATACCTAATATATTGTGTAGCTCCATTTTTTAACACTACAAACATTTATGGCTTTTTAAAGGAACGTAGCGCGCATTTTAGGACCTTTAGGAAAGTAATAAAATGTACGTAAAACGCCATCAGTGTTATGCGAAATGTTAGATCGTCAAAGGGTAAATAGTACCTACAATGTCAACAGAAATAAAAATTATGCAGTTCAACATTACTCGAGATGCAAGAACGCAATTTGTGTACCACGACAGAATTAGACAAGTACAGTAGTGCAAATCAGATGTTCGTTTTGCTGTAATAAACAAAAACAAATAAATGCTTAAATAAAAATATAAACATGCAATATTTTTCTACTGTACTTATCAACTTGCTTTGTATTCCATATTTATTGTCTTTTTTTTTCGAAACATAATATTGTAAATTTTGTAAACTTATATAAGGTGTATATATAAGTTTATTTGAATTATTTATTAATAATTATTTAATTTGAATTTTATATTAGTTTCAAATATTAAATAACGTATAAACGTTACGTTGTGTAGAGAAGTTGTAAACAAAAAAAAAATATAATAAATTAAATTAAAATTTCTAGATTTTTCTTATCGATAATACCTTACTAGGTACCCTAGTAGTAGGCAGTAAGGCAGACCTGTTTCCTATAGGGCTGACGTATTTCTTTGACAATCCTGACCATGATTTTGTATGATGACATGACATGATGATGTAACTTGACTGGTTGAGATTACGAAGTTCATTTGGCGTGGAATATTTCGCTCAGGCTACATACGCAGAATAACCACAGACAAAGTAAACATTTTACGGTCGTATATGGGGTCGAAGTCATCAGCAAATACGCGCCAGGGGGCATTTTAGTATACCAGCGCTTTGGACATTGTAACGACGCAAAGCCAAAAACTCGACAGTTTATCTTGTTGGAGTTACTCTTGTACGTCTGTTTTCTTTCGGAGATGTTTTGTATCGACTATAATACTATAAACTTCATACAAAATGTAGAAATTTTAAAGGCATGATGTTAGGAGGTTGTGATGCAAAAATCATGTATACTGTAGATATCAATAGACGTTAATTATTTTTTTCAATATTTTAAATGCAATACTTTCGGAATAATTGGGAAACACCGCTAATATCGGAAATAATGCCCTTTAAGAGACTATTGCATGCAGCCATAGTGACTAAGAAATCCTATACAGCACGTGGTCCTACACGCACTTGGCATTTTTTAATGGAAATAGCAACTATTAGGTATGTGTCTCAGCATTTTGCATTAATACAATTAAACGTCGTCATATCACGTCGAAGATAGAAATATATTAGGGTACAAATCGTGCCAGATATTTTGTTCTCTCTGAAGTTGATGCGGTTGCAGTTTTGCGCTTTTTTTGAGTCCGTTCTCACCACATTAATGCTCATTTTTCATGAACATGAAAGGCACGAGCTGTAAACTTTTTTAAGTTCGACTAGTAAGCTAGTACGTTATTATTTTTTCTTCAATTCGACTCAACTTTTGAATCTGATCAAGTTGTATTTAGTACTAGCGACCGCCCGCAGCTTCGCTTGCGTAGACTACAAATTCCTGTTATAGGTACTATTAATGTTCGAGATGGTTTATACATAGTTTTTGCTGGAACCAATTTTGGTTACACCCATTCAAACTTTCAATCTTCATTCCCCTTCCACCCTTTAAAAAAACCGATACAATTTTTCATCTCCCGTTTCCCACCCTTAAAAGGTGGAAATCTAAAAACTCTGAAACACGTCATTATTTAAGTTACTCCATTCCCATCCTTAAGTTGAAATTTCTAAAAAAGCTTTTCTTCGTGTTCACGTTATAAAATAAACCTATGTTCCAAATTTGAGCTTCCTAGACTTAGTAGTTTTGGCTGTACGTTGATAGATCAGTGTGGACAAACGACAGACAGATAGACAGACAAACAAACACAAAAAGTAGCTTATGACACTCTTGACAACCTTCTTTCACGTCTGCAAAGTTTCATTAAAATATGTTCAGCCGTATTGGAAATTAGCGCGAATAGATAAAATTGAATTGAATAGACACATAGACGTACAGACAAACAGACGGACAAAAAGTAGCTAATGTCAAATCTCTTGACAACCTTCTTTCCCGTCTGCAAAGTTTCCTTAAAATCTGTTTAGCCGTTTTGGAGATTAGCTCAAACAGACAGGTACACGTACAGATAGACAGATGGAGAAAAAGTAACATTTGTTAGTTTTGATGACATTTTTTTCATACTTGTGATGTTTCATTTAAATCGGTTTAGACAGATGGACATACAAAAAGTTGACTACATCCTTTCCATATGTGTAAAGTTTCATCAAAATCGTTTAAGCCGTTTTGCCCGAAGCCGATTTGCTCGAATAGACAGACAGTTCGTCTTGATATATATATAGCCTATATAACCCTCCGCTAGATTCAGGCTATCAAAGGCAAAAATAATTTTCCAAATCCGACTGGTAGTTTCAGAGATTAACGCATTCAAACAAACAAACAAACAAACAAACTCTTCAGCTTTATAATAAGCATTTCTATTATATAGATTAATAGATTATAAAATAATACTGAAAACCGTATCAAAGTCTATTGCGTGGTTTGGAAGTAAAAAGTTAACGAACAGAGACAGACAGCGAATTTATTTTCTCCCGCTATAGTTTTCATATTTCGATAAAAACTGCTAACATATTAATTGAAATTGTGTGGTGTACAGGGCAATTATAATATGCATGAAATGCTTAAGACAACCTCGGGGGGGGGGGATAAGGATTAATATTACGTTTAAAAGACATCTTCGCAAATAGTACATTATGTCAGAAAAAATTTGATTGTCATAAAAAAGGTTATAGTAAGTTAACCTTAAAAGATACACAAATGCTGTCGCGGACTTTTAGTTAGAACTTTTAAAGGGGAACAATTCCGTAATACATGGTTTTTGGTTAACATCAACCGTTTACGCAGCGCGCGGGAAATAAGCTCCCAAAAGGAACAATTTTTCCCGTTTTTGCAACATTTTTCATTGATGCTCCACTCCTATTAATTGTAGCGTGATGTAGTATAGCCTATAGCCTTCCTCGATAAATGGACTATCCAACACAATAACAATTTTTCAATTTGAACCAGTAGTTCCTGAGCTTTGCGCGTTCAAACAAACAAACAAACAAACAAACTCTTCAGCTTTATAATATTAGTATAGATAAAACCTTTTTTTATTAATAAAATCAAACGTCATACCATGTCGGAAAAAAATCATAATACGGAATGCATAAATAGTTTTTTCCATTGCAATTAAGATAATGCATTGTAATAATTAAACCACCTAGAAAAAAATAATATTGGAAATCAGTAATGACATGTATTTTCGAAAAACATAGTTTACACAAAACTTGTTTAGTTTATCGTCTGTGATCCTTAGGAAATATTGATAAGCCGTTGTGCGTTTTCTTTCAAACTAACTCCTCAAAACAGAACACTCAGTGCCTAGACATGTTGATACGGGTGTCAATAAAACCCTAATTCCTTAGTGTTTTTGTGAAATACTATTTCAAACCATAACTTCGAAATGCATATACCTAATGTACTATAATGCGTAAATACGTGTGTCCTACTTTACCCACGCAAAGCTTTTATCACGAAAATGACATATACTGAGCTATAAATAAATAGGCGTGGCCCCTTCTTTTTTCCGGATTCATTTAACGTATGGCTTCATTGGTTTTCATTGCTATCATCATTTGGATGCGTGAAATTGTTTTGGATTAACAAAAATCATAGGAGCGTTATTTTCTTCATTATCGTACATAATTATGGTTACGAGTGATTATATTATTCAATAATGAACAAAATTTTATTACAAAAGTAACCTGGTGAGTATTATAGATCTTATAACAGCTGCGAGCAGTGTTAAAAAAACGCTTTTATGCATAGATGTAAAACAAGACAGTTTCTCACTCGACAACTATTTCTGCACTTGAAATGCAACGAAAAAGGTTTAGAAGTTTTCGTGTTATAATGGAAAATTATATAATTATTTTATTTAAATAAATGATAAAATTCCAGTGATTAAACTGTTAGGCGCAGGGTACCGTGAAGTATGTAGTCCTTATAACACACACGCCTGGATTTAATTGAAAACACCTCGTACTGATTACGCGTGTCTGTCACACTTGGCGTTTTGTTTAATTAAACGGGGTCTGAATTAAGTTTTCGGGCGTCTTCTGACGAGGTCCAAATTAAATATACTCAGGGCCTGTTTCAACATCGATATGTAATTGTCAAATATGTCAAGTATTTCAAACTTACAGTAGAAATAGAACAGATCTTGTTAATTTTGTTGTGAACGTGGAGTGAGACGTGGGTGAACAATCGGAAGAAGTTTTCCGAGGCCCAGTTTAATTATTTTAGATTTCAAACATGTTCTTTAGATAAACAACAGAAATTTAACGTTGGGATCGCGAGAAAGTCTTTTCGTATTTTATATACTAAAAGCCGTTTTTTTTCCATAGTTTAGTTACAGTTAACTAAGGTATACTTAACATTAATATTTACCGTTTTGTTTGATAACTTGTTAACGTCTAGTCAATAGTGATCCTGTTGCTGTAGGAGGTTTAGGGTTTGTGATTAAAAACTGCAACAAGTACTTTTGACAGTCTTCTCTTGATGTTAATCTTGCGCTACCTAAAGAATTCTGAAGAAACCTAAACTAGAAGAAATGTGAGGGTGCAAGGTCACGGCTACATGGTGGATGCATTAACACTTCCCCGCCAAACTCTCTATTTTTTCTGAGTGGCTAAAGATATGTGTGATTTGGTGTTATCGTAATCAAATTCGGTCGTTTTTCTCAATCGCAAGCTTTAGTCTTATCAACTGCTGGTATAGTAAACAATTCCGAATTCATAGTTGTGTCCGGTGGTAAAAGTCCATAATGAACGATGCCCTTTCAATCCCAACACCTACTCAACAGCACTCTCAATTGCACGTGAATCCGGGTTTTGTCACAGCCTGTGCAGCTTGGCCGCACTTCGACCATGATTTTTTACGTACGTTTTTATCGCAAGTGATCCACTTCTCATAACCAGTGATCAATGTTTTTGAAAATGGTACGCTTTCATTACGATTTGTTGAGAATCACAATGCGTACGCGGTTTGATAAGTTAGTTTCAGTGAGCTTGTGTGGCGCCCAAACATCGAGCTTCTTTGTAAATCTAGACTTTTTCAAATTGAGTCAAATCTGTTTTATAGTCAATGGCCAGTTATTCAGGAATGTTGTGATTACTAATATGCCGATCTTCCTCAACTTTTTCTTAAATGTATCAACTTTATTCGTAGCGGGGCGACCAGAGCGTACAGCATCTTTGACATTAAAATTATCAGATTGAAAACACTTAGATGAACTTCATGCTATTCTTACTGCCACTGCATTAGATCCTTAAAGCGCCCCAACTTTTTTCGCGTTTGTATCGCATTTTTATTTTATAAAATATACCGATTTTTTTCTTTAGATTTACTTTTGTTGGACATAAGAACAATTGAATAGCGGTAAGAAACAGTTTTTTTTTCTAATGTCACCTTTGTAATGGTGTTTTTACATATAACCAGCTAAACTAGTACAACCAAAGAGACTGGATTACAACTTCATACAAACAAAATGCGAGAAGACTTTCCCCCCAACCTAACATTATATAACGGGCATGTTTCAAGTGCGGTAACGTGGCTTGTTTATAATCCTACGTAACATATTATCTTCTAAAGTTTATTTTGGTGCCGCAGTCACTTGTTATTAATTTGGATTCCTTTTAGTCTAATTTTGTAATCCTTTTAATCTGACCTGTAATAGTACATTATGATGCAAATACGGTAAGCTGTATATTATAGTCGAGGTGTTCATAGGTACAAGGCGATGCCGAGTGCTTATAATAAACCGATGACTATAGTAGCCAGCTTACTGAGTACGAACATCAAACGACGTTTTTCAATACATTTGCGATTAAGATTAGGTAGATACTTCAAATGTAATAATGGCGGGAACTAAGGACGGGAGCGGGCTGCTTTTCGCGGTTTACGCATGCGTCACAAACAGAATGCTCGTTTGTGATTAGTGTAAAGTAAAAAGGCCGACTGTAAAATACAACATTACATTACAAGTTTCGATGTCATAAAGACCGTATTAATAGCAAAGGTATTGAAAAAGTCATTAATGCATCGTACGGCAAAACTTCCAAGAAAATAATAGTGTCTACGCCAAATCAAAAAGAACGGTTTTGATTGACGTGGATTTAGCTGAGTGCTTAGTTGCTTAATAAGTTTTATATCTTATCAACATTCCGTTTGATAAGTTCATTTTTATTATTCAAACAGATAAATTGTAACTAAAGTTATATCAATTAACAGTTGCTACTTTTCTCTAAGCAGTATAAATGTTTACAGTAATAAAGGATTGGAATGATTAATAGTGAGTTATGATTAAACTTTTGAGGGTTTTTTGTTACACATGGATATTGCAGCTTGCGCCTTCTAATTCGTTCTGAAATAGAGATGGGTACGTTTTGCACATATATATATATATATACTAGCTTTCCGCACGCGGGCTTCGCTCGCGTTGACCACAGTGATACCGGGACAGGAAAGCGACGTTCCAGAACACTGTAACACTTTCTAGAACATTCTGAAACTTAACTGCCTAAGAAATCTCTATACCTAATTTCATAAAAATCCATTTAGCCATTTTAGCATGAAGAATAGCTATCCCACAAGTCGCTCCCAAAATCACTCAGACCTTTTGGAGATTAACTGGAACAGACAGACAGACTAGCACACGATTTTCTATATGTATAAAAAAAATTTCTTTTCACTCTTGACAACGCCCTCTTTATATTTGCAAAATTTCAGTAAAATCGGATCAGCCGTTTCGACGATTAGTCTTAACAAACAGATAGATAAACACACAGACAAAAACCAACTTGTGTCACTCCTGATAATCTCCTTTTTATGTATGTGAAGATTAATAGAAATGGTTTAGTCGTTTTGAAGATAAGCTGGAACAAAAAGACAGACAAACTTTGAAACATTTAATCACACGGACAAAAAGTTACCTATATCACTCTTGACAACCTATTTTTAATGTCTGCATAGCTTCATTAAAATCTTCAAAATAAATATAATTCAAAATAAACTTCAAAAGTTTAGCTTGAACTATATAGACAGACATACATATAGACAAACAAATAAACAAAAAGTAGCGTATGTCACTCCTCACACCCGTATTTTCACGTCTGTGAAGTTTCATTAAAAATGGATTAAATGTTTTAAAGTTTAGCTCAAACAGACAGAGAGACGGCCAAACAGACAAACAAAAAGTATTGCATGTCACTCCTGACAATCTTTTAATCACATCTTTGAAAGTTTCATTGAAATAAGTTCAGCCCTTTCGGAGATCAGTTCGATTAAACAGACAGACAGACAGATAAACAAAAAGTGTTGTATGTTATTCCTGATAATCTTTTTATCATATCTATGAAGTTTCATTGAAATCGATTCAGCCGTTTCGGAGATTAGCTCGAACAGACGGACAGTCAGACATATAAAAAATTTGGTCATATGGTCACATAGATCTCATCAAATCATCAAGTTTGAGTACCAACACGATAGGTCTGCGATTGATAGTTTCGAAAATATAAGCTTTTAAAAATGTGGTCACGTGGTCACATAGATCTCGTCAAAACATCAAGTTTGAGCACCAACACGATAGGTCTGAGATTGATTGTTCGAAAATGTAAGCTTTTAAGAATGTGGTCACGTGGTCACGTAGATCTCGTCAAAACATCAAGTTTGAGTACCAACACGATAGGTCTGCGATTGATGGTTTCGAAAAAATAAGCATTTAAAAATGTGGTCACGTGGTCACATAGATCTCGTCAAAACATCAAGTTTGAGTACCAACACGATAGGTCTGCGATTGATGGTTTCGAAAAAATAAGCATTTAAAAATGTGGTCACGTGGTCACATAGATCTCGTCAAAACATCAAGTTTGAGTACCAACACGATAGGTCTGAGATTGATGGTTTCGAAAAAATAAGCTTTTAAAAATGTGGTCACGTGGTCACATAGATCTCGTCAAAACATCAAGTTTGAGCACCAACACGATAGGTCTGAGATTGATTGTTCGAAAATGTAAGCTTTTAAGAATGTGGTCACGTGGTCACGTAGATCTCGTCAAAACATCAAGTTTGAGTACCAACACGATAGGTCTGCGATTGATGGTTTCGAAAAAATAAGCATTTAAAAATGTGGTCACGTGGTCACATAGATCTCGTCAAAACATCAAGTTTGAGTACCAACACGATAGGTCTGCGATTGATGGTTTCGAAAAAATAAGCATTTAAAAATGTGGTCACGTGGTCACATAGATCTCGTCAAAACATCAAGTTTGAGTACCAACACGATAGGTCTGAGATTGATGGTTTCGAAAAAATAAGCATTTAAAAATGTGGTCACGTGGTCACATAGATCTCGTCAAAACATCAAGTTTGAGTACAAACACGATAGGTCTGCGATCGATGGTTTCGCAAATATAAGCATTTAAAAATTTGTTCACTTGGTCACATAGATCTCGTCAAAACATCAAGTTTGAGTACCAACACGATAGGTCTGCGATTGATGGTTTCGAAAATATAAGCTTTTTAAAATTTGGTCACGTAGTCACATAAGTAGATACGTCTGCAAAGTTCCATTGAAATCGCTTTAGTCGTTTTGGAGTTTAGCCGGAACAGATAGACAGACAGATCGACAGACAGACAGACAGACAATAGCTTATGTTACCCCGATAATGCCCTCTGCACGTCTACCAAGTTTCATTGAAATCGGTTAAGCCGTTTCTGAGATCAGCTCAAACAGACAGACAGACACTTCAATTTTATTAATATAGATATATATATACAAAATAATATATATATATGTAATATATATATATATATATATATATATATATATATAGATATATATATATACAAAATAATATATATATGTAATATGTATATATATATATATATATAACATAACATACATCACAACAACGTCAACAACGTCTACCCAAAACACAAACTAAGCATTAGCTTGTGTTTTGGGTACCAAGCGGAGACACCACATACATATAACAACCAAGACCCGGTACCAGTATAAATGTTTATCATATAAATACTGATCCGACCTGGGATTCGAACCCGGGACCTCCAGCTTCGTAGGCAGGGTCAACCAACTCAACCCTCTAAGACCCATTTTTAGGGTTCCATATCCAAAGGGTACCGACGGGAACCCTATTACGGAACGGAAGGCTCCGCTGTCCTCCGTCCGTACGTTCATCTGTCACAGGGCTGTATCGTCTGGACTGAAAAATAAATGTAAAATAGTGGACATTTGAAATTTTTACAAAAAGTAAATATCAACAAATAATAAAAATAAGATGAAGTTAATTAACACAGTTTAAAAAAAAATTATAACATTTAAAAACGGTCCCCATTCAAAAATCGTGTTTTTTTATATTTGTATACGGAATTCCGACTCGCACATGCGGCTAGGTCTTCATTCTGTGACATTACTCACTTCAACTTCAGAGGGAACTAGAATAACACATAAATAGAGCTGTTTTGTCGACATACTTGGAGATAATATTGACAAAAATATGAATTTTACGTGCCTATTCACGGACTGCGGTCCGTCGATCGAATGCGCGCCCTGAGTAAGTAGGTGATTCATTTTCGGTACTAACGCCGGTTTACTAATATTTAGCATGAGACACACGTGTAGGGATGTCGACATCGCATAGGTACGATCAAATATCTTTTTTTTTTCGTAGTTTTGTATATATATCAAATTTATTGGACACACGTAAACTTCTGTGACATTTTAATATAGTTTTTTTTTAATTTAACTAAACTTTTTTATTTGCTCTCCTGACGCTCGCGGTAGTGATGGCCGGGGAGCGTTCTCTACCCCACCGCACCGCTTCTTCTCACTTGTGTCGCCTGTTTATCGCGAAGATGTTCTACTTATAGAATCTTAACCTACTTTGTGGTACGGGTGTGTTAGATCGTGGCGCTCTTACGAATATTTAAAAACAAATGGAAGGACAATTTTCCAAAACCTCTTTATTGTATATTTCTAGTCTTTACATAAGGAAAGAGTTTGGTTCATACAAGTCAGGTAAGCATATTCGTATTTTGGTGTTTGACGCATCAGCAGCGACCCAAGTGTATAAAATTAAAAGACAAGGCTTGAGAGGATTGCCTAAAAGCTGATAAAACTGGTACTGCGCTTTTCGTTTGTGCAACAACTACATAGCAGTGTACAAGTAATTTGGTTAAAAAGAATAATATATTTTTTATAATTTCTAGGTATTAAAAAATGTTCGGCGCGTTGAAGTGAGTACGCTGTATGTTATATATGGTAATAATATGGAGCTAGTACGTGAATGAAATCTGAAAGCACCACGATCTGTCAAAAATTGAAATCATATGAAGTCATAATAATTTTTGGCCTGACGTCCCCGCCTTCTGTGGAGTCACAGATTTTTCAAATGTCATATATGTTTTGAGTCGTGGAATTTGGTATATTAAATACACGCACGAGTTTTAGACAATAGCAGATCTTATGGGACTGATTGCAGTCATTACGAAAAGGGTCTGGAGCAGCACCATAATTTTCATGAAATAGACGTATAAATCGAGAGTGAAACGTTCCAACTGGAGTACCATAAAAGGGTTGCGAATGTTTTTATTTTTGTTCAAATGCAGAACGCCTAGAAGGGTTTCGTTTTTGCAATACGTATTAAACCTAAATAATGAGCAAACCGGCTAGTTGCATTTAACAACAATTTTTTATTTTTTGTGCGTAGTTAAATGAAATAAAATTTCTTCTTTGTCTATTTTAAAATATTCAGTAATGTCTGTATGTATATACTGTATGTGCGCAAGAATGCACTTTGTTTATAAATTTTTGCTCCCACATACGTCTTTCCGGACCTAATATTTGTAAAATTAGGTGCATAGTATAATTTTAAATAAAGAATTTTTTGTAGGTTGCCTCCCATAAATGCTGAGTAGGAGTGAAGAAAACATTTTCTTTGAATAGCTATATTAAAATAATTTTGAGGTTCCTAGATGATTTTTCAAAATTAGGTTCTGTTTACGAAATATCCGACGCTAAGGTGGCCTTTCACGTGAGTTGCAAGTTTTCCCTCTTAACATACCGATTGAAGAATATTATAGCCTAGATTTTATTAGAACTTTTTATTTTTAAGTTTTCGTGACTATAGAACCCTACCATTTGCGTTATCCAACAAGTAATTTATACATTTTTAATTTGTTTATATATCGTATATATAAAATAAAAAAAACCTAACGATACGAAAGCTCGACATTCTGTTGCACTAATCTATCGTAATTTTCGGTCATGTGGCATATCTTATAGCACAGGCGCTTCTATTTTTATGCCACGTTATTTTATTTTCACTAGTAATTTCGTGACGAGTATGTAAAGAATTTTCACATACGTCGTTTTTCCGAAAATCCAATCTACTACATTTATATTGTATTGGTGCAAAATTACAGAGAAGCATTGCAAAAGATGGTTTCGAAATATTGAGTCTAAACGTGTTATGGCGTAACAAAACTAAAAATTTTCTTATACCTCAAATTCTAGAAATGATAGCCCGAGCGCAGCAAACCTGCTTCAAATCTATAAGGCCATTTGGCCGTGGTTTGAAACCGGGCATGTACCAATGAGTTTTTTCTAACCTAAGTACATTAACTATCACTGACTCCGTACCTCGGAGAGCACGTTAAGCAGTCGGTCCCGGTTGTCGTCAATAGATGGCGGTCGTTACAATCCGCTAACCCGCATTGGAGTAGCGTGATGGATTTAGGCCTAAAAGGTATAAAAAAGAACTGATGGAATGGAGGTTGTAACCGACGGATGAAAAGACAAGAGGAAATCTTAAAAAAATTTCTTGTCGAACTCTAAAAACATAGAAAATGAAACGCAAGTTTATTATTTTCTCTTCGATTATGCGGGAACACGAAACATTGTGAAGTGTCTCCCGATGATTTATAAAAGGCTTTCGTAAAGGCGTTGTGTTAGCAACATTTTATTAATATTTCCCCGAAAACTCTTAAAAATATGAAATGATCCACTTTCATTGTTTGTGTACTTTTGAGTCGTCGACGTGAGATTATTAATGTTTCAGTTAAAATCAGTTTTTTGTAAATTCGCGTTTTCCTTAATGGAATATAGGGCAAACGGAATGACTGAAAAACGAAATCTTAATGCTTTGTGTAAAAGTTCATAGTCAAATAACTACATAAAATATTCGAACCCCACTTCACAAGTTACTTCCTCCCCCAGACAGCGACGCTGGTTTGTGTGTGTAAAAAAATCAAGTCGGGTGTTCGAGCGAACTCATTGCCCATTATTAGGCTAACCAACACCATATTACTCGTGAGGAAGAATTAATGTCACATTTTAATAATATGTTTAGTTAGTCAAGCAATTATGTAAGTTCGTTTAATAAATTCGAATGATAAATTTGTTTGTAAAAGTTGTATATCCCTAAATTATGATAATTATAAGTATTATCGAACAAGCAACTTAGATGGCATAATCTTCAAGATAGAGCAAAGTCAGCAAAATGACAGATTCAGAAATTAGACGTCATCATTGTTAACAAATATTTTCTTAAATTATACATAGCATGTTATTTCAGAACCTTTATTTTCTTTTCCAGTACAAAATTTACGTGTGGGTACCACATGAAATTACACTTCACAGTGAATATGTCAAAACACCGAATGGCGTATATTTGAGCTGCGTGCATATTTTTTTTGCTCACAGATTTTTTTGTCACGACGTGGTATCTCTATTGTACATCTATGACGAGAAATTATAGTATGTTGTTGAATTTGTGAAAGAGCTTTATGTTCGGTATAAGCATGTATCGATCATAGATCGTATATTGTTTATGAATCTGATATCGTATCGATCAATGTGAAAGACAAATATATTTTTCATAAACACAGAAGCCTGAAACCCACGAAGACCGATACACCGATACGACGTTTTAACGCTTGTGACCACCTGACCAATTGCCGCTCATTTTTTTCTTCCTAGATGAGCGGCCATCGGTTCCAGAAGTCGCTTGCCTTCCACAATTGTATCGGATAATTGCACTCTTTATGTTCTGCAACACAAACGAATGTATCGAAACAAATGTATCGATTCTTTTTGTCGACTGTTGGTGTAATTCATATCTTTTTGTTCGTTAATACTTTGTGGAAGTCAATAATGGATCGTATATGATTGCGATCGATGCGATGTTTAAAACTATTGTTCGATGACGCAACGAATTCATCGATCGATGGAAATTAAATAGCACAGAAACGTCTTTTTTATTTTTCATTTTAAAAATCAAACAAGTAAGTATATATTTCAAATAGGTACCTTAAAATTAAAAGTGCCTTCGGACCTTCTGCGCATTTAAACCAACACGCATAATTGAACCTTAGTAAACGAAGTTACGAAAAGGAAATGTAGTTAAATGGAAGAACCACTCAGACGTGCCACACCTGCAAAAGGTTATACTTATTACCTTTGGCTGTAACGCATTAATTATTTGAAAGCTATTGCCCTAATTTAGCTGCTAGCTATGTATGTGTTCGTAGATAAAAACATAATTTGCGTACTTAAAAAAACAGTAATTCCTTTAAAATCCACAGACCGTTTTTATGTTTAAATTTGTGTTCAATGTCATTTCTTGATCTAATAAAGACTCTGATGTGTTTTCCAGATATAATCACATTACCTAGACATTTACGCGACTACCTAATTACAGTGGTGCAGTTATTAAATACACAATTAGTAAAGTCAAAGTCACATATCTATTTCATACCATTGAGAGGAGGTACATCTAATATATAAAATTCTCGTGTCACAGTTTTCGTTGCCATACTCCTCCGAAACGGCTTGACCGATTTCGATGAAATTTTTTGTGCTTATCCGGTATCTATGAGAATCGGCCAACATCTATTTTTCATCCCCCTAAATGTTAGGGGTAGTCCACCCCTAAATTTTTTTTTTTTTTTAAACAAAATTTTTAATTTGTTTTTTTTTATGATACAACATACAAAAATACATACAATCCTCAATTTTCACCCTTCTACGATCAACCCTTATTTTTTAATAGCCATTTTAGTAATTTAATAATTGCATAACTAAATATTATTTCGCAAAAGTGTAATTTATTTAATTAAGACTGACAGAAATTGTTGAAACGATAAATATTTGTGTTACGGAAACGAAAACGGGAAAGGGAAGAACGGGAAAGAGTTAAGACTGAAATAAAAAAGTTGTACTTGATGAGAATGGAAACAAAAAGGAAATGAGACCAGGGCCAGGAACGGAAACGATAAAATATTTATGCGATGGGAACAAAAACGGGAAAGGGAAGAACGGGAATGAGTTAAGACGGAGATAAAAAGTTATTTTTGATGAGAATGGAAACGAAAACGAAGCACTAGGGCCAAGAACAGAAATAATAAAGTATTTTTGCGATGGGAACGAAAAAATGAAAGGAAGAACGGGAATGAGACAAGACTGAGATAAAAAAAAGTGATTCTTATGAGAAACGAATACTACCCGTGCGAAGCCGGGACGGGCCGCTAGTGCTATATATTAAACAGGTTCTGCAGAATATGTATGTTTAAATTATAATATAATAAATTTCGATAATTAATAACCAAATACATTGGGACAAATATTTTAGGTGCTTTTGACTTAACATAAAAATTAAGGCATATCTTTCTTTTAATTTTAATTTAATTTACTAATGAGATATGTTCCATCGTGCTGAGCGACATAATTCAAGATATACCTATTTCATATTTCAGTCTTCCTTTGTCTTTTTTGCTATGCCTAAGTTTGCCCATACCAATGCTGTGTGTTATTTATTTATTTATACAGTAACAAGTTACAAAGTGAAACTTAAGTTAGATATTAAATTCTAATATACACGTTGAATTTGCAACTCAATTGTAACTGTACCTAATTACTTGTAAATATGATAAACTTTATGTAGTTAATAAAAAACACTTCAAGCAAACCAAAGGACCGGAAAAAACACAAACATATTATCCCCACCATTATTCCTATACTGTATTCATACATATAATGTCTAGAATTTTGAATTGTGTCTCATTTAACATTTTCGTTAAGAACTGCATCGGCTATGTCATATATTGGGGAGTCCAACGTTATTCGGTAAGCTGGTACAGTTCTAATCAACCTTTATGGCGGATGTGAACATAGGCACAAGTCGCGTCGCACTAACCAGTTTTAGGTGTAGCGGGACGCAGTGGAGCGAGGGGCATATGACTGGACCTGCGTAAGCATGCATAAAGCGTTGTATTCCGATCCGCCATAAAGTTTGATTGAATACCCGCCTATTTTCTAAGGAGTAACAGAGGCGACCACAAAATTACACTCGATTTTTCAATTATATTCTATAACAGGTAAAATTTTCGTTTCTATTTTCTCTCGGGTAAAGTTGTTTACGATATCTTTCATTTCTCTTCACTCAAACGTATAGTTTACGCTTTTAAAAACCTACCCTGTGACTAAAATACGTAGGCAATACATTATGTCCCAGTATACCTACTTTTTACTTACTTTTAATAGAATTGTTTTGTGGAAAAAAGTGCAAATTGTACTTGTTAAGGATTCAGACGGCTTATATGTCACTCAAAATGTTAAATAACAAGCATGCAGAATTTCGGCCGAGCGTCTCTCTATCTATCCATTCTATTCATGAGGTCTATTCCTGAAGCTTGAATGATAACAGAATTATAATACGTTTCATTTCTGTACACACAGTAGAAAACTGTATATGTAATTGAATATACATTTTATACACCTACTTAATTATACTTTACATGAAGTCATTTCAAAATTAGGGGCGTATGTAAACAGCAACTTCGTGTCTCTCAGATTTTCAGGTTCGTGTCGTTTTTATAAGAACTTTATAAGAAAAGAACGCCATAAAGTTGAGTCACATCTTTGCAAACCAAATTGTGAACTTTGTCTAAGTCAATGTTTTTACTTTCCACATTAATTAAATATTTTGTTTTAAACGTACTTATAAAGAAAGTATTTTAATATGCCAACCTCGTTTGCGTTTCAAATAATTTTGGAATAATTGAGATTATAGAGAAACTTCTCTAATGTATGGAAAAACTCGAGAGAACCTCTTTAGTATTAGATAGATTTTTAAATTTAGTCATCTCTCATGTAATTTAAACTTTTCTTGCCTTACCTAAAAAAATCTTTCGATATCTTTCCATATCCTCATACTGACTTCTTTAGAATCAGTTCTCTGACGCAAATTGGTATGTTTCGATACGGGTAAAGTCAAGTTTTGAATATTCTAGAAGTTTTTCGAATTTATCAGCAATATTTTTATTTATATTGAAAGCTTTTGAAACGAATACGAACACAAAACCGCATTAAAATTGGTCTAGCGTAACTCAAATTATTTTTCGATGGACATACAGACAAGCAAACTTTCCATTATACATCATATAACATAATAATAAAGATTTAAATGCAAAAAGTCGACCGAATCCACCAAAAAAACTTATCGCTCTATGCGACAAACACCCAATGTATATATTCTTAAGATATTTAATTTTTCTTATGTCATTTACATTTCAGATATCGTGACAGCTAAGTGGTAGCGAACCCGCTTCTTGTTTAGAAGGCCGTGGTTCTATTCCCAGGGATGTACCAATTTCTAACTAATGTGCATAACTGTCACTATGCCTGTACCTCGGAGAGCATGTAAAGCCGTCGATCTCGGTTGCTGTCAATAGATGGCAGCCGTGACAATCTGCGTGAGCAGCGTGGTGAATTAAGTTCCAAGCCTCCTCATCCCGAAGGGAGGCCTAAGTTCCTGCAGTGGGGCATTAATGGGCTGAGGGCATGATGTCATTTACGAGTTATTGTAAAAAAAAATTACTTTCTATTTTGATTATATATTACAATACAAAAATACATTTTCAATACATTTGCTATTAATACGGTCTTTATGACATCGAAACTTGTACCGTAATGTTGTATTTTACAGTAGGCCTTTTTACTTTACACCAATCACAAACGAGCATGCTGTTTGTAACAGATGCGTAAACCGCCCAAAGCAGCCCGCCCCCGCCCTTAGTTCCTGCCATTATTACATTTGCAGTATCTGCCTAATTTTAATCGCAAATGTATTGAAAAAGGTCGTATGATACTCGTACTCAGTGAGCTGGCTATATATTATAGTCATCATCGGTTTATATTAAGCACTCGGCTTTGCCTCGTACCTTTAAGCACCTCGACTAAAATGCAGCTTACCGTACTTGTCTCATATGTACTATTCTATTACGGATTCACTTTCAATATAATTTTAACTACTCCGTTATCAAACGTCTGAACAGTGCGGCGCGGCGCGGCGGTGAATTCAGGAGCGCATATCTCAACAACTAAACTGACTTGAATAAAAATTTTCAAACCTCTAGATAATTTTTAAAGACTAATTCATAACTACCCAAAATACTGGATTGCGATAGAATTTTTTTCAGCCGTCAGTTACATGTTTGTACAGTGGTTCATCGATCACAGCTATTTTCCAAAGTGTCACAATAGTCTCCAAATGAAATAGCTGTGACAGACATGCAGAGAGGCGGATAAGATTTTTTAAGTTCCGTTTTTCGCCATTCAGTTACAGAACTTTAAAAATTCCAATTTTGTCACCAAATTATAAATGTAAATAGAACAACGATTGCTATCACTTAAAACGACGCTGTCACCATTGTAATGGCGATTTAGTTGGTGGACTTTTTTGAATTAGCGCTGTTTATTTAACTTAATATCAAAACAAATATCTGGTCTGTCTAGTTAACTTATATGACAGGCAAATGGCGGTGTTCGCTTTAGCCACTCGCCGCAATATCACCGATGTATTTAAATAAAAATGTTAAGTTACACATAAAATGAAATTAATAAAAGTTTGTACAAAATTGTCCACAGGTGGCGTTTGTTCTACAGTAGTGGAAAAGGTTTAGAATGGCGTCTTCTCATTGGCGTGTTCTGATTGGATTGACTAAATATAGCGCTTATATTAGCTGGACCAACTAGAATGAAATTGTTCGAAAGTTCGCTTGTAATCCCACTGATCGCTTAATAAATGCATTTTTAGTAAAAAGATTGTTTGTTTTAACAATGTGTTTTACGTGAAATAGTGCGTTTTTATCACCGGAAATGCGGATTCCGCCATTTAACATGTATTTGAAAATTGTAAAAAAATTCTGAAGGTTCAATAAATTCTGTATTTTTCAAATTGGTTCTTAGGATTTCGTATATCCAGGGTGTAAAAACAGAACATTAGTAGGATCACTCTGGTGTCTGCTAGTCCGTCTGTCACACAATGAAAGGGTAGATATACAGAGTGACCCAATCACGAATGATAAGCGTAAATAAATGAACTTTGATTTTGTGGGTTAATGGGTGACTGAAAATCAGTGCTGTGGGCGTGGTCACACACGCCTGCAGCGGGTGCTGATGAGTCAGCTCCTGTCATGGCTGCGAAGACTTTCTTTCTTTGAGTTTTTTTTGTAGTTTTCTTTGTGTATTGTGTATCCATGGTTCTGATTAAATTTCTTTCTCTTTCTCTTTCTAAATATCGGGAGAAAAATTAAAAATAAGTAAATAACTCACTTCTGGCAACTACATCTTATGACATATCAAATGGAAAAAAATTCTCGTTATAAGAAATAAAATTATTTTTTTTTCTATTTCCATAAAGTACAGTTTAAAAGATATTTAGGATGATATTCAAAAAATGATTATTATAAATAAGGAGGAGTGGTCTCTTCCTTATTACAGTAACTACAAGCATAAACTTTTGAAAAAAAAAATTGTAATACAGGACCTATTACATCGTTTACACGAAAATTTAAAAGATGTCGCACCAGGCTCATGACGAACGGCCCTGGCGCTGCTTTAAACTGCATTAGAACTTCAAGTAGTAATTAAACAAATACATGCAAAAGTTTGTTTAATTATACTTATCACGTATTAAACACATGTACTACATTGCAAAGAAACGTTAAAATGTAAGGAAAACTGAAATAGTCGTGACTCATTATTTCTCTGTTGTGTTGTGAACGTCAAAAAATTATAAATATGTAAATTATTTCTTTTAGTTAATGCTATATTTAGTACAACCACATTACAAAACAGTATCCGTCAATCAACGTGGGCAATCCAGCGGCGTGATTAGGGTCATGTCACGTGTATTTTCTTCATATATTTTATCTATTTACATAAACCAATGTACCTGCAGGATATTATATCTTCACCTTACATGAATTTCTTTTTTCAAAGTGCAGAAATTGTCTGAAACGAAATCGATTATCAAATAGAATATTCTATTTCGGGGAGTCCCCAGCTAACTTGCTGGTGTCATTTATAGATCTTATGCATACAATATGTACCTGTTATCGGAATGTCTTATGAATGATAAATAACGGTTAGAAATAGTAAGTCGCTATGGACGTATTATACCGATTGTTGCCTTAAGCACATATTATTAAAAACGTGACTGACCGATTGATAGTGTGGTTAGAGATCCTAGTAGTGTTGATTCGATACCACCTTATTTACGATACTAGTACTTGATATTGGTATTGAATGAATTTATCGATACCTATTAAAGTACTCAAATTATTTTAATGATATATACTTACGAGTACTCCTATAGTGTGAGTTTTCATTAGTTACTTCTTTTTAATCTGTAGGTTTTTAATTACATAAAAAAATAAAATAAACTATGTATTACACAAAATTATAAAGACAATATTAATGAATATTCTTTTTATTTTTGTATTAGAAACTGAATAACACGCTAAGTAAGTGTTTTACAAAGTTTTTCCGAACCAAAATTTTAAAGTTGAACAGTTGCCAGCACCGTTTAATTAAAATGATTAAAAATTCTGACCAAATTCTAAATTTTATCAAAAAAAATAAATTATTTTTTTCCTACTCATAAAGTTATTCTATCTATCAACAAAGTAAAAATCTACTGCATCTAGTCACGCTGCAACTGTGCTTTGATTGGCTGATTATTGAAGATGGCGCCGCCAAACAACGATTCACGCCGACCCTTAGTGTCGACCGTGTGACTACTCTTTATTCGATACCTTGTATTTTCGTTTGATGCTTTACCCGGTATCGAATGGAATAATACGATACCGAAAATAGTAGAATCGAATGAAAAAGTATCGATACCTAGTGAGTACTCACAAGTATCGAATTAACACTATCCTAGCTGCAATATCAAAGGTCGCGGGTTCGAACAAATATTTGAGTGCATGAACATGTCTATTTGTTCAGTGTATATTATTAAGAAAATCTAGGTATATATGTTATCTAGTACCTATACTACAGACTTTGCCTAATGTGGGATTAGATGGCCGTGTATTAGAGGTCCCAGGTACCGTACCTCGGAGAGCACGTTAAGCAGTCGGTCCCAGTTGCTATGAATAGATATCAGTCGTTACAATTACCCGCATTGGAGCAGCGTGGTGAATTAAAGCGCCAAGCCTACTCATCTTCATCAAGTTATTATTATTATTAATATCACATATTTAAGAAACTCATGTAAATTACTACCGTCTTATTGAGTGTGTGTAGTACACGCTAAAATTAATAGTTTTAATATAAAATACAATAGTTTTAATATAAAATTTAAAGTATTGTTTTGAAAAAAGAATATTTTTAAAGTATTTTTATGACTTAGTGATACAAAATTCATTTCAATATCTTTTCGAGCAGTGAATGGTCGATGGGCCTATCTGAATTCTATGCTTCTTAAGTCTGAATGGATGATACTGAAATTTTTTTATTACTACAAATATACAATAATACAGTTCGTCAAGATACGTTTTATTTATAAATTTCTGACTTATTCTTGAAACGGGAAAAAAATTGAATGCACATAAAAGTCTACAACTTCAAGCAAAAGCTTCGTTCGTCCTTCTCGAATGTCTGTGAAAATTCGTTTTCGAGTTATACGAACGAGTAATGAGTTATTTTTGGAGTTGAATGGGTAGACGTTAACCAAAACGATCGCTAATGGTTATTGCGTTAGAATTTTGACGGTGTAAAATCAGCAAATTGTTAAGTGGGACTTCGGAATTCAGAGATTTTTATGCCATTAGCGACGTGGATGTCGGTCGTTGAATTCTTCACTAATAAAAAAAAAACGTCAATCTGTTTGCCTGTTTGTTTTTTTTTAGAATTTGAGTCAGTTAACAAAATTAGCTCAGATAACCACGAACTTGTAAAATTGTAATTTGCTGTCTAGATTAAAGGTATGTATATGGTTCACTATACAGCAGGATAGTTGAAGGCAGATTGGGGGCAGAAATATATTCACATAGCTATCTACTATTTTTTATTCAGAAAGAAGCTAGATAATAAAATCTATAACTTCATGTATGTATAGTTTTTTTTTTAATATTTGAAACACATTAATTGATGTCAATTTTGCTATCCGCATTTATATATTAGGTTGAAGCCACGTATCTATTTCAATATTTTTAGACATTTTTTATGTCTCTGAAATAATTTTGCAAATAATAATATTTTTAATATATAACATCTACAGCTCGCGTCAAACTTCTAGTTGGCTCTGAAGTTGACGCGGGTGCGTCTAGCGTTTTACCCCGAGAAAAGTGTTCATCATCAATCGAGCAATGGACGATCCCATGGGAAATTGTATTAGTTTTTATAATGAAATTCCTAAAGAAATGTTGAACTTAAATTCAAATCAATTTACAAAGCAAGTTGAAGTCCAACTCGTGAAAAAAGCTTACTATTGTATTAGCGAGTATTTATATGATAAGTACGCATGGACATCATTGTCATAGTTGTAAGGATATTTAAAAATAAAAAAAACAACTAAGAAAAACATATATTTCAATAAAATAAACAGGGAAGAGTTTCTTGCCGGTTCTTTTCCTTCTAGTTTTGGAACCGGTACCTAATCACCTAATCAATTAATTTTGACTTTCAATAAGTGTGTGTAAACATCTTACATTGAATAAAAACTTTTTGATTTTGATTTTTGACCCCATGATAAAAAACGAAGAATATGAAGGGAAAAAAAATATGCGTCAACGGAAATTATGGTTTCCACTCCATTCCATTCCATCAGCCCTTTTTATACCCCACGGCAGTGGCTTAGGCCTCCCCTCAAGATGAGAGGGCTTAGAGCTTAAATCCACCACGCTGCTCCAATGCGGGTTGGCGGATTGTAACGACCGCTATCTATTGACAGCAACTGGGTACAGAGTCAGTGATAACTGTTAATGTACTTAAGTCAGAAAAAACTCATTGGTACACGCCCGCAATGGAACCACGACCACATGCCCTTATATATTTGAGACAGGTTCACTGCGTTCCGGCTATCACGACTCACAAATCAAATTATGGTTCCTGTAACGTAATTATAATGACGTGTAGTTTTTTTCCACGGTTTCCTCGTATTTATGATGATTTTGATCATTAATTTCTATTCTGATGGTGAACCATCATATTGTTTGAAAAACACTTATCTCAGTGTAGACCCATTTTCCTACTTCGACGCTAATCGCTTCCAATTCAGAGAGAACTAGAAGTTAGGCGCGCGCTATAACCTCATCAAATATTTGGGACGTTACATATGGATGGACATATATATTACATAGATGTTCATAGAAATACCGCGTTGTGACAGCAAAAATGTGGGCAAAAATATATACGCCGTAGATCAAATAAACGCCAGTTAAAATATACTTATTGTAATTTAATATGATCTGTCTAATCTCTAAGTCCATTTCGCTCAGGTTTTTGTTCGTTTAGAAGTACGTTCCATCTTAATGATTATGCTATCTAGGGGTGTTATGTTTTTAGGGTTTTGTACCCAAGGGTAAAACTGGTCCCTATTGCTAAGACTCCGCTGTCCGTCTGTCTGTCTGTCTGTCTGTCTGTCTATCCGTCTGTCAGCAGGCTGTATCTCATGAACCGAGATAGTTAGACAGGTGATTCACAGATGTATTTTTGTTGCCGCTATAACAACAAATACTAAAAAAACAGAATAAAATAAATGTTTAAGGGGGCTCCCGTTCAACAAACGTGATTTTTTAGCTCGTTTTTGTTCGATATTGATAACTGCAACAGACAGACGCTTGAAATATTCACAGAATATTTAGTTATATATTCACTTTAAAAATAAGTAATTAAATAAAAATAAAAATAATATTTAAGGGGGGCTCCCATACAACACGTGTTTTACATACATACCATACGTACAAACGTGTTTTTTTTGCTGCTCGTTTTTTTTTTGACGTCTTTGGTGATAGTAAGATTACTGCTTGGACTTGGTCGCCATAACAACAAATTATAAAAATAAAATAAGGTGAAATATTAAAAGGGTCCCCATACAGGAAACTTGTTTTTTTGTACATAGGTGGTAGGAACCCTTCGTATGCGAATCCGACTCGCACTTGGCTGATTTTTTTAGATTGTTCATGTTATGAGATTTTGTACCTAAATATTTACCAACTGGTCGAGTTTTAGGGCGGTCAGTAAAGCCATAATATCGTATACTCTCAGCATGACTCGCGATTTAATGTGACAAAGTTTGCCCACATGCTTCAGCGATTGTAGTAAAAGTTTAATGTTTTCCGCTTCACTATCGATCATCAAACTACTTAGTTATCACATCGATATACGACAATGTGAAGCGATAATTGTGTCAGGGCCACAGTATAGAATTTCCTTGTTATTGCTGGGTAAGCATAATTTATATACAAACATTCAAGTTTCCGTTGACCCATATAGCGACAATTTTGTGACAGTCTGTGATTCTAGAATGAAATGATATCTACTAAGAAATATAAAAAGGTTAATAACTCTATTTTAATATCGATTTGTTAAATTTCTTCAAAATAATTTGTACATAAACGCGATACCACTCACTGGCTCACTCATAATGAACGCCGAGCCGGAACCATTGAAGCGGATCGCATTGAATTCGGACATTAGGGTTGTTATCTAACATAAGTGTCAACTAAGAAAGGATTTTTCGAAATTCCGCCCTTAAAGGGGTAAAATGAGAGGGTTAATATTGTATGAAAATCTAATAACAATTAAACTAATAACAATTGGTACTTGACTTTAGTATCGGAAAATAAATACGATGTGTTTGAAAGTTAGAAAATTTAACCCTAAAGGTGGTAAAATAAGAAAGAAAGGTTTGTACGGACATTCCGTCATTTTTTGGTTTCTTTTCTGAGGTAAGCGTAAGAGAGAAGTTTTCGAAATTCTATCCCTAAGGGGGTAAAATAGAAGACGCCAGTTTATATGAAAATGAAATGAAATTTTTCAAATTAAATTGAAGTAAAATTAATGAAAAATTGGTATTTGACCTCTGGGTCGGAAAGTAAATATGTCCGATTTCAAGGCTTTTGGGAAATCTATCCTTAAGAGAGTAAAATAGAGGATAAATAAATATTTGCAAGAGAATCCTGTGATTCTTAAAGTTAAATTTGTCTTTATGATCAATAACAAAGAAATACGTGTTTTAAGGTTTACGGAAATTTAATCCTAAAGAGGGTAAAATAGGTGATGAATGTTTGTATGGGAATCCCATCATTATCAAGGTTAAAACCATGGAAATTGGTATTTATATTATTCGGAAAGTGAGAGCGATCTGTTTTTAGTAATTACAGAAATTTAATTACAAGAAACTTAACCGCTCTCTAAAATGATATGAATTTGAAACAAAACTACGTATGCGTTATATTTTTACTTATATTTAATTAATTTAATTTATTAAATTAATAATTAATTCATTTTAGCGAATTTTGGGGCGCCTGTCTCCGAACAAATTTCATCACATGGCACTTCTAACATACTTGACTTTCTGTGGTTAGACCCATGAAAAGACTAGGTGTTCCAAGTTGCTACTTTGGCAATATCCGTCAGAAGTGGCCTCTGGAATATAAATACTTAAAGTTATTAGATGTAATAATATAGGGATAGAAGGTAACTGGTCCCAGTGGGCTGTCGATGGTCGAGAGATACGAAGGGCACTCGAACCGCCCGCCGACTGTGCGGCGAAATTTCCTCACGAATGGGCAACTCTTTGAACATCCTCTTAAGTACAATACGGAAAAAAGGCTATTTGTCTTTATCCTTAAGCGAATTCGAAGAAAATACTACAAATATAAGATATAAGTTACCACTTTTGAGCGGAATTGTCATTATGTCCTTACTGAAAAAGTTGCGTCTCAAAAAACGTTTGTATACTCGTATATCAATAACGAACTTATAATTTTGGGTAGAAAGTTAAATAAAAATAAGTTTAAGTAGACATACTTTTGTAGATAGTAGATCAAAGGATTTGGGCATCACGACTACAGTAGCTTTTGTTCACGGCTTTACCCGCATGGACTACAGAAATTACTCTATTTATCGTAGTTCTTCGTTCCCTTTTTATCCCTATGTTAATATTGTAAGAGAGAGTCTATTGATCTCTCTTGTTGTATAGGCTCTTCATATATCCTTAGTTAATTTATTCAGGGCTGTAACCTTATAGAGCTGAAATAAAAGATATGATGCTGAAAGGAAAAGCTATTGTATATTTCGTTACCAAAATTATAACACCACGATAAAACACATATGTTCATACGACATGAATTGTTACCTTCGTCTATGTCAAAAAACCGAGCATTCCAGGCTTGTGTGCCTAACACATACATAATTTGATTTTATTTTTTTTAATTCAAATTATGTATTTTAAATCAAGCGCCTGGCTTCCTGGCTAGCAGCGCTACAATATTTTTTAATATGGTGTCGTTTTTCGTGTTTCAAATTATTTCTCAGCTAAATACCTTAAAAATTCAGTGCTTTAGCTATGCTAACTGACTGTACGGGTCGAGCTGATCAGCGTGACTTTTGTACGGGACTGTATAGTCAAAGATTGGTGAATCGTACACCATACTATTTTTCTGTACTTCAGGGCTTATTTCCTCTCCATTTAGTGCTTGCTATTTTTGCTATATTGACTACCTGAAGTACAAAATATATTGTACGGAATCGCTCGCTCATTAATATCATTTTTGTAAGTAATATTATTTACTCTATTATATTATAATTGTCTGTGCTTCCTATCGTTCTTCTCGCGCCTTTTTAACGGGCGCTTCTCAAAGACGTACTATAATGAAAGCTTATAAATTTTTACCCACGCGACGAAAGCAGTACTAAACTAAGCTGTTGTAACTTTTTAGACACGTCTCTATTTACTCTATTTTATTAAAGCAATTACCTATTACAGCAAGTATCTAGCTAGTATAGAGAAGAGAAACACGAAATAGCCATCATTTTAACAAATTATTCAAATAAATATACCATTACAATATAGGAGTCCATAAACTCAATACTAAACTCATCACTTGTATGTACGTACACTGTTATATGATACTTTACTATCGATACTGGCCCATTCTCGACTATCGATATCGACAGTGGTCGAGCGTCTCGCTATAGCAAATACTCGTAGATAGAAGATAGAGATATATACCAGAAGACCACCGAGTGTTGGTAAAAGTCAGAAGTACTTACAAATATATACTACTAGAATATGTGTGGCTATGAAGTGCGATGAGCAATCTATAGCGCAGGTCCGCTATACTTCCAGCCGCAACGTTTGTATGGAATTATGATATTGCCACGTTTTTATGACTAACTTCAGAGCCGCACATGTAATATACAAGTATTGTACAAACTGTAACAACATTGAAATTCTAAAAAGAACTTACGATATAATTTTTGTATGTATTTACATCAACGACGTCAGAAAGTTATTATCTTTGATTTTATAATGCCTAGATAGAGAGTCGCCGACAAAAAATAATAATAATAACAACACACACAATCACAACAACGTCTAGGTCCCAAACTAAGCATTAGCTTGTATTTTGGGTACCAAGCGAAGACACCACATACATATAACAACCAAGACCCGGTGCCAGTATTAATATACATCATATGTAAATAAATATATCACCTAAGTGTTCGGTTATAATTCACGCATGCAGAGACAGTTTGTAAATGACTGGTATGTCATAACCAGAATATGTGGTCTGTTAAGTCACACACACAAGTATGTAAAAGTTGGTCTGTCATTTTTGTAAACATTGTATTGCGAAGGTCCATCCAGACATGAGACATAATATAATCAAAGGATACTGAGTTTAATAAGTTCTGATGGGCTGGTAACAGGCGGGTTTTTAAATATATTTCATTATTTTCTTTGATTTTTTGTGGTTTTTGATCTCTTCTAAACTAAAAATATTTGATTAGATAAATACAAAACTATTATTTGTGTTATTTGGTTTACTGTTCTACAACCCTGTGCGAAATTGGAATTGAGTAATTATAAAATCCTGGAATAATCTTTAATCTTAAATCACAAAAGCTAACGAAGTATTTACGGGCTTGCAAAAGGTCGTCTACCTAAAAAAGGACAGTTTACTTGAAAATTGTTTTTTTATTAAATAAACTTTATAGGTATACGGGATGATCTCATTTATTTATGTTATAAAATATTATTTAAACAATCACCTAACAAATGGAAACTCAACTTTCACATGAATTTTTTATTTAACATAACATAATATAGCTTGGTTTAACGTTTCACGATAACTTTAAATTTACTATAATTTTGATGACATGATACATATTCCTGATTTTTTTCAAAAGCATTTAACGTGTTTTTTTTTAATTCCATTCTATTCCATCAGCTCTTTTTATACCCCACTGCAGGGGCTTAGGCCTCCCCTCAAGATGTGATGGCTTAGCGCTTAAACCAAACACGCTGCTCCAATGCGAGTTGGCGGATTGTAATGACCGCCATCTATTGACAGAAACGGGACCGACTGCTTAACTTGTTCTCCGAAGCACGGAGTCAGTGGTAGTTATTGTAGGTACTTAAGTTAGAAAAAACTCATTGGTACACGCCCGGATTTGAACCGCGGCCACATGGCCTTATAGATTTGAAACAGGTTCGCTGCGCTCCTGCTATCACGACACTCACGACGACGATCACGTTTTTTAAATGAAATAGGATTATCATTATTACTTATGAAGAAAATCGTGAAATTTTTAATCATTATTTATATTTTCAATGTAAATAATCCTTTCAACGAAATATGACTTATTACGCAGTGCGCTTCTTCACAAAAGGGCGCAAACAACAGGCAGTAGTAGACTAAAATCAAATTTATAGTAAAAAAGAAATAATAAAAAGGCTCGAAAAATGTGGTGCCATTTTTACAGACTTATTTGTTGTTAAGCAAGAACTTTGTATTATAAATAAATGGCAATGACTTATCAACTGTTGAAGTAAGTTGAAATACAAACAGTATTATTTAATTTCAACTCAATTACCTTAATTAATTTCCTATTAAAATTTTTAAGATATATCTAGCAACTGATTTTATTTTTATTATTTTAAAAATATTTTTACATTTTCAAAAATAAAAAAGGATAAAAATATATTTGTACTATTCAATGAGTTAATGACACCCCACATACCAGGATAAGAAAAAATCCACAGATCTTACAGTCCCCGCAACCATCGATTTCATTGAAAATTAACCTACTCAAATCCGATTTTCACAGATTATTTTATTTTGGCCACGATTTAAACTGCAGCCTCTGATATCCTTAAACGTTTTGAACTCGATAATGAAGCATTCGAACGAATACAGGCCGAAAGGCGATGACCGTAATGTTAACAAGTTCCTGATCGTTCCTAAAATCTAACATGTGATGTCAAATTTCTTGTTCGATTTCCAACCGATTTCCAAAATTTTGGTCTCAAACTGTAGCTACCAATGCCCTCTAACCTTTTGTATAACACTTTGAAGCGATCCGATGAATAATCTGTGAAATATATTAACTTATATCCGCAAACACCAGCGATCGACCAAAAAATTTCATCTTTCGGAAATAATTTCTCTTACAATTACCAACCGATTTTCAAAAACTTGATCTCAAACCGTAGCTACGTTAATGGCCAAGATACTATTTTTTTTTCATTTTCGATATCGGTCCCCGTTCTTGAAATATTTTGGATTTAGTAAAAAAAAATCCGAAAAAATCCCCATTTTTTTATATATTTCCAATTTTTTTCAAAAACTACTAGACCGATTTCCAAAATTTTCAATAATTTCAATTTTCAATAAATAAAATTTCAATAAACAAATTCGTCATACGACGTGCAACTAAATTATTGATCTTTTAAGATCTTAAAATCTTGGCTAGATTACATACCCTCGGAGTTATGGCTAAAAATGCGTCTCCCGTGAAATGGATATGATAGTCATTTTCAATGACAACATTTTCAATGACAAAAAGTTATTCAGCTTCTTGAAGTAATATTATTTTATTTTTAATTTAATATTCAAATTATGGATCAACATTTTACACAAATTATCCAAATTTAATAACGTAGAACTGTAATTACTTACACGTGGATTATGAGAGCAGGGTACGTTATATTAAGTAGGTACAAGAAGGTACTTTAAGATTTCAGTGTGATTGTTTGTCCGTCTATCCGTCCGTTCGCGCTCTGACGTTGCTATTTTCCAGCAGATTGTATTGAAACTTGAGACATGGATTTTTGACTTCTAGTTTTGTAGGTACCATAACAAAGAAAGTTTGAAAATGACCGAGTTTAGGTTGAATAAGTGCTTATGGTGCCGGGCGTGTACCAATGAGTTTTTCTGACTTAAGTACACAATATCACTGACACCGTGCTTCGGAGGGCACGTTAAGCAGTCGGTCCCGGACGCTGTCAATAGATGGCGGTCGTTACAGTTCTCAACCCGCAGTGGAGCAGCGTGGTGGACTTAAACTCCAAGCCCCTCTCCTCACCCTGGGGGAGGCCTAAGCCCCTGCACTGGGGTAAAAATGGGCTGATGATGAAGTGCTTATGAGTATAGTTTCCTGCTGCCTAACAACCCAAGCATATAAAATAAACGAGTTCAAACAGTGCTTATTAGTAGTTACTGTGTTGTCGTGTTTCCCACCAAGCTCTCGAAACGTTCAAAATGTGCTCATGAGTACGTTTCGCACTTCTAAGTACAAAATGAACTAAAAATACTATAGTAAACTATTTGCAAATTCCAATGCATAATATTCAATAATGAAATATAAAATGTAAAAAAAAACTTAAGTATTAAGCTTGAAGTAGTCCATATAGTTCTACCGTTAATTATCGTTCATTTCTATCAGTAGGTCAAAACGGATAAATAAATCCGTTCTGTTGTACTAGTAGAAATAAACGGATTTTTTTTCTTCATTTAGTCCTACTAGTAGAACTTAATGGTAGAATTATATGGACTACTTCGACTAAACGGAGAATAAAATACGTTTAATTCGACTAGTAGGACAGAACGGATTTATTTATCCGTTCTGACCTACTAGTAGAAATGAACGGACAAAAAAGCAGCAGTCCGTATAGTTCTACTATTCAGTTCCACTAGTTATTATAAAGGAAAATGAATGAATACTTAACATACATGTCCCTGACAATTCAAAATTATTAAAGGCAAATCTAAACGAAACTTATAATTTGGATTTACTTATTTCTAACTTGTTATTAAATATAAGTATTTTGTACCAGAAAATGGTGCTGGTCAATAGCCAATTATCCACTTTACTGTTTAGACCTTAGATCATAGAAATAAAATAAGTCATATTTATTATGTTTGTATTCGTATTTGTTTAGTTAAGAGTTAACCTAACTGCTCTTTCCACACATATGTGGTTGCTCTTTCGTTCATTTATCATTGTAAAAACATCAAATTAAAGTTCAATACTTTTATTTAATTTAGTCTAATAAAAATTCGTACTCTGAAAACACTAGGGCTTTACTTTATGTGCGTTAGAACTTAGTAGGACTAAAAGAACTTTTTTCTCCGTTTAGTCCCACCGGTAGAACTGAACAGTAGAACTATACGGATTACTTCGTAAGCTTTATTTCGGTATCATAAAGCGTAAACTTATGTGGAATTTGTTAAATGTAGATATGTTGCGAAATAAGCACACAACCCAGCCAGCAGCCTCTCACGCCTGATTATATTTCGTCAGATTTAAAAGAGATGCGCATTTCAATACAGCAATAAGTCTGATTGAATTTTTATCGATATTTTCCCCTTGGACTTAATAAATATACCCGAATTTGCTGATAAAGAATTTTTAAATACAAGCGATTCATTACATCGGGTAACGAAAGACATGTATTTACGAGGATTTATTTTTTTTTAAATTTACTAACGAGAAAAGTAAAACAAAATCACAAAAGTCGATCCGCTTCATTTCTGGCCGATGATGTTATAGGCCAAACAAGTGAGTCTTGATAATGAAGTACCGCAGATGGCCTCCAAACCATTCGACGGATTTAGACGAAATAAACTGTATTTTAGAGAACACAGCATAATTCATGGTTTAAAAAAATGATTTGCCACATAAATAGATTTACAACATCAATTACAACCACAAACTCCAAGATCGAACACAAATAATAATATTTCGACGTAAAACCTTACTATTGAGTTGAGACCTGTACCAGCCCGCTTTTTTTGTTTGTTCACAACAAAATCATCGGATTCACGAAAAGAAAACTGCAGTAGTAGTCTGACTTCACCAACCCTTTTCTTTCTCGTCGTCACTACTGAGCACAATTTCCTCCTCAACTTTTTAGTCAAGGAGTTTAGAACATAAGCCCACCACGCTGGTTCGGTGCGGGTTGAGAGCTTTTGACTTCCACTCTCACAGAAGTAAGAATATCAGTGTAGATGTGCTCTATATTTGACTTTTCTGTAAGCCCTTTTTGTACCCCACTGCAGGAGCCTACCCTCAAGATGAGGGGGTTCGGAGCTTAAATCCACCACGCTGCTCCATGCGGGTTGGTGAATTGTAACGATCTCCATCTATTGACAGCAACCGGGACCGACTGCTTAACGTGCTCTCCGAGGCACGGAGTCAGTGATAGTTAATGTACTTAAGTCAGAAAAACTCATTGGTACACCGGTGTCGTACACGCCCGGAGTCGAACCACGACCACATGGCCTTATAGATTTGAAACAGTTTCGCTGCGTTCGGGCTATCACGATACATTTGACTTTAGCTTTTATAAATTAAAAACTGATTCGTCAATACGCCTTTGCTGAGAATCAAACCAACGACTTTTGTATCAAAGCCTTAGCCACTCGGCTATCGCAACTGCTTCGATGTTAACACAGAATCGTATTCAAGTCCATAAAATGAATTCAATAAACCTAAAATAAGCTTTTCTAGATTAGATCGATCTTAAAATATACTCGTATTCAATATATTATTATTTTGAGAGGACGAGATATTAGAAATCATAGAGTTAAGAATCTTTACTTCCTGTTTCATATAGAGAAAGAGCATAACAGTTACGAGGACCTAGAAGTGTATTACTCTGTGGGTATCAAAATGTAACTGCTTCTAAAAATTTGGTTGTTTAGGGTTCCGTAGCCAAAGAGCCTAAAACGGAATGGAAAAGAATTTAGCCATGTCCGTCCGTAGGTTTCAAGCTTATATCTCCGCCATCTTTCTATTCTGATGGAAGTTCACAGACAAACGTGTCATGTGAATCACCGTACAATTATACAGAGAAATTATGAAAACTGAATTATCTTTAGGTGGCTCTCCATACAATGAACTAAGGTATGATTTTTCCCCAATCCCAATGTGTCCTCTTTCCTACCTTTGTACCATGCGATTTAAAATACAAAATAATATCTTTTACAATTTTCAACAACATTTTGCAATCCTTGAAATAAACTTTGAATAAAAGCCGTAAGGTTGGTAGTTGAAAAATTTGCCACAGTTGCTTTTAATTTAAAAAGTCCCAAATTAAAAATTTACATCATACAGATTTTATTTTCATTCAATATGCTCAGACCACATATTGCTTAAACCACATGTAGATTAAACACCCATTATGATTAGCAGATTAGCCGTGTTGTTCGTTGCTGACTTGAGCAAAATGTGGCCCTAGTGGACGATAAAATTCCAAAAGAAATGTTAGACTTGAATTATAATCAATTTATAAAGCGAGTTAAAGTCCAATTCATGAAAAAAGCTTACTATTGTATTACCTAGTATTTAAATGATAAGTGCGCATGGACATCATTGTAATAGTTGCAAGCACTTTAAATTAAGAAAAAACAACAACGAAGTAAAACATATATTTAAATTAAATAAACAGGGAAGAATTTCTTGCCGGTTCTTCTCCTTCTAGTTTTTGAACCGGTACCTAATCAATTTATTTTGACTTTCAATAAGTGTGTGTAAACATCTTATATTGAATGAAAACTTTTTGAATTTGAATTGAATTTGAATTTCATGGGGTGTTGCTAAAAGTGTACTTAATATACGATAATTATCGTAGGTCTAGCAATACTAATGTAGATCGATCTTAGAGTTCGGACGAAATTAAATTCGTGTTTCAAAATTGGAAATAAAAAATCTTTAAGTAGAATAGCATGTGACAGCATTGACCGGTAAAAGCGACGACCAAAAGCTTGTCAGTTTATTTCGTATATTCAGATGTCAACCAAACAAGTTAGAAACATGGAATAGTTAGGAATTGTCGGTGACATTGTTCCGAGCGCTTCTATTTTAAATTAATCCATCGGCTCATTTCCAAGTGAAAAGCTCGACGTCAACATTTATAAACCTAACAACTGAACGAAGTTTAGTGGTTGCGCTGTGTTGTGCTTGTTATAGGAAACATTTGCTGTTAAATCTCTTTGCTAAATCCTTAAAATTTGTGAACGGAAATAGAATTAGGAATTACTTAATACCGGTGTTTACGAACATAATAAAATTTTATTTAAATTTTTTTTAAATATTCATTTATGACTAACTAAAGATTTGAATTAGAATTTCGTTATTTTTATCCCACTATGAGATAGCCAAAATAAAGTTATTATATTTCGCACATAATATAATAATAATAAAATATAGGACATCACACACAGCACCATCTAGTCCCAGAGTAAGCAAGTATTATGCTTGTGTTATGGGGTACTAGGCACTCTAGACACCTGACATACATACTCAAATATTCTTTTTTTATAATATATACACAGCCTAGTAACATAGTCTATATACCATTTTATAAAACTGTGTCATTTAATGTATACTTTTTAGGTTTTTAAGAGAAATAAATGTTTTATCTTATCTTATCTTACATGTATATAGGAACTTTTTCATATGTATATGTACGTATATATGTATGCATTTATGTGAATTGGTATACTTGTTATGTTATTTTAGTGCTATAATTGTATGTGTATTGACTGACTGATTGGTCGAGTGGTTAATGATCTTAATTACAGAACTAAAGATCTCGGGTTCGATTTCCACCTGGGATAAATATTTGTGTGCATGAATATGCATGTGCAAGCCGATTTTTTCATCATTATGTAACATTTTCAGGTCATAATATTTTTTCAGAAAAAAATATTGATACGGTATGGTTATAAAGTTGAACATAAAATATGCATGGGAAAGGTGCGATAGCAAGTGTAGTGTGGGGGGTATCCCCCCGCAGGCTGCCAACCGACGTAATTGTCAGTCCCCCGTGTATCGCCGCGGTATTCGATGTCTCAATATTTTAGTATATTAACTGATATTAAAAGAAAAACGCATCAATAAGATCGTTATAGTATTAAAACTTCGCAGAGGATGAAAAAGTTACCTGGTATGTATTATATAATATAAAAAAGTATGTATATCAGTTATCCAATACCCATAATACAGGCTCAGTTTGGTACTAGATCACCGTGTGTGAGATATCCCAGGTTATATTAATAGATTTTTACATTATCTGCATAAAGTAAATTAATTTATTATCTGCTATAAAATTACATACATCATAGATATATTTTTTTAATTCAATCTTTTTAAGAGGCTTTTGATGACCAAATGACCTGAAGCACCATACCGGGGGCAGTTGGATGCGAAAGACGGAGGACCGTGTGTGGTGGCGAGCCTTGGGAGAGGCCTATATCCTGCAGTGGCGAGACACGGGCTGATGATGATGATGAATTTTTACATTGTGAGATATGTCAGCCTCGTTGGTAGCTATTCTAATATGTATACTTATTTGCCTTCAGTAATCAAGTCCGCGTACCAATACATATTTATGTACATAATTATATATAATATCAGAAAAGTCGAACTCAGGCTCACTCAGGATACTCTGGAAAGTTCCCAGATTCCTCAATCAAATCCTCAATCCTTCGACAAACATCACAATTTAGAGATTCAGTCATTTTCATGAGATATAGATATATAATGTGCACATACCATTACTTCCTTAAAATTTATAACTGAATATGTGAACGTACAAAAATTATTACAAAAATCGGTCAAGTGCGAGTCGGACTCGTGTGGAGAGGGTTCCGTATTATAAATTATCGCAATGCCTATATATTATATTTTTCTGTCTCAAAATGCTAGAATTTGAACCCAACCCCTTCGTAGTAGGTTACCATAGTAACCACTACATGTATTACACCAAAGTACGAATCGACTAGAAGCCCTCTTTTGCGTTTACCGTCTAAGCACATAAGTTGCTACGTGTTTTCTTTTTGCAAACATTTTCTATATATATATATATATTCCGCGGAAATTTAAAAACTTACGCTTTTTATTCAAATGTTTCTGTAAACTATGAGTGAACATCTATGATCATCGCTTTTATCTGAAATAAAACCTATACAATAAATGAACAATATGTTAAATAAATTTGGCTGTTAAAGAATCCCTTTCAAAGGCAAGTCAGGTACTGTCTATAAAATATTCTTTATACACTTATACACAACATAAATTACCTTTGAGAAAGTTTTACGCAACAACTCAATGCGCAGGCAATGAAATATAATAATAACTTCGCACGCAGAAGTGATTCAAAAATATCTGGATAAAGCTTTTCAAGTATGCCAGGCACAGAAAAAATTGCGGTCCGAATAATGATGTGTTGTCAAAATCCTGCGGCATTTGGATTTTTTTATGTTTAAAAAATGGCGCAGCATGAACAGAAATGTTATATTTATTTACGGGACGTAATGTATAGAGAAATCAGAATTTACTTACTGTAAACGTTTTGGAGCTTTAACAAGGTTTTATGGAGAGCAACATCACGGTCCAGGGTCAAGTTATGACCTTATAGAACCATTAATAGAAGCATAAAGTTGTAACCCCCACTGAGATATTTCGCTACTAATCATTTTGAATAATAAAATTATTTGGCATAACTTTTAAAGCCAGTGTCTTATTACAATTTCGAAATGTTGTTGTCTTTATTTCTTCAGTAGGTAACAAATAAAATATTACAAAAAAGCTTAAAAAATTATATTCAGTTTCTAAACGCCTAGAATTATATTTTATACTATAATACATAGAGTAAATTAATTTCATAGCAACGTTTGGTTTTAATAGAGTCATAAATGTCACGTCATGTCGAAGTGACATTATGTAATTTTCGCGGGGTTGAAATACGGCGCGCGGGGATTTTTTGGAGGTGAAGAACGGCGCGGGTACTTTGCGCACTAAAACACGGACTAAAAACACGTCTGTCTGTTTATAATATCTTATGGCACGCGTACATGTACATGGCATTTCTATCTTATCTTAAAGAAAAAAATTGTCATCGGCATAATTTTAATATAATTAGTAAAGATAATCCGTGTAAATCGCTATATTGCACCAGCTAGCTAGAGTATGAGTGGTTAGACGGTAAACGCAGAAGTGGCTTTCTAGTCAATTCGTACTTTTTTATGCTATAACTTGAGCAATTCTTGTATATATATATTTCGGCTATCTCGGAAACGGCTTTAACGATTTGAATGAAATTTTGTATTTATATAGGTATTATCTCAAAACAGGATTTTAAATAAGTTTTATGGTTATTAACCACCAAGGGGCGCTGCAGTAGATGTGTATCTTCGAAACGCTAAGACTGATTTCGAAAAGGTTTTTGTATTACATAGGTATCACGTTCGAGTAGATAATTAAGTAAGCTGTGCAGTTATGGGCCACCAGGGGGCGCTGCAATAGATATAAGTCTCTAAAACAGCTGGGAGGATCTCTACGAGGTTTTTGGCTTATTTAGATATCACCTAAGATCGTGTTCTTAGATAAAGTTTGCGGTCGTTGGCGACCAGGGGGTGCTGCGATAGATATGTTTCTCAGAGGATCTTGACGTGGCTTTTGGCGGTCTAAAGGTGTCACCTAGGACCATGTTCTTAGAAAGTGTGCGGTCGTTGCCACCAGGGAGCGCTACAATAGTTATATGCAATATGTTTTTCCTGAAACAGCTGAGAGGATCTCTACGTGGTTTTTTGCGTTCCAAAAGTACCACTTAAAAAATAAGAGCAATCCCAACTGTGCAAACACGATTTTTAAACAATCAGAGTTTTAACAAATTAATAAAGATATTACGACGCATTATATTAAAGATTACAATATTAAAGTTTAATGATTTCTATCAAAATAATATATTAGGTCTTAACCATAGTCTTTGTATGAAATAAGTTAAAGTATTTTTTTTTTCAAACACCTTTATTACTCTTATTCAAAGTAATCACCCGTGCAATCGGTGGATCTTTGCCAACGCAGTGGCAGTTTATTGATGCCCTTCTTGTAAAAATCAACTGTACGAGACGCAACAAACTCTTCAAAGACATTTTGTACTGTCTCTCGGAAATTGAATTTTGTTCCCGTTAAAAAGTTGTCCAAATTTTGAAAAAAGTAATAGTCGGTAAGTGCAAGGTCTGGTGAGTATGGCGGATGAGGGAGAACTTCCAATCCCAACTCTAGCTTGGAGACTGTTTGATGTGCAGTATGGGGTCGCGCGTTGTCGTGAAGGAGCAGTGGGGACGACTCATTGACGAAAGCTGCTCGCTGACGTACGACCTTCTCCATCATTGTCTTCAGTTCTTCACAGTACACATCTGCAGTAATGGTCGGCTTTGATTTTCAGTCTTCATTTGCTTAACGAAGTATGTATGTACGTACCTACATCTTTTTCACTCACATTGAAATTCACTACGTGGAAACATATAAAAAATGAAACAAATAGATGTAAATACAAGAATGCCTTCTACGACTTTAAGTAATTGTTCTGAGGCTCAGATTAATGAGTTTTATCGCGGGTCATCAGTAGGTACGTACATACTTCGCTAAGCAAATGAAGACTGAAAATCAAAGCTGAAAGTACTTAATGTATTATCCTTTCAAAGAATGAAAATCTCTCGAAATGCCAAAAGATACGCTTTCTTAATACACTCGCAGCTGACGACGCGACTCGTTCAATTAATTTGATTTTCAATTTTGCATCGTCGACCAGATTTATATTGAAATATGGATTATTATTAAACATGGAAAATTGAGTGAAAATAATCGATTTGAGAATTTTACAAAACAGTGTTTAGAATTTCTACTGATATATGTGAATTTAATTAAAAATAAAGGCTAGTGAAAGGTTTTGTGGTCGGGATGAATTTTCGTAGTTCAAATACAGATAACAATTATTAAAAAAATCTCCCAAAAACGACTACATTTTTATTTAAACCCATTTTCGTTGAAATCGTTTTTTAAGTTGTACTCCCTTAATTTTTTACAGATTTTCACTCCATAATTGAAAGTTAAAGGGGGGACACTTTTCTTAGGACTTTAGAAGCGTATACCTTCAACAACTATAGACTTAAAAAAGTAATTTTGAGACCTCGATATTATTTTCAAAGACCTAATCTTGATGTACATACTAACACGTTAATGTGGACTGGCTTTTTTTCGTTCCTTAGTTACGGGTCATAAAAAAAAATTATTCTAGAGATTAGAGCGTTCAAACAAAAGCACAAAGAAACAAACAAATTCCTCAGTTTTATTTCATTAGTATAGATTTCTTGCTATTCATCACCATATGGCACGCATGAAAACGCTTACAAATTAATAAATACTAAAAAATCACACAAAATTTTCAGTGTGAAATACCTACAATTAATTAACGGTTTTCGGGTTGATTTCTTTACTTATGTTACGAAACCTTGCTCCTTGGAATATGATTCTAGGTCAAAAGGAAGTGCTATTTAGGTTTTGATTTACTTATGAGTGTGGAAATATTATCAACATTGAAAATTATAAGAGAACACGGTAAAATCGTTACTGTCGGTAAAAGTGCTCATCCCGCGTGGTATGTTACTTGTATAATTTTGTAACAATATGCCACCTGTACTTTATACAAAAAAAACTAAATATTTTTTATTTTTTTATTTTTGCCGTATAAAATTAAATATATTCGACTTTCGCACTTTGTTTGCTTACAGTACTAAACACTGTAATTTTTTATAAGAACTTTCTCTCTGTGCAACCGCAATACAATTCAAAAAACTGCTTGAAAATAATTTATATGTATATTTATATGTAATAAATAATATGACCTATTCCGAATCTTTGCGTTTTTACATATATGACATATATATATGTACTACTATGTATACTTCATTATTACTATTATTAATATTATATGTACTGAAAGATCACTGAACCTTAAGATAAACTGAAATAATGTATATTGAGGATAAAGATAAAAAATTATTATTATTTCTTAGTTTCAAAAAATAATCGCCTATTGTGTATTTTGACATTCTATTTCAAAATAAAGTTCAAAAATATATAGATGTATTATGAAGCAGAAAGTTTACTAACAGTCCATCTATGTTAATATTTGTAAAGCGGTTTATACTTGAAGAAAGTTCGTAACAAAATACAAACGAGCGAAAGTGACGCTTCGTCCAGAACTTTGTGCGTCCTCCAGGGAATTATATTTTCATCTTACTGTGCTGAAAGGATATTTTCATTTTACGGGCATTTTGTATTCATAGCTGTCAAATAACGTGTACCCATTTTTATTTTCAATTATACTTCTTTAGGCGCTTTTTAAAGACGCGTTGGTGGTGAATTAGAAAATACTTTTATAAAATCACAACCATCAAATCCTTTAAACCTAACAGTCAACCTTTTCTTATCTCTCAACTTCATCCCATCCAGTCTTCTTTCATATGAAAACAAAAACAGTTTCAATAAGTACTTATATAGTTTAGAAGTATATATAACTTCAAACACGTGTACAGAAAATAAGTACTTTCCCAATAACAATACTTTCTATCTCGAATTTAGACTTGCTCGTAAAGACAAGAAATGGTTTTTTATTATATGAGTATTGACAGGAACTAGTAACATACTTTGGACATTCGATCATCTAATCCCAAACTAGGTAGAGCCTGTTTTAGGGGTATCAGACGACTTATATAAAGTATATACTTTGTTTTATTTCTCTAACACATACATATATTAACATTTCACACAGATTGATATGATTGGTTATTGAATATCCTCTCTCTTAGCCTTTGAGTAGGTACGTAAGAAATATAAGAGACAGTTTATTTATTTTGTGACAACGACAACAGTCTTTTCAGTGAGCTTCACACAATAAAATAGTTACAAGACAATAATATAATAACACTTACTAATTTTTTGTTTCAATATAAACTCTAAATTGCCTATTTGAGTACACAATTATTTTCTTCCGCTTTTAGCCTTACAATTTATCACGCTATATCAACAGACAAGCTTAACTTTCATTCCTTTCCTTGAAAAAGCAATTTACTGAATTCATTTGACGACGATGATTCAGATATTTGTTTAATGTAATTTAATGGAACTCACATAGTGATAAGTACGTAGGACAATAAATGATTTAAGTAAATTACAAATACGTAGAAAATGAATCGACAAACCAAATTACTTGTAGCTCTGAGAGTGATTTGGGTGTGCTCTCGAGTTTACTAGGTCATCCCGTCCGTTGTTGCATACTGTCCTAATTTTATTTATACAGAATACTTAGCTTTTGCTTGTCTTCGCCCGTACACATGTTTCGACTCTAAACTAGAATAAATGAATACTGGCGTAATTTTTACAAGTAAAGGTAATTACAGACAATACCTATATAATAGGAACAATAATATGTAGGACATGCACATACTACAAAACGCCATCTACTCACAAAGTAAGCAAGTATTATGCTTGTATTATGGGTACTAGAAAAATGAAACACACATTTAAATATTAATTATAATATTTGATATATAGATATTTTACCCCCAAACACAAAATAAATAGACATGTCCATGCACACAAATATTAAACTCGGAATCGGTCAGTCAAATAATAAATAAAAAGAAGCTCTATAATATCACAATTGATTTGAATTGAATTATTACTTTTATTGTGTTATTTTAACATTATTTTTTTGTCTCCATATTTACATATCACATAAAAAACAAATGGAAGCAGTTATTAAGATTTTTATATTTACATCTCGTGAAACTATTGACCCTTAAAGCGTGAGTGCATTACTTAGTGAAGATAAGGCACGTACTTTCTAACTATTCCGATAGTGTGAACTGACTGAGATAAATTTTGTTAGTAACTATTTTCTGACTAAAACTCGAGGCTGGTAATCTTCCTTATATTTGGGAAGTTTCCACGTATTGGAACTTATTTACTGTTCGTCTGTCATTTATAGGGATTTTTTCTTTTCGATGTCGACGGCTCGATCCGCAAATACGGAATAGCGAATGTTTCGTACCTTAGGGCTAAAACGAAACCCTTTGGTAAACGTTAATCCTTTCGTCTGTCACGAAAAACAAATATTTTTTGATACAACTCAAGAAAATCGAGTAGATTTCTGTTGTACGTGTACTTCAGCCTCTTGAAGTTGACGATACAGTGTGAAATCCTCGTGTTTGGTAAATTTTAATGTCTTGCATAAAGTATCTTTATGTACTAGACGAGTTCTATCTTATATAACACAAGTACCTAAATATTTTAATCGGAAACAAACTTTTAACATTGTTCTTAAAATATCAAATCGCTAACAATTAAAAACTAAGAAAAAAGATTAGAATCATTATTAGAATAGATTAGCTTTATGTCAGTTTTGTTTCTATGTTGGCAAGAAATCTTCCACTTTGTATCAATTAAATTGTATTTATTTTATATCGAATATTCAGACGTATAAAGATTATTCTTGAAGAAAACGTCGGTTCAATCGTGTGGTGTTTGTTAACGTTGTTTAAATTACTAATCGAATAATTCAATTAATACCTAACTAATTGAAACATATATTAAAACTATGTTATGATTATTAATTATGTATGCAAATATTAGTCTCGAATGAATAATTTTCCATTAAAATTATTGGATTTCAAGCGACTATGCCCGAAATATGCCAACCGAAAAATCTACCTACCACGCTCATTAATTTGTATGAAATTTTGAACTGAGTGTTTTTGGGGACCGAAAACAATAATAGGAATAAAATGTACTTATCTAGTGAAATTTTCGCGAATCGTGATATAATGCTATAAATCATATCTGCAAATTTTTTTTAAAATTCAGCAGTTACATGATTCTTAGCAAGAGAATACAATTCGTTGTTTGCTTGATCCAATCATGTTTTTTTTTAGTAAAAATGACACACCTTCGTACTGTACGGCGGCGTTCAAAAATTGATTCACTATGAAAACATACTTACATCCTATATAGTTTATAAAAGTGAGTCTTCTTCTTCTTTTCAGTCGTACACTCCTGACGGAGTGGTCGTGGTCATGGATTGTCTGATAGATTGGTTGCGGTCTTTGCGAGATTTCTCCATCTTTCTCTATTCATGGCATTGCGTGTACACTCAGTAAGGGAACACTTCGTCGATGATTTAATGAGATCTATCTAGTAGATGAATGACCACGGGAACGTTGACCCTCTACTCTTCCTTGCACCACCAATCGTAAAAGTGAGTGTGAAATATGATATGGAACACATGATATAGAAAGAGATAGCTATTTGTAAAAAGTCAACATTGAATTTAAAAAAAATAATCCCATTAGACGACTAAATCAAATTACTAGTACATCTGTAGCATATTTAAGGCCTAACTTTCTATGCGCCAGTCGACATTTAGGTACTTTCTTTAATACATATATCATTGACTTGACCTGGAGGTACTTATTTACACAAGAATTCATTAAGCTTCATTGAAACAGGCGACGTATCGATTTGTAATTTCCCTTTTAAAACAACAAAACTAATGGATACAGTCATTGATAAACTAAGTTGACACCAGCGTATATACGGTACAATAAAAAGCGGCGTGTGGTTCTCTGTTTTAAGTATGGAACGAGACCGACTCAATTCTGCGGGTGTAAAAGCAAAGACGCGAGCATAGCGACATCCCTATCTATCCTCAGACAAAATCACGGCATTTGCCTTCATTTCGCCCGCGCCCTTACTTATCAAAGAGCACGCGGCTCATAGTTACGAACTCTGTGGATATATCAGATAGATTTAGAGCACCAATGTCGAGGAACGCTAGATTGTCGTCGACCGATAATACTGATTTAATCTGACTTTTAATTAAATTCTTTTGTTTGAATGAAAATCTTTTGTTTTCATTGGCTATAAATAAATATATATTTATTATTCACACTTTAACGATTTTCTAAATTAAGAGTGTAAAATGTATATCTCAATTTTTTTTTTCCTATTTCAATGTATCGGAATAAATAACATTTCTTGTTTTCCCTTTGGGAGATAAGCCGAACATTTTCAGATGAGCTTACTCTTTACACTGCCTACATAGAACTGTCCATAAGAAAAATAATTTGTTCTTAGATCAATACCAGCAGCTTTGCCTTTGGGATTTGTTTATTGTCATTGCTATCCAATAATACCTCAATAGATCATTTCGCTCTTGACATAACATGATTGTCATTTCAGTTTCCTTGAGAGATCCTCTTTACTATTCTCGTTCTCTGACGATTGATAGAGAGGGAGGAGAGGGAGCATTCATAGTCATCTTTATCGTCTATCCATATCGCTGATGACCTTCCCTGCCCTCTAGTACCTTCAACTTCTCCTTGTACAATTCGGCGTTCGATTTGACAGCTCATTGCAGCGATTGTAGTAATAAATGTGAATTTTACTTGTAACTAAGCTCTAAGGTTGTTACTTTGTGAGAATTCGTATGACCCCTACGTGTATAATACGTATACCTACTAGCTTTCCGCTCGTGGCTTCGCCCGCGTGGAGTGTTCATTTATACCAAGACCGTAAAGGGACGGAATATTTCAGGCCATTGTGGGAATTTCTAGAAAATTCTGTAACGTATGTAAATAACACATGATTATAAATAAAGAAATTGTTAATAAGTCGATTGCGCCACCTATCGGATCCCAGTACAACTATGAACCATCGTCTCAACGAATAGAGCTATGTTGTGGGAAAATGTCGTCAAGTCGTTCAGAAGTTACACGATCACGAACAGACGCATTAACGACTATATATACAAGGATTATCATATCTATAGTTTGGAGTGTTCAGTTCTGAATTCAAGTAGATTTGCAGTTAAGTATCTACTACTGTAAAATTACAACATCAATTTGCACAAGCAAATAGTTTTCCCGACCTACGCTAAACTTATTATAAGTAAGGAGGCTAAAAATAGAATTCCTATAAGGAGCTTATATTGATTGAGTGATTCGATAATTATTTCAATGCACAATCACTTTTAGAATCAAGTTTACTGACGAACGCGTTTTATAATAATGTTCCTAAAGAAATGTTGAAACTTAAATTCAAATCAATTTATAAAGCGAGTTAAAATCCAACTCATGAAAAAAGTTTACTATTGTATTACCGATTATTTAAATGATAAGTGCGCATGGACATCATTGTAATAGTTGTAAGCACTTAAAATAAAAAATAAAAACAATTAAGAAAAACATATATTTAAATTAAATAAACAGGGAGGAGTTTCTTGCCGGTTCTCCTCCTCCTAGTTTTTGAACTGGTACCTAATCACCTAAGCAATTAATTTTGACTTTCAAAAAGTGTGTGTAAACATCTTACATTGAATAAAAACTTTTTGAATTTGATTTTTGAAAGTTTGTCGTGAAAATTTTCAGAAAATTACTGCCTTAAGCCAAGAGAGAATATCATTCTCGCACAATTTTTTTTTAACTGCCGTATTAATCGTATTATTTATGTAGCTACATCCATCATCATAGCCATCATCAGAAAAATTAAATAAAATCCAAAAACTGCTGTAGTTTTATTTAATTTATTTAAAAGCCTATAAAATATATATTCTTAATTTTAAAAATTTATAAAACGAAGACCTTCTCAATGAATTTCACTTGCCAATAACTACTTCTATCTACATTTTACGCAAGCATGTTACAATTCCTTTAATTTTCTTTGCTGCATTCCTTCCTTTCAGTAAGGGATGAAAATTTGAATGCGTATTAGTTCTATTTTTATCCAATATAAATTTTAACCTGTGACTTTAATGCTATCCGCTTGCTTGTTTTTTTTTTTTTAAATTGCTTTTGATTCAAACTAGTTAGGATTCACAGACAGACTTATTCGCCAGGTAGATACGGACCTTTCTATATCCACCCCAGCTATGGTTCTCTATTTTCAAACATCTTAAAATATAAGTAATATAATCCAAACTCTCATTGTAGAATGTCCGTGTTTTTATTCTATTATTTTACTCCTGTATGGTCAAATTTCGGATGATGAATCTCGAGATTGACCTGTTTACAAAACTGTTTACAAAAAAAAACCTGATGTCCCTGTTTTCTGCGTTGTATTTAGAACTTCACACAAGAAACACGTAAAAATAATAATAATACATTTAATAATAAAAGTGTCCTGATAGCCGAGTGGTAGCGAGCCCACTTTTTGTTTAGAAAACTGGTTCGAATCCTAGGGCACGGACTTTTTTTTAATCTATGTGCCTAACTATCACTGACTCTGTGCCTCGGAGAGCACGTTAAGTCGTCGGTCCCGGATGCCATCAATAAATGGCGATCAAAATCCACCTACTCGTACTGGAGCAGCGGGGTAGATCAAGCTCCAAGCCCCGTCGTCCCCAGAGCAGGTCTAAGCACCTGCCCTGGGGCATCAATGTGCTGATGGTAAGGTATGATTTGGTATGGTATTATATTAATATATTTATTTATTGACCTATAAAGTAGAATAGGTAGTAGGTTGGTTTGAAATTGTAATATAAATTGTTTGCTGGCACTATATATAATAACATTATTTGGTTTGGGTCGGTTACCCTACGTAGGTTTGTAAGGCGCTTATCTATGTATATTCTCAAATAGATTATGTTGCTGTATTTGGTTTCGTGGTTTCTTCATTGATACACTACACCCACTTCTTAGATAGTGCTCTTGATGGATTTAATGACAACACTAAAATACAAAGAGATTGACATAGGTGATTTTGGTCCGAATCTCTGATTATTCTGTTAACTTTATTTTCCCATTGAATTTCACCTGTCTAATTTACTTTACTTTCCTCACTGTAAATAGAGTTTTATGGTTGCTCTTTTACATGTATGTAAAGTTTGTAATCGCGTCACCGCTCGTGTCATATTCTAGTTTTCTGTGGCAATGCAACGTTTTGTCGCGGTAATTTTTTGTTTATTTAACTGTCTAGGGCCTACCCAAATTATATATAATAACATTATTTTTCTAGGATTTGAAATACTGTCCTGTTCAATTAACTTCGTGCTAAAATAACCTCGTGTTGTTGTTCTCTTACGACATGAAGATAGGACAAACAAACACACTATCGAATTTATTATTTTAGTTAGTTAGGATTTTTGTAAAATTTTAAGTTCAAACGAAATTTATGTTTTTTTCGATGGATATGTTAATACTCTCTTTCATCCCTTTGCAACTAAATTTAGAAATTAAGTAAAATACATGTGGAATTATGGGTTTAGCAAATTATTTTTGTAACGTCTCAAGTTAATATACGCGCGCTATTTTAGCATAATAATATGTATTTAATAGCAATATTTAATTAATTATTACACATAAACATTTTACTTCTGGAACACGCTGTAAACTGCACAGATAATATGACGTAAAATATATTAATTAGCATAACGATGTGTGCATGTTTAATTAACTCTTGTTGTGTATTAAGTTGTTGAGTTGATACTGGTTTATGTACCTTAATTTCTGTCTGGTATTGTTATATTATAAAACCAAGCTAAAAGTATTACCTATTACTATCTGGGTATTTAGTAAATAAGAATTTGTTTTATATTGTGTTTTATCTACGCCTGCCGACGATATGGCTATCGGAGAAACCTAAAATAGTTTTTGATACGTCAAGTGCATGTCAACGAACTTTTTTTTAATAAAAAATTATAATTTCATTCATTCACATTTATAAGTATTTTTTTACAATTTTAACACTCTTTTCACCCATTACATTTGAACAAAATACTAAAATTAAAATTAAAAAAAAAAAAAAACAAAGTTTTAGATTTACTGATATTATTGATTGTTTCAATGGTATCGAAGTGTTTCTCAAAAACCTTATTTTGCACAAATTTAAGGTTTTTTTTTCAAAATCTGTCTCGAAACGTTTTAAACAATCATTATTTGAATTAACTTTTAAATATTCTTTATTAGATGTGTAGCTTGGCCATATATTTTTAAGGTCCGATCTCAAATTACATCCTGTGCATAGTAAAATTAACTTCGTTTATATTAATTTATTAACTTAAATACATAGTCGTCAAACGACTATGTATTTAAGTAAGAAGACACGATTCGAATTGCAGCCGTGTTCAGAAAAAGCGTTTTTCGCGCGAGTATTCAGTAACGAAAGTATTCTGAGCCTGGTCCATTGTCCATACGCTGCTAAGTCGCGCAACTGGACGCAGCAAAATGGCTTCTCGCACGAGTCGAAGCTCCGCATTTTGTAACCTATTCACGCGTGAACAATAACGCCCTTCTGTTTAAAGCCCTAGTGAATTGAAATAATTATACGCACAAAACTAACTAAAAACACTATTATTTAAAGTATTTATTACTTAAATATATAAGTAATAAATACTGAATAAGTAATGAGTTTCTTTTAAAGAGAAATACCTACATTCGTATTTTCACTTGTACTTAATTTTTCACAAAGGAATAATATTGAATCACACCAAGTTTTGCCGTGATTATGAAGATACTTCAATATGAAGAACGGCAATGTAGCGTGAATCTCGACCGCGACTCGTGCTGAGTGACAAAACAGACAAAGTGGAAGTAGATTTTCACGTCTTCTTTACGAATTCATGGATCCGTATATCTGGTGCGGGATCCCGTAGGCCTTAAAATATTCGAGATCCCACGGGATTCGGGATCTCGTTTTTCAGAATTGTAAATCCTTAATATCTGCCTATTCATTTAATTCCGCGGCTTAGCTATATAGACGTGTTAGATATGTTGCTTATGCGATTACGTGCGTTAAAAGGTTTGAAAGAGATTTAGTGAAAGCCAAGGTTGTTAAGTAGCTTCAAATTCTAATAAACGCTATATCTGGGATGATGTAATTTAGTCAAGATGGTTATACGTTTGCTTTTCTCACGAAGTCAATCTTTCTAAAACGACAATAAACATTCAAAATTGAATCGATTGGTATTATATACTACGTGACGACCGCTTAGCCTAGTAGGCAGGTACCCTGCCTGCGAAGCTGGAGGTCCCGGGTTCGAATCCCAGGTCGAGTCAGTATTTATATGATGAATATTAATACTGGCACCGGGTCTTGGTTGTTATATGTATGTGGTGTCTTTGCTTGTTACCCAAAATACAAGCTAATGCTTAGTTTGGGACCTAGACGTTCTTGTGATTGTGTGTGTTATTATTATTATTAAAGTGATTTCTCCAAGATCTGGGAGCATTGCTACAATTTGCTTTTAAATACGTAAACTTTTAGGTACTCATAATAAACTAGTACCCGAAAACAGTGAAAGCGCCTATTTCATTAATATCACAAAAGAATTTTATTTCGCCCGTATTTCGTGATAGCATTGTTTACTTTTTAAAATCTAGATAATGGCGGCGGTCCAAGCATGAAAATGTTGCAACTACTGACCGCTTAGATTGAAAATACAATCTGCATGGTGTGAGCTTTTAATTTAGGATTTTTTGTCATTGAAAATGACTATCAAATCCATTTCAAGGGAGACGCATTTTTGGCCATAACTTCAAAGGTTTGGGGTCTAGCCAAGATTTTAAGGTCTTAAAAGATTAAGAATTTAGTTGCGCATTGTATGACTTTAAAGTTTTGGAAATCGATTTTGTATTTTTTGAAAAAATTTAGAAAATGTAAAAAAATCGGGATTTTTTCGAATTTTTTTTTACTAAATCCAAAATATTTCGAGAACGGGAACCGATATCGAAAATAAAAAAAAAATAGTATCTCAGCCATTAACGTAGCTACAGTTTAAGACTAAGTTTTTGGAAATCGGTTAATAATTGTAAGAGAAATTATTTCCGAAAGATGAGATTTTTTGGTCGATCGCTTGTGTTTGCGGATATAAGTTACTATATTTCAAAGGGTATTCGTCGGATCGCTTCAAAGTGTTATACAAAAGGTTAGAAGGCGTTGGTAGCTACAGTTTGAGATCAAAATTTTGGAAATCGGTTGGAAATCGAACAAGAAATTTGACATCACATGTTAGATTTTATGGACGTTCGGGAACTTGTTAACATTACGGTCATCGCCTTTCGGCCTGTATTCGTTCGAATGCTTCATTATCGAGTTCAAAACGTTTAAGGATATCAGAGGCTGTAGTTTAAAACCTAAATGTTTCAAATATGTTGAACTAGCGACCCGCCCCGGCTTCGCACGGGTACCAGAGCATTTTTTCGTTGATTTATTTCTGAGTTTAAAGAGTTGAAAAGAATAGTGCCACGTTTTCGTGGCAATAAAATAAAATAATCTGTGAAAATCGGATTTGGGTAGGTTCATTTTCAATTAAACCGCTGGTTGCGGGGACTGCAAGATCTGTGGATTTTTTCAAATAAAATAAACTATGTTCTAATTTCAAAATCAATGAAAAATTGTTTTCACCATCGCATTTGCAGTCAGGTTATTTTAGAGTTTAGAGTTATTTTGGAATACTAGTTCCGTCCTAGCTCTAACGCAACAGATACAGCTCGAAACATCAAACGCTGTGTTTAGAAAAAAACATGAATAATGAACGTACCGCGGATTTTTGGTTTAGCGGCTTAGGCAGTGAAATTTTGAATTAAAAAAGTAACCAAGCCCTAGCTACCAAAGTCAATAACGTAGTATTACGAAACATGGTGGAAGCTGATCCTAATCAATCACTGCTGAGTAAGCATAAATGGGGTATCACTGAGCATAGTTATTTTAAGTAAATACAATACGGATGAGCGCTGAAAATGTTCTCTAAATACATTCAGCAGTTTTAGAACCTATTCTGGATAAAAATTCAGACAGACACACAGGCATGATTTTAGTAATTAGCAATTCTATGAACAGTTATGGTCCTAGCGTTATCCTACAGTAATATAAATTTATTCTTATTCTTCACAATCTGTAAAAAACTAGTGGTAAAAAAACCTTTCAGCTTTATTTAGCATATTATTGAATACTCTTCATGTATGAAATATTCTTAAAAATAATATAAAAGCTCCGAACTGAAAAAGTTCACAAAGGGTCTATGAACAAATCACGTATAGATAATAAATGTCTGAAGCCAAATGGTCCCAAAATAATCGATAGGTGGCTAGCTGTCGCGTTCTGAACACCTGCACGATGAATCATGCACCGCCCATTACTGCCCTCGTCATAGCATAACTTTTTTATTCCACAATCGATAGCGTGCTTCATATTTACTAGCTTTATGTGCTTTAAGCTTACGCTTATTTCAGGGAGGGGTAAGCAGCAACCATAGATCTACACTCACTACGCTCCTTAGATAACTCTTTCGCTTCGCATAACTCGTCGACATGCAACATCCTTTCAAGCATGCTTACAATTTAGTTATTCTTAAGAACTTACTAAGGGTGCGTTATTTGAGCCGAAGAATTTGAAATAACTTCTGCACGAAACAGAAAAAGTTTCTATTTATTTATTTTTTTCTATAAATTGCTATAGGTAATGTAACCTATTTTTCTATTTCGTGGTATTCGAAGAAGGAAATGAAAATTCTTGATGAAATCTAGAAATCGCGTAGCAGCTGTAAAGAAATACCCAACATGAGTTGGAACCATTACTGTGTTAACCAACTGTGATAGATATAATAGATAAAAAGATAGAAATAGAGTTTTGCTGAGAATTGACTCCCGTACACCAAGTTATTGAAAAAATATCATACTTTATTTGTGTATTGATTGACCAACTTTAGAAAGGATTAGAACAAAATGCTGGGAACAGGGACATATTACCATATTCGTGTTAACCAAGTTAAGTTTGAAAAAATTAAAATTTATATAATTTTTTGACCTCCCACCGAGACTCTAAAGATTTAGGGAACTTATTGATTTTGGTATGATTTTTGAAAGTGTAGTTTTCATTAGTTGACGACGTCTCGAGAAAGTAGGGCCTAATCTGGCCATTTTGAGAGTGATGACAGTAATGGGTATGTGTCTGTATGTTTGTGTGTATGTATGTAGGTAACCTATATCGGTAACTTTTGAAGGGATTCACCAATTTGCGTTTCTTGCAGCGGTGTTTGAAATAATTTTACGCAATTTCCAGAAAATTATTCTTCCATCATATCGTATCATCTCATCAGAGTTATTTTTAAAATAAATAAAAAATAGGATTTTTTAAAGCTGAAGTGCATTTTTTTTCTCATTTTACAAAAGGAAACAAAAATAGTAAAATTATCAAATCAATTTTAAAACATACTGTGCACTTTAAGCATATGAACTGTATAATATTTTTACTTTTTTTTTTAATTTCGTAAATAATTCACTAAAATTCTACTTATGTATTTTACATCCTAGTGTCGTAGATTACAAAGGATTGTTTACTATTCTTTTTTACGTGGAACAAAATTTATGTGTCTTTTTTATTATTATATTTTTAAATTATATTTTCTTACCGTAAAAGCCTTAGGGCACCACAGATAATGTTTTTTTATTTACAGGAGCAAGTATCTAAAATAATTTCGTAACTAACCCCTCACTACCCGACGACTCAACTGCGAGGTCTAAAAAACTCGCCTGCTATAGTTCTTTACACTAAATACAAAGAAGCATGATCTAATGCTGGTTTACGGTTAGCTAATATTAACTAAGCGATATTTTCCTTAATGAAATGTAAAATACAAGTTGACCTGGCTTCTTCAGCTCATCCGAAAGCATAATTATTAGCCTAATGGATTAGAAAACAGTAAGGCTTGAAGTTAACGACCGTTTTCGCTAATTGCGGCAGGAGATCTCGCAGGAGTTACGTCAGGCTATCGCCGAATGATTGACGATCAGTTTCTTTGATCTATTGTGAACTGTATGTAGGTCAGAGAAGTTCATAGAGATACCGCGTCTGGACTACAAAATGTGAGCAAAAATATACGCCACATACTAACTATACGCCATTTGATGTTTCGACATAGCACTGTGAAAAAGTTTTGTGTGAACCACACAAAACAAAATATTTAAAAATATATACATTGATAATGACATATATGGTTTGTTTTACCTATTATTATTATTTATTTATTATTATCTATTGTTTCTAAATATAAGACGTTCCATATTGATCATTCTGGTATCTAAGAAATAGGTTAAAAAATCTTAGATATCTATATAAAACATCATGTTCTATCAATAATTTATTTCAATAGTACTTTCTGATTTCTATATAATTAGTTTATTTTTAGTATGTCATTATTTATATATTTTAGTAGTTTATATGTCTTAGTAGTAAAAATATGATTATCTACTATAGTAATTAATATAGCATAAATATATGTCCCGAAATTATGTTTTTGTAATATAATTAAAATCATGTTTTGTATAAAACACATCATGTGGGAGTTGACGGTGTAGTGAAATAAGATTTCTCTGCACGAAAACGTGTGGGCGGTTTGCAGTGATATCATTTTACATTAATTATAGTCTCTATTATTTAAATTTAAATTAAAAAATCTGTAAAACTCTCTTTAAATTTATTTATTATTATTTATATTTAAGTACACAACGTAAGAACCTTAATTATATTAAAAAAAATATTATGTATATTATTTTTTACAACCAGAAAATTCGCTTTCCTTTTCAAGTAACTGTAAACTGAATGGAAGTGAATGGAAATGAAAAGCTCCGCTTTCTTTTGAATAACAGTATAATAGTATGCCTTGGTGATTTATACTGACAGCTTTCGTAAATTTTCAAAAGTTCATTGAACAAGATGTAAATTATTATTTTGTAATTTTAGCAAGGGTATAATGCTAAATTAAAATACGGCCTTTAATAATTTTGGAAACAGATTTTGGGAAAATTATTAAGTTTAATTTCGTTACACTAGCTTATGAGTGCGTCTCTGCTTGCGTGAACGTACATAGCGTCTATAACTGTTGCGCAATTAATTATTGTCTTTTACTTTGAAAACATATTTTTTTATTTACATTCAGTAATAATAGTTAGAATTTTTGTTTTGACGTAAAGCCAAATTGTAGACGGAAAAATAAAAAAATAAAAACTACAAAGTGCGGAAAAATGTTACAGGGGCATGTGGAGGGACATGCAAATAATGTTAAATTCCTGAAGCGTAGCACTTTCTCTATTTGATAATATTTATAATTTGGACATTCAATACGAGGGTTAAAATTCGAAAGGTTTTGAGATGAATAAATACCTGTATTAATTGATCAACAAACATCAAACAGCATTTCATTCTTATTTGTCCAAAAGGAATATAAAGAGCAAAAGAAAGTCTGACTGGTTTTTTCGCTTTAATTTAAAAACTTAACACTTGTGAGATTGAGATGAAAGTTTTATATAGAGACATATGTTAAGAACACAACTTATACAGGATTTTTCGTTCATAAGACAGATTGTTACATTCCCCAACGCGCAGTGGAGCAGCGTGGTGGATTTAAGCTCCAAGCCCCCGCCCCTCATCCTGGGAGAGGTCTAAGCCCCTGTAGTGAGTGGGGTAAAAAAATGGGCTGATGAAGAAGAAGAAAGACAGATTGTAAAAGCTAACGTCGTCGGTTCGCAAAAACAACAAGTACCATAACTGAAGACAATTTTCGTTAGAGAAACACATTATTTGTGACAGATCTCTGAAAAGATGAGAAGATAGAAAGTGGTTAAGCGCGAATCGGATTTTTATACATGAGTGACCCGTACCTATCAATTTGTTTTGACGGATAAGGTGAAGTACTCGACCACAGATCTAAGATACCATATCCAAGATGCGCTAAGATCTCTCAACATAAGTAGAGTTGCATTTTCAACGACATACACAGATTCGCCGTTGAAAACAGGAATAGTGTCGTGGCCTATGCGCGGTAAAAATGTCTATTATACCGATACATTCACTCCACCTGACAGCTAAATAACTTTAAAGAACCATAGACTCTTGGGCCATGTCATTAATGGATCTTTTATCGGTAAGATTTTTCACACTACATTTTAGTTACGTAAATCAATTCAACCGGATTGCGAAAATTTCTCAACTTTGTATATATTTCATATAGTTATAGTACTTTTGTTATTTATTAATAATTTTAACAAAATTGCTGCACGTAATACCTAAGTTAAATACGTTCCAGGAACAAAATGGTTTTCGAACAAACGGATTTGCCTCGACAATTTGTTATTTTTTAATCGACTTCAAAAAGGAAGTTCTGTGTTCGTTTGTATGTATGTTTTTTGAAAATGTTTATCAGATCGTTTTCGTGGGTGAGTATTATTCGACTATATTTCCGACATTTATTATGGTAGATGAAAGGCATTGGTGTCAAAAGATGCAAAGGTTTGTGGAGCATCGTCTAATACAAATTTTTCTAAGATCGAAGATGGTGAAATAAAACGAAATTTACCAGTTTTTACTATAAAGTTACCAATTTCAAAAACAAAAGGCAATATCGAAAAAATGAAAAAGCTCCTGAGACAGATTGTCTACCGTTTGGAACAAGAAATTTTGGAATCAGTCGAATACTGTGGGCTGGGCAGGTGCCCTTTTCATTGAATGATTATCAATTTTTATGGTATCATTTTTTTTTGAATTGGTCCATAACATTTTTCCAAAAATTTTATAAAATAGTTTGACAAAAGTGTGTTATAAGTTTTTATTTTTGATGTTTATTTTTAATGTTCTCCGACATTTGCGAGAAGCGCGAAATCTGTAGATTTTTTTTATGTTTCTTTAAAGTACCTACACATTTTAAAAAAATTTAATAACTTAATAAATTTTCCAAAAAGATTAGTCTACGTTCTAATCTAAGAGGCTAGGGCACAGCGGTCTATCTGTCCAATTCAGAAACATTTTAAACCTGCTTAGTTAGTTTACGTTTTATTCTTTTATCGTGGTACTTAAGTTTACAGCGTGGTGTCACCGATATCTCCATCAATTGTGAACCGGATTGAAAAATCCTTTTCTTGTTTTGAAGAGTATATTTACTTATACCTAGAGTATACATATATAGAGTATACCTACTCCCGAGGTAATCCCATTTTCACCAAGTTATCTGTTAATGGGAAATTGGAAGACAACTTGGAGAAATTTAGGGATACCGTCAAATTCTATAAACAGTGTGTTTGAGTTTTATTTTTTAGTCATTTAGGTGTTTGCATTCTAAAAGTCATCATCTCATGCTGTTGATGATGCTGATGCTGACGATGAAGCTGATGATGTATGCTACAGCACTCCTTCACAGTCAGGATGCTCGGGGACAATATTGTGATTTATATAATAATAATATATAGCAGCGCATTTAGAAGCTCTTAAATATTAAATACTAATAAATTACAGTTAATACAAAAAATTTTAAATAAAATTAATTAAGACAAAAAAATTGGCTTCAAAAATTGAAAAAGAATATTTTTAATTTTAAGAAAATAGCATTAATGAGCGGTATATAGTTTATGAAGTCGGTGCAAACTCAGACACTTTAAATGGGTGCTTACATACCAGGCAATTACAATTACCTACGACATATTTACAAAATATAAAACGCAATATAAAGTGAATGACTGGGCTTGTAACTGGATTTTGTAAACTATATACCGCCCATCAATGTTCTTTTCTTTAAAGTGAAAATATTACTTTTAACTTTTTAGTTTAACTTTTCAAAATTGTTTTTTTTAATAGTATTTTGTATTTTGAAATCGACTATTATACAATTTATGTTATGAAAAAAGTTTTATTTTAAAAAAAATTAGAAAAACAATGAAAACATCGAAAACTTTCAAGATCTTCCGAGAAGTTCTTCAGTATTCATAACTTTGCAAGCGTAAGTTCCTTTGTAGAGCAAATGTGAAAGATTTATATTCTTCAAGTTTATTACTTTCAAAACACAATGTTTTCCCGAATTATGCAAAGGACTTTGACAGAATATTTGTATGGTTATAAGAAATTAAAATTGTAAATATTTTTTTCTTTCAAATTCTGAGGTTTTTGTATCATACAAAAACACATATTGTACTAAATTTTATATTGTATTAATGAAACAAAGCAATTCAGAATTCAATTCTATGGCATAATTATACGTATCATGTCTACACGAACTGCATAAATTGACCGGACCCTTATAGGATCACTCTGGTGTCTGTCTATCTGTCATAGCTTATTTCTTTCAAAACTACCATGCAAAACTGGTCGAGTGCGAGTCGGATTCGCACACAAAGGGTCCGGTACCATCGTACAATATAAAAAAAACACGTGTCTTGTATGGGGATCCCCTTTAATTTTTAACTTAATTTTATTTTTATTATTTGTTGTTATAGCGCCTATAATAGTACATACTTAATAAAAATTTCAAGTGTAAGCAATGATTTTACAACCACCAATCACCAAAAACGTCGAAAGAATTACGTTGATTTCTTATAATTTGCAACTTTATTTTATAATTTTTATTTGTTATTATAGTGGCCGCAGTAATACACACTCTGTGAAAATTTCAAGTGTCTACCTATTACCGTTCAGACGAAACAGCCTTGTGACAGATGAACAGACGGACGGACGGAAGGACAGCGGAGCCCTTGAAATAGGGTTTTCGTAAGTACTCTTTGGGTCCGGTACCCTAAAATATTGAAATTTTGTAGAAATTTAGATTCTTTGATAAACGCTGAAAGTACCTACTGCTTGTAGGTATTGCCCTTTAGTGAAAACCTCACAGAAAACGAGAATATGACACGATTAAATTTTAAAATTTCACTTCATAGTTTGATTTGCTATCATAACCATAAGTTTCACTGTATTGATATTAATAACTTTATAAGTAAAATATTTTTGACCAATAAAATTCCTATTATTATCTGTCTAGAAATATAATGCAACAGTTTGTGGTATCACTTAATTACTATATTTGTAATAACATAACTATCGTCATAGTACAACCCTGGTAGTAGGTATCACGTGCAAGTCGTGATATAATTACTGCTTCCAAATCACCCGCTTCCATTAAGCAGCCTGTTTTTGTTTGTCAGTCAGGACTTTCGGAATCAATTCCTATTCATAATTATTATTGAATTGCAGGACAATAGAGGATATATGTGGCACTTTATGTAAATCTAAAAATGATGTAAATAAGGATATACACAAGTACGTGTAGTTGATAAGATTACTCAATCAAAACATTCAAGGGTTCTCAACTCAAATAAAGAACTAGAAAAAATTAATATTTTTTTTTAAATACACATGTGTGTTATTGAACACTGGCTCAGAAAGAATCAGTTGGTATTAAGTACAGAAATCACATGTGGTCTTTTTCAGTCGCGGTCGCGAATCTGCTGTACGTGGTAAATCTCTTATCTTAATTAAGAATAATATTAAAACAAAGGAACGCAAGGATATCCCTGGATTGTCTGTTGACCGGATTATAGATATTTTGCGTGGAGCTGGAAAACTATGTCGTAGTATAATGTGTATTCAGGCCCCATTTTATGAGCAATGTCACAAAACAAAAGTATTGTTAAGTCTCTTCAAATCTATTACATTGTTCAATGTTTTTGTAGAGGCAACAAGAGTCACGCTGACGACTGCAACTTGCATAGACAACATTTATTTTAATTTATTTATATAACATATATTTGTTCCGTGTGTATGTGTGAAATATCTATATTATGTATATATTATAAAGAATGTTTAAGTATGTATATCAGTTGTTTGGTACCCGTAATACAAGCTTTGCTTAGTTCCAGACTAGATGGCCCTGTGTGGGTTGTCTTAAGTATTATTATTATTAGTTGTCGTTACTTTGATAGACAAATTTCATATCAACGGCAGTCTGACTACAGTGGACATAATATCTCAATAACTCAACCTTAGCAGAGTGTCATTACTGAAACTAGGTCTTTCACTGAAAAAACATAGTTAAATACAACAATGTTTTGGATTATAGCTTGATTGACTTTATTAAAATGCTACAATTATCGTTTTAGTATATTAAAATTGTATTTAAACTCAAATATGTAAAAAAGTTTAAACTTAGATTTAGTGATTGGGTGACTCCTAGGATTTGCGTATGTTGAGATCGCTTCTTTGACAAAAAACTCATATATGGATAATGATAGTTATAAGGAATATGTGAAATTATACTCCAAAAGTTGTTAAAAAGTATGTCAGATTGGTAAAGTTAATCTTTTTTCAAATGTACCAAGATTGGCAAATAACAAAGTTGAAACTACCTGGATTATTATAAATAGTGAATCCGAAAAATCTAACAATATGAAACTGATATTTAGCCTGTACAGCTCAAAAGTTAGAAAAAAAATTCACTCACATTCCTTTAAACAACACGCAATCATTGAATTCATTCTTCGACTTTGCATTTTATGATCTTACTTGAAAAAAATATCTCAACTTGCATTGATAAATATAAATTTCGGTATACTGATGTCATTGTAACATTTTCTGGAACAAAAAGAATCTGGAGGATTTATGGGCCATGTGTGTAAATTTATGCAATTCGTTTATAAATACTGTAGCAATCTTTCTGGCTATGGTGTTTAATATTTGTTGATCAAAGCGACTTTCCTGATCTTATGAAGCAGAGCAAAGTAGTTCCACTATTTAAATCTAGTGATAAACCAAATCCCAGCAATTTCAGGCCAGTTTCCGTATTATAGTTTCATCGAAACCGCTGTACCGCGCCTTAGGTATGTGCGTGGCGCGGAGGGAGACAGATGTACTCTGTCAGTAAATCGTCAACGCTTAGGAGCTGCTTTCCCTCCTCGCCGCGCACATACCTAAGGCGCGGTACAGCGGTTTCGGTCAAACTATACCAGTATCACATAAACGAATAGTTCCATCTCAGCAGTTTGGATTTACAAGAGATCGAAAATTCGAATTACAAAAGGAGTACCTATCGGTTATTTAATGTGTTTTAATGTTAAAAAATGTAACGTACGTTTACATTTTGATTATTAGCGATCCGCCCTGACTTTGCACGGATATCACACAACTAGTGTAACGGTAATTCTGTAATGTTTAATATTCAGAGAACTACGGTACGTTAGGTAACCGTATTATGTTAACTTCAAATGCTAATATTACGTTATAAAATAAAATGAATAAAAAAATTGTGTAAAGTTGACCTTTAAAAATTTATCCCATTAGTATAGAGAAACGAACAAAATTTGTTGTATTTAGTCTCTAAAATAAGCCTTTATAAGCTTTTTAATCAATTTTTAAAACAGTGCATATAGCGTGCTTAATTATAGCCTAGGGCTCGCGGACGAGCGGCCGTTGTCACGACGGAAGGATTAATATCGCGCGGAAACTTTTAAATTTTGAAAACCGCACTTATTAAAATAAAATACTGGTCCTATAAGGTTTCGATATAAATTATTTTAATATATTTGAAAGGTAAAATACTACGATCATATTTAGTTAGGTAAAGATTACTATTTTGTGGTCCAAAAGACTCCAAGAAAAATGGAGTTTATTTTTAGGCGATACCATTTTATTGCTTCTAGCTTGGGCCTCTATTCCTTCATTTGTAATATGCGCAACCACATCTACTTATACCAGTACCCAAAACAACAAGTTTCGTGAATTGAAGAAATGAGTGGCCAAAAGTCATATCTGCTAAAAATCAAAAACCTGTTTTTTCGGTGTAACAAAAGTTTTATGATGTGCTTAATATATTCCAAATGCTATAAGAGCGTTTTTCTATAATTATTAATTAATTTCAAAAAACAAGTAGGAAATGCACAACAAGGTTTATATTAAGAGAAACTTTAAACTCTGTTTTCTCAAAATGTATATTTTGTGAGTTACGACCTTTGGCCACTCATGTCTTCAATTGGTACTTTTTAGCGTTTCGAAGATTAAACGAAAAAAAAATCAACCTTTATAGGATCACTTCATTGTCCGATTGTCTGTCTGTCTGTCTGTCTGTGAGTCAAGACCCTTTTTTTAGGAACGAGTTGAGGTATCAAGTTGAAATTAATATCTAGTGCTTAGCTTTTTGGAAAAATCAAGGGTCTAAGGGCCAGTATTTTAGTCCTCACTAATCCTAGGAATAGCGTTAAATGAAGCTTAATTTTCAAAATCCAATACCTACAAATTTTCAATTGTTTGTTTCCCTTAACGTCATTCCCAGGGTAAGTAAGAACTGAAATATCGGCCCTGAGTCAATGCAAGCAAAAAGTAAGACAATTCATGCCAAATATTTCCAATATTTTTTTAGATTCATCTCTTTAACACTATTTTACCGATGCGGCCATGCATGATTTTATTTTTATTTTCACTAATTTTAAACAAAAAAATTAAGTACAAAACAATACGAAATAAAACTTTATCAATAATAATTTTTAACAAAATAGTAATGAAGCCTTGACAAATAGGTATTAAGAAAAAATTAATAACGACTCAATAATATTAAGTTTATGTTTAAATAATACACTGAGCAAAGAATTTGTTTAAACTTACACTGTTACATAAAATAAGTTCAATGAAGTCGAATGATAGTCAAATTTGTCACGAAGTCATGACATTTCATGAGAACTTTTCTTTGTGATAAAACAATGTTATCGTTTTATTGAACGTTTATTTATGGAGATTTCATATAAAATGTAGGTACCTAATGCATTTTGCCTCCAGGGAGCGCGGTGCGAAATCCGTTATAGATCTATGAAGGCAATCCATCTAATTTGGTCATAATTCGATGCGACGAGGTCATGCGGCGCTATCCATTCAAATTACTATTTCACATTGATCATTCGCTTCCTTCTAGTACTCGACAACAAAAGCGTTATCATGACAGGCGTGGCAGGCGGGACGTGGATAATATACGGTATAAGAATACGTTCGATGTCTTAATTATATTTTCGTAATTATTTCAAACATAAAATAGGTAACACTGAAAATGTTTCAGTTTTAAAAGGATTAAGTATCTTCTCGTCGCGCACTCTGAAAGGTTTTTAATAAATATTTAAAAAATGACAGTTTTTCCCGTATTTTTACCAGTCATTCGTTTTTTTCATGGGAACTCTTTTGAATATAAATTCGATTAGTTTAAGCATTGTTTTGATAAATTAATGTTTAAACATTTCTTCACTAGGTACCTATTCGTTTCCTGCGTAAGTCATAGTAATTCAAAAAGCTCATTATAATATTACGCTTTGATTCTCGATACAAAATATGAATTCCATACAATGCGAACTTAGACGTGACAGAATATCAAACATATCTAGATAATTAACTTACGTTACACTACATTCTCAATTTTTATTTATAGATTGCATGGCACATGTACCTACCTACCGAAATCACAGAAGTGTATGAAAAAGCAACGAAGATATTTTAAAAGCTCATGAAATTTTAATATGTAATTTTAACTCGTCTCTTAGATCTGTTTAAGATGGTTTTTCCTTTAGGCATATTATTATATGAACATATTTTTTCTTGTCCTATTATTTTTGTACAAATTTTAGTAATTTCATCCAGAAATTTCTATATGTTTAAACGTGAATGTTAGATAAAGGGCTTTGTGAAATTTAGATAATTAGAGCTTAACCATGTTAAAATTAAATAAAGAATAATATTTAAAAAGTCAGCTTTGGAAATTTTAATCTTAACTAATATATTGTAATCCAATTTGTAATTAATATATATTGTTATAAAACATCCATAATATTATAATATCACTTCGCGAATTTACTAAATATTTAAAAAAAAATTAAAAAAATACGTACCTTCATACAATGAAAGCGAGATGAGAGATGAGATGACTTCTGATATTTTTCTCTTGAATAATTAATGTATATATATATTATTGTTATTATTGCCTTTGCTCGCGAGTGATACAGCGAGCTTGTAAGTTGACATAGCGCGGGCAGCGACCGGACCGCGCGCCTTAGTCAATGAGACTGACGCTTTTGGGAAAAGCTCGTTTACTACCGCCCTCGGCGTAACTTTTGCACATATAACACGCAAGTTTTGTAACAACTTTACTAAATAATCAGGTGATTAGAAGACAGTTTCTCATTCTGAAGTTTTTTGGTACCTTCCAACAAAGGACGCTTTTCTAATTTTATTTCTCGTCTGCCACATTTTGTCTTAACGTGAATTAGTACAGATTTAATAGAAAATTTTATAAGTGAATCGATACTAAAAAGGTATTGCCTCGAAGAATTTCAATATGAAAATGTGACACGATAATCATGTAAGCGAACACAGGTTATTATTCCAAGTGTAGGACAATTTCTTTGTGAGATAAAAAAAGTAAGCGTGCGATGGAAGGGTCGCTAAGGGTGCTCTAGAAAAAATGATGTTGAAAACATCTGAAAGAAGGGAAAAATTTTAGGCACTCGAAACCGAAAATCGTGTATTAAATTATTAATGTATGCCAATGAAAAGAAAAAGATATGAAAGGACACTCAAGTGGACATTTTTAAATTCTTACCCTTCTGGCAAACGGGAGTTAGCTTAGATATGTAAGTAAAAAAAAAATTAGGAAAAATTAAAACTTCTTCAAAATGATTTCACCTCTACAAAGTAAAGCAGATTTCTATTGCATTGTTATTTTTTGTGGGTAAATCGGTCTATAGTTTGAAGTCAGTACTGAACTTCGCAACGCGTAATAATAGTTCATCTTTAACATTATTTGGCTCAGACAAGAAAACACCCTCGGTTCGTACTTCGTATCTTTTCAATCTTTATTCGTTTTCGATAAAGAAAACGTTCGGCTCGTGAGATTGTTCAGTTGATTCACATCATCGAGAAATTCTACGTTTCGTTTCACTTTCTATTTCTAGAGTTTAATAATAAATAAACATATATTGTTGAAATATTTTTTATTGCAAGTAAAAAAAAGTTTAAAAAAATGTATATATAAACTCTCATTCAATCGTAATTGCAAAATTACTCAATAACTACTTATTGTAGTGTTAAAATTGAAATAAGCATCCTCTCGCGAGATCATAATTCGTGTTATATTCGACTTACTTTTAAAGAAAACCGTTTAATCTAAAAGCTGTTAGTCTCAGGAGCTTTTTCATTTTATGCATATTTGAATTATATTGATAGCTTACAATTCTTAACTCTAGCATAATAACAGATCATGTAGAGAGTTTAAATTATGTAAATAAAAAAAAAATACTTCAAGATGCTATTCTGAATATTATTTTTAGGATTTTACAAGAACAGAAAGCCGTTTCGCAAGTTTGGAGACGCAATATTATTTCATATCATACGCCCGCTTGTCATGTTTTATTTCTGTTGCGTTACTGATGTTTTTTTAGAACGAATATATTTTGCTCTATGTTCCAAAAGATTGTGTCAGATAATTGAGCATGTATTTAAGTCACTCTCGGAGTTTAACGGACGGTTGAGACATGCCCTCAAGGGAAATGGAGATTATTTTGAGGATATTGTCTATTTTCCATATTTCTTGAATATGATGTTTTGGAAAAACATAATTTCTATATCTTTCTGCATTTATGTATTTATTTCATAAAGCGTTTATTGAAATCATAAAAGTACGAATTGACTCGAAGCCCTCTTCTGCGTTTACCGTCTAACCACACATCTAGCTAGCTCGTGTAAAATGACCAGTTAAAACCAGACGCTGCTGTCGAATTTACTCTATGATTAAAATGCTTTAAAAATTTAACTATCGTGAGGATGTATACAAGTGTTCTCAAGCTATGATATATTTATATATAAATAGCATCTCTTTTGAGAATCTGAGGGGAGGTCTGTTTCCAGTTGTGGCCGAAAAAAAATTATTAAATACCTAATATATTTAATATATTTTCTCGGGTAATAAAAATCAATTTATAAAGTAGATGTCTATTGTTTTAGTTTTAAATGTGTATATTTAATCTAGGTTTAAGTTTAGTTTGTATATTTTCAATTAAATACGTTTATTAATTGTTCACCTTATAAATCCACTAATTACTTCAGCGGCGTTACAAATAATATCTGAATATCGTTATCAATTCAACAGCCCGATATCCACAGGTGGACTTAGGCTGAGCTGCTGGCTGCTGAGCGTTTCTTACCATGTTCTGAATATCTGAAAGTACAGCAAACTGCACTTCGTTGAAGGTCAGCAGCAGTCGTTTAACAGTCAGAAATGACCGTTAAATGAGTAATATATTATGTATAGTATAGTGATTATTTAACATTGAGTAGGTACAGTCCATATGAAAAAAAAATGTTTTAGCGACAACTACTTTGGAATTTGAGCAATAACGGAATTAATGGAACACACAAAACTTTTTTCGTTGAATGTAGGTCATATTATTTATGTACGAATGTACTGTTTTTTGGAGCGGAGCAGTAAGAAAATTAATATTGTCTCTGCACATTGCAAGTGGACATCGGGGCGGCTGTAATTATCACAATAATCTAGTCAAGCTCTCGTTGAATATTCAAAAAGTGTTAGCACAAATATCTTTTTACTCTTTATCAGTAAATACGTTCATATTTTTCGGTAAAAGCATCACTAAAAGATATTTTGATGGTGCTCCCTTTAAAAGCGATGTGTCCCTAAATGCGTCATTTCTCCGGTATAAACCCTTTCAGCTATCTATCTTGTCCCATTGTATTCTGGTAACAGAGCATGGTATGCTAAAATATCATGAAGAGCTCATGCATAACGATAAGTTTTGATGCACCAGTATATAATTCAAAATCTGGATACCTAAGCGTACTAAATTATAATAAAATACTATCTAAAAATCATTCTTATGTAATACGTATAATGTTATCATTGTGTGTACAATCGAATTATTCGCCTAACATTAAGAGATTTATTTACATATACGTACGATTCCAAAACGAAATTCTTAATTAATAAAAGTTTTGTCTGTTTGTATCTCTGTTGTAGTGTAGGGTGGAGAGGAGAGAACAGTGAAATTGTCGACAGAGAAGACAGTGTTAAAAAAATATCGAAGGAACGGGAAATTACTACGACGGGACGTGACGTACCGTACAGTCTCTGTTTATAAGCGCATTTTTTTTTTTAAGTTTTCGCTATCGACGTAATTTATTTTCTATCGCCATGTTTAGATTATATATAAAAATCTGAGACAATACAATAAAATGGTATCATCATACTGATCTGATAATGGAATCGGAAGGTAAGCACTAGAATTTCATAAAGAAACATTCTAACCGTGTTTGGACTGGTTTCAAAATATTTAAAATGCACTTTGGCATGGATGCTAATGGTGAAACGGGAAGGTAGGTTTCGTAATATTTTGAGTTGCACTCAGGCCGTGAAAGTTTTCAGGGTCTAATGATAGAGCCAAAAGCTAGGCAAGTCTATGACAAATCGTAAGGCACTGACCCTATCAATCCTCCTTAAATAAATGCGGAAGGTTAGATGTTGGTTTGTTACTCAATTACGGCGAAATAGATGAACGAATTTGGAAGTAATTTAGTTCACAGGTAGAATAAGCCCTGGAATAGGGCACAGGATATTTTGCATTTCGGTACCATTGCATTAAAAATAAACCCTAAACTTAAATATTTAGGTAGCATAATGAAAGCAAACTTTGCAATATCCTCCTTACGATCCAAATTGCATAAAGGTGGAAAGCGCACACAAGTATAAAAACACATTTTAATAAACACCAAATAAATATCGCTTTGCACCTGTTGTCTTCATCTACCACATAAGGGCCTTAGAGTAGTAATTAAGTTTGCAATATTACTGCAGTGTAAAAGCGTTAAGCGCTTTTTCTCAATAAACAATTTTTTTTCTCAAATGAATGTCACGTGAATGATATTTCTGTAAGATTTCAAGATTTAATTAAATAAGTAACGCCGCTTGTTTATTGAGAATACAGCGCCCTAAGCTTTTACACTTAAATGTTTTACCTGATTGCAAACATTGCTTACCTACGCTAAAGCCTTTACGGGCTAGACAGAGAAAATAGCACATCTTTGAATGAGCCATTGTAGGGGAACTTTGAGGTGTTTGAATATTATGTTATATTACTACGAAATAAAGTTATAATATTTGATTTGATTTACCAGGTTCGATAATTAATTTTGCTTTTTAGTGCAGCACTTAAAAACTTGTTTTTTTTTATCATTTTGCCATCCTAACATGCCGTACTTAGGCTCGGGAACGTAGACTAATAATATGTTAGGAAAACGATGTTATGAAAATGAGTATTAAATGCCCATAACTATTTATTTGGCATGTGTTATCAGCTGTTGATAAAAAGGTTAGGTCTAACAAAAATGATGTATTCATATGGAGCAGCGTTCGTATTGTAGTGGCATGTTCTGCAGTCTGGTTCCAGTTTTGGTCTTAATTGATCTGATTAAACTGACTTAGTGCCAGTGTTTAACTCTGTTCTATATCACTGAGTAGACAAAACGAAATTATGCGTTTTTCGTATCAATAACAATAATCCGGAACATGCCAAACTAGTCTAGTTTCAAAGTAAGCACGTATTATGCTTGTGTTATAGGGTACTAGACAACTGATATGCATACTCGAATATTCTTTACAACTATCTAATAATAATAACACATGGGACATTCCACACAGCGCCATTTACTCCTAAAGTAAGCAAGTATTACGCTTGTATTATGGGTTAATGCACAACAGATATACATACTTAAATATTCTTTCTTTGTAATATATACAAATATGAATATTTTACACACAGAAACAAAACAAATAGACATGTTCATGCACACAAATGTCTCGGGCGGGAACCGAACCCGCGCCCCTTGGCTCCGCAGTTGGGTCATTAACCACTCGGCCAATCGGTCAGTAAAATCTAATGCAATCATGAAAACCGTGAAAATAAAAAAACGCTTTACGAAGCTTTTCATCCAAAGTCTGTTACGTCAGTCTGTCACGAACAAAAGTGGTCTGAATTTAATTAGTTGAAAAAATGGAAATTTCAGTTTTAATGTTTCAACACCCGACCGCAGACAAAGGCTGCCGACAACGGGTCCCGAACATGCTTCCTCAACAAGAAAATCTTATGTGAACAAAAACAGAGGGGTCAGGAAGTAAGTTTTAATAGAAGAACATAATTCATTAATATGAAAAACCAGGTCGCCTCTGTAAATACTGAATCTGACGGGGTATGTTTAACAAAATCAATGTAGCAGCAATCTACCGCACATTATACGCTTTGAAAGACCCGGATCAATAATTTCGTGTTTACATTCAATGTTTCACGTTTTTTTTTCTTTTGAAACTTCTCGTCGCTCTCGTAAAGGGAGACGTCGAATTTAAAAAAAAAAATTAGACCAGAACATTCGTACTTAACTTTGTCGCTGTATAAACATTTATTCGATAAATACAAAACGACGACGAAATAAATGTAAATTAAATTAAGTGAAATGTATTTAATTAAGCTGAGTATAAAATGATAATTAATTTAAAAAACTAGATTTAATCAATCGTCGACTTCGATTGTCATTTCATCTGTCTCGGCCTTGTCTCAGACGAGTAGTTAAATCTTGGTTAAATCATAACTAATATTTGGATACAGATTCATCACAATTGGATTTCTGTAACTGAAGCAAAGCTAGCAAGCACGGGCAGACCGTAATGAGATGTGTAGAAGTCGGTGATCCATTGAACAATGAACGTTCACATTTCTTTAGCCCTATTTACGAGTGTAGCCAGTAATGAAATTCATTCGGGTCCGCTTTTCGTTGTTGATTTGTTCGTGCTGGCAATGGACCACTCAGTACAAAATAAATAAAAATAGTACCAATAAGTTATCAAAACCGGTTTATTAGCATTTAAGTTCTTATATAATAAAAAAATAAATAAAATGAAAAAATGACGCTGGAGACGAACACTATGTTTATAAATTGAAATGAAATAAATTGAACGAAACTTATACATATTTTCTGAAACTTCAAGATTCAGCTCTGACCTTGCTACCTTAAATTCTATTCTATCAAGGAACATGTTTTGTTTCTTTTAAATATATAATTTTAATATAATAGGGGGTTAAACGGATGGGATTGACTACCTATGAAAGTTGATATCTGTCTGACTCTGTTACTTGTAGAAAGAAGAGAAGGTTTTCGTGTTATCAGCAGCGCCTCACCGACCAGTAGATGTTGTAGTAAAACAAGAATGAACTTACTAATAAAATAAATTTAATAAACTTTGTACAAAAACTATTCACAATATTATTGAACACAAGTCTATAGCATGACTTACGTACCTGAGTGCGGTGGTGTTTCTACTGGTAACGATTCGTATTGTTGCTAGGTATTTTATATGTTTTGTATTTTGTATTTGGCCAATCAGAAAACGTGTGTGTGTCATCCGAGAGTCCAAAGTATTTGGACCGCACGATGTCACGTGTACTGAACTAGCAGAAATATTGTTTTTAAATAAAAATAAATGACGGTGAAAAATTATCCGAAAATGTTGCGACATTGGGGTCACTGGTTTGGACTTTAGTATAAGCGGTCAATACCCTTATATATAACTATAATTTGAATTTTTTTAAATATATAATTTAAATTAAAAATTTTATTTAGTTTAATTTTACTTTGTGCTTCTCATGTTGCTGCCTGTCACAGAATAGCTGGTGCCGCTTCAGAGTCAGCCGTTCGCCTGAAATGCTCCAAATATAAGGACATAATAGTCAAATAATAATTTGTTGTGTTTGCAGTGGAGACGATGGTCCGAAGGTTCTGGTGCGTTCTCAAGTAAGATTGGCGCAAGGTTTCGATTGGTGTCGGGTAATTCTCTTATCAAAGTATTTTTTTACAGGACCAGCCTAGTCATTCAGCGTGGAAACTGTGCCAACGTTCTCGGAACTCTGCGATCGTCATTTCAAAAATATATGTAACGTTTTAATAGAATTTGTATAAATTATTATTATTATTTAAAAAAAAAACACTTAAGTTATGTTATGAATAATTATCCAATGGCTATACAATTCAAATTTTTTTTAACAAGTATGGAACAATAAAATTATCAGTAGATGTATCGTTTCGGTCGTTCCATCCAAATATATGAATAAAATTCACATTTATATTAAAACATCAAGAAAGTTTCCTAAGAGTTTTGTCCAAATCTAAACTAAATAACTATTAGAAATAACTTTAACTAAATAATGGTTTTCGTAATTCGAGCAATTCTTAACATGCAGTCCAATCTCACAAAAGATGGCCGTAGTTCCATCTAAATGCGTAAAACTTGAATTGGTAGATTCCGAAGCCTCGAGCAAATGAAATAAACGGTGGCACGTTTAATCGGAATTCTCCAAAATCTCTAAGAATGCAATGGGATAAGGGAAATCGGCACTCCGCTCTTGTAGAAATCGTAAATTTGGTCAATTGAAATGGCGTTTTAGTTTATTCGAGTCAGGTCGTAAACTCCGGCGTAAAATCAAGGTGACTTAACATACACTCAGCCGTTGATAGATAAATTTATATATTCTTTTGTTTTTGTAAAAATAGAGTCAAATCTCGTGACTGAATGTTATTTAATTTGCTTTGTATTTTATTTTGAATTTTAAAGTACGATAGGTACCATTCTGGTTAATTGTAACAATATGAATCTTAACGAGGTACAAGATACAATTATGTGGGGATATTCTCTTTCAAGTTACAAAGCATTGATTCATACATATACTAGGCATATTGAATACTATATGATACTGGCACCACTACTTAGGTATGTATACGATATATTTGAAAACCACACAATCGAATGCGTAAGAACCAAGTCATCTAAAACATTTCTATATCTGAACAGTCGCAAAACTTTCTAAAATTCTTTTTGAGAAAATTCTAAAATTTTGATGATTATGAGTCAGTCAGTCAGTGTCAAAATCATTAAATTTTGTGAATGTGAACAACAGTGAATTAATTATTTTTTTTAAATAAATTTTTAGTTAAACAGTATTTTAGGAATTCACTAATTTCCAATAATTAAGTAGTTTCGAATCTACCAAATCAATTTCCATAACAAATAATTTGGTAGGTACTTTTGATTTAAGATTAATCCAACTTCTCCAAAAAGGAAACTGCATAATCGTTACCACCTATGCGGTATGCCCGAGAGTACTAGGTTGACTTGAGAACACAGCTCAGCTTTATAAAAAGTGATCATTTCGAAATTTTATTCTCGGATTCATGGCAATTGTGCTTTGAGAATGAGCAGTACATTGAACGTAAATAAGACTGTCCTTTAGTAGTCGTGTTCCCCATAAAAGATATGGTTCTGAACTTACCAGGTTGCACCCTCGTGACCAGCTATTCTGATTTGGAGCATAGTAAATCAAACCACATCCAAGATTTATTAGTAATAAATATTTCTTTTCTCACATCCTCCATAGACTTTATCAAATAAAAATACGACTTTACCAATTATTTTTCTGTGGGGTCGCTTTTTCTATTTCTATTTTTCTAATTTCAAATGTGATAAATTCAAGAAAGTGAAACGGCCGTTAAAGTGTTAAATTTTGAGTAGAGGCGTGCTCGTCTCGATTGGAGCTTTCAGAAAGCCTTAACACATTGGTTTGGTATTGTTTACGTTTTATTTGGGTGTCTTACGTTTGTCGTTTATTAAATTTTTTTCTTAATTACTGTTTTTACCGCTTATTGAAATCGATGATTTCAATAAACGATATTATTATTATTATCGATAAGATTCAGTGGAATAAAAAAAATATTGTTTAAGCATAATAATTTATTTTTTATTATATAATGCTATGTTAATAAACTGACCACTTTATTCGTCGCTTATCATAAAAGTACTAAACATAAGTAGGTATAAAAATACAAATAGTTATTAGGTATGTTATTAGTTATTAGTTATTAGTTATTATACACATGTAAGTTCTTAAATTACTATATGTTATTAATACGACCACTGCAAACGATACTTACAAGTTTTATAAATTACATATTTAAGTAAATTCTTATAAGTAATTAATTACGATTTAGCACAAAATGAAACGACTGAAACTGAACTGAACTGGAAACCTCTGCGGATAAAATGCCATAACTGGTTTCTAATTAGTTAAGTAAACAACTAGCGCCTTCAGCGTAGGGTAGCGGAACCATGTGTTACACAAAAAAAAACCAAAGCTATATGACCACGCCCAAAATAAATGTTAGACGCTATATCATGGACTATTCTCCAAGCCATCTTTAAACGAGGGGCAGATCGTTAAATTATCTTGCAAGTTCTGAAACGATTTGTACAAGTGGGGTGAATGAGACGATTACATCCATAGAAAATTCTCAAACCCCAATTGGTTAGGTACTTTAAAAGCGACGCATTCATACCCGGTGGAGAAGTCAGTTGAAAGGGTCAAGGTTCGCGAATTGTGATACTGTGAGAGATAACACCATCAATAGTGAAATTAATAGTATGTTTTATACTAATATTGTGATAAATAAATACCTTACGTTCCACGTTTCACTTTTCCTTCATTCTGATCTTTCGAACCCTACGATAGTGCCGGCGTAACACTATCGGGTTTCATGTGTAACTTGTACGGTTTGTTTATCACAACTAGTCCTTAATGTTATAACCGTGAATTAAGATCGTATGGAACCTAGTCCAAACTTATAGAGCTTACCAAACTAAACAAAAAGTTGCTAGCGAACAGATGGTACAAACTGACGGTTACCGAGAAAAACATGTTAAAAGTTTCCTTGTTTTATAACATTTTTTTAACTTTTTGTTTGATTCGGTAAGCTCTACACGCTCTATATGTTTGGACTATGTCCAGCCGAACACGCTGTATAACAAAATACCTTTTTTGAATGGTAACTCTATTGATAACTTCCGGTTAAGTATGCATAATACTATCAAAAAAAGTGTTGATTTCTCTCAGAAAAATACGCAAGAAACTGAGAGACCATTTTACAAAAAAAAATGTTCTAACAATAAATGCTTAAAGATTAATATTATTGAAAATCACAGTTGAAAATAAAAACTGATAGATGAGCGGTTTACACCCATGGATTTTTATCACCTAAGTAGTTCGCTACTTTATAATAAGCTTTTGCATGAAGCTTTCGTTTTATTGTAATTTTAAACTTGTTAAGGAGTAAATCTTGAATGTCAACTGGGATCTTATTGTAAATGTAATGTAAATATAATGTATGTATGTAGTATGTATGTATGTAGACGGCAATGTCATTACGTTAATTCAAACGCTCACTCTCTTTTATAATAGGTAAGTAATTTAATATCGGAATCTGTAATTTCATGCTACTATATCACGCCTGCGGCCTTATTCTGGTAAATTAACGCAGCGCCGAGTTAGCGCCGAATACGCGTTATTTAAAAAATTCGTACTCTCGTCCTAGCGACCGGATTTTTGAAGCGCTACTTCGGTGTCGTGTTAAAAGTCAGAGTAGGGCCACTGGTACCTCCGCTGAGCTGGCCGCGGCATACGAAGGCAAATAATACGAGGCATTTTTTTTAAGTAAGTACCGTTTTGCGATTCCACCGCCGCAGCGCTACGGTTGGCGTTCCGCGCATACGCGTTGGTTACCTACATCTCTTGTCTACGCACTGACGCCATTACAGTCTAATTCTTCATTGTTATGCGTTGTTTACTGAGTATTTAAGATGCCTCCGATAACCGTGAGTCCCGCCGATTGTGAAGTACGGGCTGTTATAAGATTTCTTAGTGCTAAAGGCGTAAAATCGATCGATATTCATCGTGAGATCTGTGAAGTTTACGGACAAAACATTATGAGTGATGGAACGGTAAGGAAATGGGTGAGAGCATTTAAAGATGGCTGCACAAATGTGCATGATGAAAAACGGAGTGGGCGTCCCTCGGTCCTTAATGAAGATTTTCAATGGGAAACTCTAGATCATCCTCCATACAGCCCTGATATGGCGCCCAGTGACTACCATTTGTTCCTGCACTTGAAGAAACACCTGGGCGGTCAGCGTCTTCAAGACGATAACGAAGTCAAAACAGTTGTGATACCGTGGTTGTCAGGCGGCAGAATTTTATGAGGAGGGTATTCAAAAACTGGTGCCACGTTATGACAAGTGCCTCAATATTCACGGAAATTATGTAGAAAAGTAGATTAAGGTACAGGCTTCCATGTAAAAATTAAATTATTGCCATATCTTTGCACGTCTTTTTTTAATTCCAAAACGGTACTTACTTAAAAAACATGCCTCGTATTATAGGTAGGCATTAATAAATATTTTAGAAAACCAAATTAAAAGCAATGTTACATACCATTTAGTCGTTAAGTTGTTGTTTACTTATGAAAAAAAAATTGATTCCATTGCAGGGATACATACTGTTGAACCAAATTAATCTAAACATATTTCAATATAAACATTTCGTCTCCAATTTCGTACGATAATATCGGACCTTATGAAATTTCTACCCCTACGTAGCATTTTTATTTGTATCATTATTTTCATTGTCTTAGCTAAAACACAAATTGAAGGGATAGTCGTAGTCTATTAAATATATTCAGTGTCTACTAAGGACTAGCTGAACATGTATATTAAGAATATAAATATTTTCTTAAACGACTAAAAGTCATGTTTTAAAAGTGACGTCAAGTGTTTAAAGTTAACGAGGGTAATAAATTAAGTAATAAACTTCACTGAGTTGATATTTTTTTCGGTATCACGATAATCATTTTAGTCGTCTCGGGAATGTATCGCAAAATGTTATATGAACTTTTTAGACTTAAAAGCTGCTCGCGACGCGATAATTAAGCCACTTAAATCTCAAATGTCGAAGTTCAGAAGATATGCTTCCTTATGTCGTGTACGAGTAAGTTCTTCAAGAAATTATCCTCTAGGGCGAAATTTTCGACTATATCGAAGTGGTCCATGCGATCTTTTATTTCGAAATACATGTCCTGGGTTCTGCACACGTTTGATAAATGCTCATAGAATTCGCGCGCCTGGTTCTTGAAAGTGCGGCTGTCGTTTTCGCCGGCGAATACGTATATTCTGATTTTCCTCTCGAGCAAATGCTTGTAATCGTCGAACTGAGGTGACATGGCCACGGCCCATTCTTCTGGTAATCGGACAGCGTGATTGACGTACGTGTGCACGATCTCTCTGAGATCATATATGCCGGAAATGAGGAAAACCGCCTGCAGACGATGAGAGCCAGGCGTTTCGTCTAAGAAGGGAGCACTGGCGAGCAGCTTGGCTACTAGATGTGCGCCCGCCGAGTGTCCGGCGAAATAAACCCCTCTGGAAAAATAAAAAAAATTAATGTTTATTACTGTACTATATCTATAAGAACAACTATAATAAAATATGTATGGAGGGATCGAGTCTTCCTCTTCGTTATAGAATACAAGGACCTTGAGAATAAAGAGATATATAGAAAGCAAAATTACGTGCTATGTTATACCTGAACGTTTCTCTTAGTACATTGGTCATTTTATTATTTATCGGAAAACTCGGTAAAAATAAAGGTTAAGAGCTGTTTAACCATTCCGTAGGTTTGTTCCAGTAAAATGGCCTGATTCGCCTCCTAAAAAAATTAAGATGCTGGTAATGTATGAACGTTGCTCGTTTGCGTAATTGCATTTCTAAATGCTTTAGTGACCAAACGTATTCGGCTAACATTTTGCATATATGTTCTTCAATAATGTTTTAAGATATTAAGTTTTCAGTATTTCGACTAAGTTTCCGACAAAAAGTTAGAATAGCAAAGATTTAAATACGTATTTAGGCATACCTTTCTGTCCCTTAATGGAAATGTTTAAAAGAATATTTATTGTGTACAGGTACATACTTGTATTAAAACAAAAATTAGAGGGAATAAATTTGATTATGGAGACAGCACAAAGCGAAACGAACCTGTCTCAAATTTATAAGGCCATAAGGCCATGATTCGAACCCGGGCATGTACCAATGAGTTTTTCTGACTTAAGCAAATAACTATCACTGACTCTGTGCCTTGTAGAGCAAGTTAAGCAGTCGGTCCCGGATGCTGTCAATAGATGGCGGTCGTTACAATCTCCAACCCGCAGTGGAGCAGTGTGGTGGATTTAAGCTCCAAGCCCCCCTCACCCTGGGGGAGGCCTAAGCCCCTGCAGTGGGATGAAAATGGGCTGATGAAGTGAAGATGAAGAAGTAAAGATGGAGACAGAACATTATGATGTAGACAAAAATCTTCAAAGCGGTAAGTATATTTTATTTATGTAACCATGCAACATCCGAATCTAGCCATACAACAGCTTATTCTGATAATAATATTATTCTACTAATGATCCAAACTTATTTAGTATTATAAAACGGAAATGTCTTTTTTGTTTATTTGTTTCTTCTTGACTTCGTAACGCAGCATTGAAGATAGTAGAAGCTATAAAAAGTAACATATTCTACTGTTTATTCTGCTCTAACGTATTCTTTTTTTTAATATATACAACACAACAACATCTAGGCGCCAAACAAAGCATTAGCTTGTGTTTTGGGTACCGAGCGAAGACACCACATACATATAACAACCAAGACCCTGTACCAGTATCAATATTCATCATACAAATACTGACCCGACCTGGGATTCGAACCCGGGACCTCAAGCTTCGTAGGTAGGGTCGCTACCCGCTAGGCTAAGCGGTCGTCATATATTCATGGTATATATGGTATTCGAAACAAATCTTGATCAAATTTAGTGACGATCAAAACTTCGAGTTAGACAAGGATCAGTGGTGGAAATAGAACTCAAGAAGTGGTAATCTACAAGAACGACAATGGGAAATCTAAGATATATGTATGCTGCGTAGGATGAGCTGCCGGAAAAAGCTAGTGATACTGTAATGTTATTATAATTACTAACTTAGAACCCATTTTCTCAGCGTATTCGAAGACGAATTTTGCAGCATTTTCTATCTGCAGTACGATTTCTGGCAAAGTTACCGTCGGGCAAAGGTCGTAGCCTATTACGATGGTCTTGATTCGAGCAGCACGTAGCGGTCCTGCTGGGTACCTCGACAGCTCGCGTGACAACTCCTGCCAGTATCCTCCGTGTACGTACACCAATATTGGAGCCTCTGTGAAAAATTTAACTACAGTGAAAAAAAGTAACAATGAATCTCTTCAAAATTGTGTCCATATAGGTATTACACGCTGGGTCACAGTAAGTGTACAAAACAAACTGGTTTCTAATTTTGTTTTTATTTTGGATAAATAACGATTCTCATACACCGCTCAAAGTTTGTGTATAACTTCCTGCGTGTAAATGAGGTCATTCGATACGGGCTACGTAAAAATTATCCGTGCTAGCCCTTAGCCGCGCGTAAAATTGTATCAAAGGACGTCAAGACGCAAGCACCTTTAAATAATTGTAATTTTGAATTTTTGAAAATATAATATTCTTTCACTAAGTAAATACAAAACAACAATAGTAATTTATACAAAAAAATATAGCAAAAATCAATTAGTTTGTTACTGAAATATCGAGATATAATTTTTTCCAATTAGAGCTTGATTGATGTGGATGTATTTTTTTAACCAGAATCGATCAAAGATAGGATAAAGTTTTTAATTTTGATCCAGTAACTGTGACTTTGTGGCCTATTTTTACTGTTTTGCGATAAAATGTACTGAACTGTTTGTGTCGATAGTATAAACCTTTGCGTTTAAATTATGTTAACGCTATAGCGTTTATACAACGCTATCACGTTTTAGAAAGAAAAAAATTAAATTCATTTTTTTAGTACCTGAATTAAATTTTTTATCACTTTAAAGTATATCTCAAATTTCCAATTCATGTCCGATTCCTAATTACACACTAACTATCCAAATTTTTTGCCACTAGATATTGGAAATCAATCAAAGACTCCATTTTATTGGTGAAATTTTTACTATAAAATCATTTTCCTAAACACGAGAATGGGACGACCGCGATGTAGCGGAGAGGGGTATCATGGAAGTGGTCGTCGACCGACGCAATCGTCAGTTGCCCGCGCACTATCACGCTACCACGATAACTTTGGGGCGTCATATTTGAATATCTTAGTGCTAAGTGATTAAGGAAATACATGTATTTTATTAATTTCACCAAAGATCATATTAAGAAAGTTAGTAAAGTCGTTAAAATAATCTCTATGCATAAAACATGTTTAGCCGCAATATATGTTAAAATATATTTTGTAAAGGTTTACAATGTAAAGATAAACAAGAGGTATTTGTTATATATATATATATATAAATATATATTTATATACTTGTGGTACCCAAAGAAATACTTGCTCGTGTGTATTTTTTTAAATATTTTTAGTGATTTTTGGGTAATATATTATATATTAAATATACATAAAGTAAGAAATGATTAAGTGGGCGGATCTTGCTTGTCTGATATATGATCAGGTGGTGCTTATCATCCATAAAAATATGAATTGACTAGAAGCTCTCTCCTGCGTTTACCGTCTAACCACTCATACTCTAGCTAGCTCGTGTACAATGGCGAGTTTTAGTCCGAGATTCAGTGCGCAATGTCCTCGCGCGCAGTTCTTCACCCCCGCGAAATCCCTGCGCGCTGGTTTTCAACCCCGCAAAATTGCGTAATCTCACTTCGATACTGTGAAGTGACATTTATGATTCTATTAAAACTAAACGCTGTTGTCAAATTTATTTACCTCTATGTAATCATCCATTCATAAACTGTAATTTGTATTCGTTTATCAATAATTTGGCTTTATTCTTTCCTCCCCTTTTACATAACACCATTACTTTCGCCCTCTTCCCCCTTGGCTTTCAAAAGCTCTTGTTTTGCCTCTTTCTCAGTTTCTTTCGTTATAAGAAAATAATTCAGACCTATATACTTGTATTGCGTTTTCATATCTGACAGTGAGTTACGTGCCATGAATATTAACACTATGAAACGATTTCACAGAACATTGTAACATTGCGTTCACTGCTATATTTTTAATTTAATTTCAAATAGTATATTTGTTCCGTGCCTGGATCTAGAATGTCTATATATACATCTGTTATAAAAACATTTTAAATATATCTCTGTTATATAATACCAATTTAGTATCAATATAAGCTCTGCGTAATTTGGGACTGGATGACCATGGATGAGATACCCTAGATTTCAATACCTCAAAGAGCTAAAAAAATTAACGTATCACTGTAATCATTTTTATATGTAATAACTAACGAATAACAAGTTTAAAAAATAGAATTGCGTTATAGAGGCTGTTGTTTCAAGTGCATAAATCTAGCGCATGAAGAGGAAATTGATGTAATGTGTCACAAGCGCTTAAGCGCTGTGAAATTAAAACGACAAGACCATTATCGACGTTTATTCGCTCGATTCCGGTATGTTTACACGGATTATCCATTTCAGTTCGATTCTTTTCTAAATATACTTATGGCAGTGGGCTCTTACGAGAAATCTCGTAATAGCATCGATCGTGCGGTTGAGCAGATTTCATTTTATTAGAATAAATACGTGCTTAGAAAGTTTAAGAGAAAATGTATTGTTAACTAGCGACCGCTCGCGGTTTCCCCTACGTGGACTACCTGTTTGTGTTTATCGTAATTAAATCACCATTTTCGAACAGAAGTGAGAATCCCGTGCTATATAAGCTCACATTAAAATAATTAAATATTTAGAAATGACCTACAGACTTCTACTTTTATTTTATTTACATGTACAGAATAGATGAATATTTCTAAGATAAAATTACTTATATAGCGCATATGGCGTATTTAGATAGTCTAAATTACTTTGCGAAAAGTCCTCTATCTACTAATGAAAGTCCCAACAAAATTGGTTCAGTCGTTACAAAGATTAGCCCGGACAAACAAACAGACAAACAAACATTAAAAAAACGTGCGGTTGAATTTTGGTAAGAGGCAAATAATCATACGAGCTTAAAATATTTTTTGGCACGTTTGTGAACAGACGTCGATCAATTTAATTTGGTGGAAGTGTCTTGAAAACCGCTAGTAGGTAATTTTGAAACCTTTAATATGTAAGAAGCACTTGACATATGAGAATATTCTTTTCTAAATATATTTTATTGCCACTCACCGTTAGGCAGATCTGTTCCGAGTATATCCAGCTTCTGTCCGGGCGTAGGTCCATATTCGATTTCCAGCTTATGCGGCATATTGTTCACAGCCTCTTCACTCGCTGGAAAAAATAAAAGTAATTTTTTGTACGCAATAAATTAATTTTAGAGCATAACTGTCATACGTAGCGGAACAATAACCACTGTGTGTACAATAGGCACATTTGATCGTACTTGAGTTCACGCATGCCAATTCTGATTTCTTTAACCGGAAACGAACACATCATCCGCCCAAGAACATAATTTGGGTTATATTTCTACGTCACATCTGCCTCTGGTCTTACTCGAGTACCTAAAGAACGTTAGGTGAGCTAAGATAGAGGTTGTCGAATTGAGGATATTTGTGATATCACAGGTTAGTCACAGATGCATTAAGCACATGTTCCGTCAAGGGATATAAAAATGTTTATTACTCGTGCTTCTTCTTTTCGAATAAAATTATATTGTTGTATCGTTGTACAAAAATATTGTGCACGTATCTAAAATTCAAATTGTAGTTGGGAATGACCGCAAAAGGCATAAAGTTGGGGAGAAATTCTTATTTTATTAAGGAATTCAAGGCTTTGTTTTTTTTTTCATAGATTAATCACATTTAATTACATTATGTGCCGTTTTGTTCGATAACTTGTCTTGTAGGTAATGACATGATCTCGTGATTGTAGAAATTAGGGTTAAAAAAATGCAAAAAGTTGTTACAGTTTTCACTTGATGTTAACCTTACACTACCTAAAAGATTTTGAAGAGAGCGAAAGAAGTGGAAATCTTATGGTGCAAAATCAGGGCTATTATGATGGATGCATTAAATGTCCCAGCCAACCTCCAATTTTTCCTGAGTGATTAAATATGTGTTGGGTATGGCGTTATCGTAATGAAAGACAACACCCTTTCTATTGATAAATTATTCCGGTCGTTTTGCTAATTTGAATGCTTTAGTCTTATCAGCTGTTGGCAGTAAATGTCCCAGACGATGGTTTTGCTAGGCGATACATACTAATTATGAACGATTCCTTTTCAATCGCACAATACACTCAACACCACTATATTGTGCATTAATCTGAATTTCGCCATAGTCTGTGGAGCTTAGCAGCACTTTGACAATAATACTATCAAAGTGGTGCTAAGCTTTGCAAATAAACAATTTATATTTTATAACAGAAACTTCCATCCATCCATCCATCAGCCCACATTCGTCCACTGCTAGACATAGGCCTCTACCAGGGCACGCCACACCCCTCCATCCCCAGCCATATTCATCCAGCCAATACCGGCAGCTAGGTTTATACAAAAAAGAAACAGAAATTTACACCATTAAATTCATTTTAGCATTGACTAATACATTTAAATACCTAATTAAGAAGACCCCAAAAAAAAAAATCATTGCATAGTACATTCTACATTGTTCAAACCAATTTCTATAAAATATAGCTCGTTTTTTTTTTTAGGCGTTGCCCTTCAAGATCACTTGGGTCACTTCAACTTTGCACTTTACATGTACCTCTATGACAGTCTACCAGTATGTTGTAGAATTACTAAGCGAATATTTTTGGGTCATCGATGTTTTAGTGTCCAATTTTGAATTTACTCCGATTTTTCAGTTTTCGTGATCCTTCATTTGTGTGAATTCGTAATAGGTACTCCGCAGCAATTATATAACGTGTTGATAATAATTGTCAATTGTAACTATATAATAAACATTGCTTGTGTATATTGTAAATTTTTAAAAACTAAACTTTTTTTAATAATTCAAAGAGCCGTCAGCTATCAGACCTTAACAAAACAATAATTTATCATACACTGTTTCTATTGCAACAACAATATTAAGCATATATTTAAACGTATACAACTTTTAATAATTTTGAAATACTCTTTTATTTGCGTAAATTCATATATTTTATAAATCTACTTAAATTTACTAAGTCAATAATTGAATTCCGTAAGATCAATACAAAAAATCGGACGGAGAAACTGTTGAAAGTTCAAGAGTAAGAAAAATAAAAGTTTTTTTTCTTCTTTTAAATAAAGCTCACAACTCCGAGAAACGAGATCCGAAAATCTTTAAATTCTTTCCAATAATAGAAATTGTTACCTGCAGTGACGTATTTGATGTGATGTCGCAAAACTTCTTGAGCGGAATCGAACCTTTGAGACCAAGTACTCGGTGAATACTCTTTGTCCATGTCTGCCAACGCTTCGTCCGCAGTCGACATATTTTCTGTTTGGAAATAAAACGTTCGATTAACAATGTACATTATTGAGGGGCCTAAATGAGTGGTAAAATTATTATTTTTTGCCACTACGTAGCGCCACCGAAGCGAGAGGCCTACAACAAATATCACTTTCAAACTTATATCGAAGGACTTGTAATTATATTCTGATTTTGTGTGGTATTGAGTATTGAACTTTAAAAAACCGTTAATATAAAACTTGACGCAAATGACTATAATTCCATCGAATTCTAAAATTCGATGTAATTATAGAAAATAAATTAATTTTTTTTACGTGGGTTGAATCCGAGCGTGTACCAATGAGTTTTTCTGACTTAAGTATATAACTATCACTGACTCCGTGCCTCGGAGAGCTCGTTAAGTAGTCGGTCCCGCACGCTGCCAATGGCGGTCGTTACAATTCCCAACCCGCAGTGGAGCAGCGTGGTGGAATTAAGTTCCAGTCCCCCTCACCCCAGGGGAAGGCATAAGCTCCTGCAGTGGGGTAAAAATGGGCTGATGAAGTGAAGTGAATTTGTAATTCACTCACAAAAATTATATTATTCAAAATTTGATATAAATTAATGAGTATCCATGAAATAGAGTCAAAATAATTATAAAACTTAAAGGAAATTCTGACAGATGAGTTTTCGTGAAGAACTTTATTTTGATGTCTTCAATCTACCGTGAAAACTATCCTCAATTTAAACCAATAGGATTTGTTTTAAGGGGCCTTTTTTGCAGTTACTTCAATAATATATATTTTTAGAAAAAAGGTGTTATGAGCGCAAAATATAATGTAAGATTAGTGTCGACTATGTGAGTCAACTGCTAACACAGTAAACAAAAATCGGAATTCTCGGCACGTGAACTAAGATCAAACTTGAACATTGTCGTACGATGAAAAAATTAAATGATAAAATTTTCAAGGAAATGTAAAATTTATAAAATTATTTTTGTGTGTCAGTTGATAGGTACTCCAGTTCTATGACTTCAATAAAAGTCCAATATGTACTTATATGTGCATAGTTTTAGACATAACTATACCGTTATTTTGCTCATACCTCTACCTACAAATAAAATATACTTGTATTCATTAATATATTGACGACCGCTTAGCCTAGTGGGTAGCGACCCTGCCTACGAAGCTGGAGGTCCCGGGTTCGAATCCCAGGTCGGATCAGTATTTATATGATGAATATCGATACTGGTACCGGGTCTTGGTTGTTAAATGTATGTGGTGTCTTCGCTTGGTACCCAAAATACAAGCTAATGCTTAGTTTGGGGCCTACACGTTGTTGTCATGTGTACGTTATTATTATTATTATTATTTCGAATTAATTTCGAACATTTCTAAACTAGGTTAAATAAAAAAAACTATAAAAGTGTAGACGACCTATGAACACACTATTATGAAAATATTACACTCCGCGGTCGGATAACAAGTCTTGACCTTTGAATATATAACGTCTGGATAGACCTTCGCAATAAAAATGACAGGCCAGCTTTAACATACTTGTGTATGTGACTCAACAGACCACATATTCTCGCTACGTCATATCAACTATATACAAATCGTCTCTCTATGCATGAATTATAACCGAACGGTTGGGTGATATTTTTGTCTACGTCGTTCTTTTATCCGGACATATAAACAAAGGTCTTGATGAAATCCAGTCCAGATGAAATAATAGCAGTAATTCACGACGCGTTGGCAGCGCACATAGAGAAAATTAATTTGAGAGCAGCGTTTGGTTTTAATGGAGTCATAAATGTCATTTCACAGTTTCGAAGTGGTTGCGGGGATTCCTCAAGGGTGAAGACTGGTGCGCGGGGACCTTGCACACTGAAATTTGGATTAAAAGTGGCCATCTTACACGAGCTAGCTAGAGTATGAGTGGTTAGACAGTAAATGCAGAAGAGGGCTTCTAGTCAATTTGTACTTTTATGGTAGCGCAGCATGCTTACATAGATTTTGGGACCTTGCAAATGGAATATCAGTTTTTTTTTTCAAATTTATCGAAAAATAACGCAACATAACAAAAATATCCTTCCTGTTCGTTGAAAGCGAACATCAATTTTAGGCCAAGTTTTCTTTTTTTTATTACTATAATTATGTCCTAATAACTAAAAGTTTTAAGTAGGTACATGTTTATTAGATAAGCTTTAAAAAAGTTTACAACTAAAAAGACAGAGGCAGATTAATCTAAAATTTACATCTGAAAAATGAGTATAACCTATAATAACATTGCTTCAGAACAAGTGTGTTTACCAATTACCAGTTTCTTGTTTTTAGAGTTCCGAACATGAAAAGAAAAAAACGGAATCCTTAAAGTATCACTTTGTTGTCCGTCTGTGTGTCAAGATCCTTTTTCTCACGAACACGTTGAGGTATCAAGTTGAAATTCATATAAAATACTAAGGTCTACCGTCCCTTACAGCTGTGAAAAAATCAAACTTCTAAGCCTACGCAATCAAAGGATACAGCCGTTTATGCTGCTAATTTTCTATACTCGCAAGGGAATCAAAACCTACAGGGTACTTCTCGTAAACTCAGAATTATGAAATTTGGTACGAAGCAAAGTCTTATAGCACAGATAAAGGGAAAATTGCGAAAAGCATAAATTTTTAGTTACATCATATAATAAAAATATTTTTAATAATTTGAAACTTACGACCCCTTTCCTCACGAATACGTAGAGGTATTACATTGAAATTTATATATATCAAATACTCGGGTCTATAATATCTAAGCTGTAACAAAATCAAACTTACTTTTACTTATATACCGACAGGTTCGTACGGAACCTTCAGTGCGCGAGTCCAACGCGCACTTGGCCGGTTTTTTGTGATTGATATAGTTTTAAAATTACATCACACGGGAATTTTATCAGTAGCCTGCATGAAGGTATATAAATCATCATTTAAAAAAAATGTTGAATATTACGTTATTATTTTTGTGTAATAATCATTTAGTGAAATTCCTCGGTTTACTGATCTTTCTACATTTTGTTAAAAAGTTTATATACAAAGTCTTCACATCACTACATATCACTACATACCTATTATAAAATAAAGGCCCCCGACGCGTTTGTCTGTCTGTCTGAACGCGATAAACTCAAAAACTAGTAAACGGATTGGCATATTATTGATACCAATGGAGAGAGTGATAAGAGCAAGGTTTACGTGTATAATTTATTAATGTTTTGTGGAAATTTATTCAAATATGACGATTATTGTTGAAGAAGTCGGAAAAAAATCAAACCGGCTGGGAGCTTTCATCGAAAACGCTATCTAATCCTTTTGAGATATAACAATATAATGTATGGAGAAATTATGTCTCTTTTAAAGGACTAAAGAAAAGTCCGCGATGGCATATGTCTTTCTTTTATGGATAACTCACTATACCTATTTTTATGTTTAATAAATGGTGTCATACGATGACGTAATTGGAAAGCAAATTTGTACGGATACAATATTAATAATAATAATAATAATAATAATAATAATAATAATAAGCCATTATTTATTTTCCTTTCACATACATTTTTTTTGTTAGTTAGTTAGTTAGTAGTTTACAATTGTTGATTAAATAATTAGTTTAGTGGTAGTTAGTTTAAGTAAATTATTTATTTATTTAAATGGATCCCTCTTGGGTGAAGGTGAAGGAATTAAATCCAGTCCACATGTTCGACGCAACAAGCTGATACGACACTACGACAGAAAAAAACATTATGGCTTATATGCTTTGCTGCCCGTGCGAAGCCGGAGCTGGTCGCTAGTATAGAATAAATAATAAAAGTCAGTAATCAGTACAACGTTTTTAAATTGTTTTCTTTTCTTGTTGTTGTTTGTGTTTAATCGAAGATACACAGCGTATAAAAATAAACCAAATAATTAGAATGTTGTATTTATTCGAAATACTGTTCGAACAACCTCAATCTTCAACTCCAATGAAGCACTGTCATGGCGGCCGCGTAAGTATGTGTGAGTGGAACTTTGTAGCGCACTGGTGGTCGATAGACTTAGGTACTATGGTATGAGTGTGTACAAAATGCTTCGTGCGTGCATAGCCAGCTGACTTAGTAGGGATAGTTAGTTCGTGATGCTACGTCTGGGTGTTCCTAGGTTCATAGGATAGGCACTTTATTGTGGCGGATTGCTACTATAATTTATGAGAACGTCTATTTTTATATTCTATCGTATAGTGACAATCTCGAGAGTTCCTCAACTCGTAATTTCACCAACAAACATAATTCACAGCGAAGTAACTAACTGTCGTGATAGCCCGAGCGCAGCAAACCTGTTCGAAGTTTAGAAGGGCGTGCGGCCGTGGTTTGAATCCGTTCGTGTACCAATGAGTATTTTCTAAGTACATAACTATCATTGACTCCGTGTCTCGGATAGCACGTTGAGTCGTCGGTCCAGGGTGTCATCAAGAGATGGCAGTTGTTAAAATCCACCAACCTGCATTGGAGCATCGTAGTGGATTAAGCTCCAAGCCCCCTCACCCAGGCCTAAGCCCCTGCAGTGAGGCATAATGGGCTGGTGGAACTAACTCATATTATTGTAGAATTTTGACATCATCATTGTCGTCATCATTGTCACTTAAAATACACCGACATCCCACATTCAAATGACACGTTTTCAATTGTGTCACTTTTTATATTCAAAGGTTCGAAAGTTCTCGTGCCTATTGAAATACTTCTGTGAAATATAATTTTTTAGCATTTTGAAAATTAGTGATGGGAAAATGTCGGTAATCCATACAGAGAACGTGCATGTAGGTAACAAAATTATGACAAAATATTGTAATGCTCGTGGTCTATCACAGGGTTGAATGGACTTCGTTGATTTTTCCACCGAAAGATGTCTGTAATCTGGTTATCGCACTCAAAGTTTCCCGCGGGATAAGAAACTAATCAGGCTTCGATATTAAAGTACCATAGAGGAGAAGAGCGTATTTTTTGTAAACAAGAGTTAAGAGTTGAAAAATCACGATTAAATGGATGTTATGTAGATGGCATATGCACACGAGTGTACTCGCGGGCAAAAACTTGGCGAATTGGTATTGACTGCATTTTCTAATATGTTATTAAAACATATTTTCTGTTGTTTATGAACAAAACGTATGCTTCATTGCGTAGATTAAATATATATATATATATTATTGAAATCTTTTCTGAACTTTAATTGATCTATCACTTTTTCACATTATCTTTCAAATGAGGTTATATTATAAATATATTGGCGCTAGTTTTCTTTTAGTTTTCGATTTATTTCAAAAAGTAATTATAATTAATTATAATAAAAAAAAAACAAATGGGTCTGATTAGTGTCGAATTATAAGTTCTTTTTCGTCATGCTTAAAAATGGCCAGTCAGTCGCCGCCACATTAGCTCAAAATTACACAAGAAGAATATTATCTACTGATAATAAATATGGATACAATAAACACAAAATAATCGTGAGGTAATATTTATAACGAAAAATGTTTTCATTCCATCTGTACTGATAAAAGTATTGGATGTGAATACAAGAATTTCAGTCAGCGATTTCGTTCAATATCCAAAATAGGGCGATGTAACACAGTCAATTATACATACACCGTCATTCGTGTCGCGCCTTCACCTTATTAGTCGCGCTTTTACGGCGTTTACTTTCATATAACGAAGTAAACATACATGAATCGAATTCCAGTGGAACGTATTTTTTGTAAGACAGGCTTGTAATTCCATAGGTAGACCTCCTATATATTTTCAGAATTGATGATAAATTAAACGGGTGATAAAGTACCGATAAAGAAACAAAAAAAAAATTTAATATAAAACCCTTAGTTCTTTAGTTTTTATAATTTGTCTACAGAATAATTACATAAATAATTAGGATCATAGAAGATGTCGGGCTAAAGCCCGATTACATACACAGTTGGAGCAATGGCGGACATACGACCGACAGACGGACGGGAAGCGTTAATTAGCACAAATAGATTTGAAACAGAATTGCCCGTTTATCGGGAAAAATAAATAACTATAAAATATTATAAATTTTATGTTGAAACAAAAACAAAACTGGGGCCTAAAATGGGGGATGTCCGAACGAAAAATGTGTTGTGCCAGATCAAAAACATAAGGTTGCAAATTATTTACATAAAAAAGTGAGGCACGTGTACACTTCAGAAACTAAACTTTCATGATGAACTTTATAGCGTACAAAACAAGGTCGCAAACTGTCCAAAATAATAAATGTGTTAAATTATAAAAGTATTAAGTGTCTCATCACTGGTACCTCCTATAGGACACAAATACAACTTTGTATGAAGTATAATGCTTCTATACTTTCAATAACCGCCTGTATATATTTGTTCCGCACAGAATATTAAAATTTTACTTTCTATCAAAAAAGTATAAAGTTTAGATTAATAAATACTAACGTGTTACCCACTACCTATTGGAACCAAGCTGTAAAATCAAAAGTCCGTGACCTCCAAAAAGCGTTCTGTTCATATCTTATTATTGTTGTTACAATGTATCCATATGTCCGGTATAACTAATCTTAGGAACAAAAGTACTTAAAACAATTAACTTACCAGAATCTTCATTCAAGATATCATTTTGCGATGATCTAACCAAGGTTCCGTAGAAACAATTTTATGTTATCCTACATTATATTAAGGTGATAAGAAAAAGTAGCGATATGAACAAGGCCTCCAGCAAATAAAGCAACCCTATACGACACGTAACACAATTTGAGCAGATACGCGCGCACCAGCCGTGTGAAATTTTCATTAATTTGAATGATAATGGGTGGCTCTTTGACATTTGCCGAGAGGGCCCAAGACTACAATTCATCTAGAGCCATTAATTAAGGCCGAGTACAGCTCAGCGAATCCAACTTGATAAATTCTTAACAGCTATAATTACCAAGCGTTTTCTAATTTAGGAGGTATTACTAGTTGTATTTATTTTATTTATCCAAATAATCAAAAAGGTTTTACAATGTTTTAGTCTTACACTATAGAAAACAAAAATAACACACCGAAGAGTGAAATTAAAGCGAAAATAACTAATAAATTAATACGGATAGTACAACAAAAATTAAATAAACAATACAGTAATGAAATGAATCGAATAAAAACAAAAATAAAAGAAAAATGTATGATACTTAGAGATACTAACTATTGATGGAAGTGCATAAGTAATTAACTAGTCTATTAAAAATATTCTCTTGCGAATCGCCGTCTGAGAAATGCGGAGTTGATGCAGAAAAGTCAATATCCGATAGAAGTTAAAAAAAAAAACCGGCCAAATGCGAGTTGGACTCGCGAGCCGAGGGTTCCGTACAAACCTGTAGGTATATAAGTAAAAGTAATTTTGATTTTGTTACAGCTTAAAGGTATTATAGACCTTGAATTTCGTTTTAATACCTCTACGCGTTAATGAGGAAAGGGGTAGTATGTTTGAAGTTATTAAAAATATTTTTATTATACGATGTAACTAAAAGTGTATGCTTTTTGCAATTGCAATTTGTCTTTTATTTGTGCTATAAGACGTTGCTTCTTACCAAATATCAAGATTCTGAGTTTACGGGAAGTACTCTGTATGTTTTAATTCCCTTGCGAGTATTGAAAATTTGTAGCACAAACGGCTGTATCATTTGATTGTGTTGGCTCAGAAGTTTGATTTTTTTATAGCTCTAAGGGACACTAGACCTAAGTATTTGATATAAATTTCAGCTTGATACCTCTACGCGTTTTTGAGAAAAAAGGGTCTTGACACACAGACAGACGGACAACAAAGTGATCCTATAAGGGTTCCGTTTTTTTGTTTTGAGGTTCGGAACCCTATAATTAATTTTGTCTATAATGAGCGCACCCTTTTCAACAAAATTATGTATCATATGCTATTTGACATGCTAAAGTATAACAAACTGATGACTGTACTTTTGGAATTTCGGGAAAATACCGATTATTGCCGGAGCCATAGTAAATCAAAGTATGTATTTTTACGATGCGCTCGTGATGTCACTCGGTGCCGCTGCGTACAAATTATCCATGTTAGCCCATACTAATGTAAGCGAGTGACTTCATTGCACGATTTATCTATTTAAAAAAAATTATTTTTGGCATTTTTGTAGATACCAATAAAATTCTTTCACTTAATAGTTTTTCTTAATAATTATAACATATTTCTGTAAAAAACCAAAATGACAAGATTCGCTCATTGGTACGAAATGAAGAACAAAGTAATTCAAACTTCGGTGGTTGTGCTCGATAAAAATTATGAATAATAAGTTCAGCGTTATCTACTAAGCCGTTAGTAAATACACATTAAATAGCTACAAAAATTAATTCAAAAAGAAAATCGTAACAATAGTGACGTGAAAAAATCTAGACTTCGTATACTATACAAAATGTTGCTTTGCGCGATGAAGAAAGGTAAAGGACCGTGCTGAGTTATCACCGCTACGTGATCAGCTCGCCCGCAGCTTAATTCAATTAGCTAAACACATAGCATTCTATTTGTTAAAATATATACTCTACAAACAGAAACTGTTTTCACTAATCAAAGAACGTCCATAAACTACGTGGGTCTGTATTAGCTTGTGGCGTGGGTTTTGGCTTGGCCCTCAGTCTTTTTCAGGTGGGATATGTACGTTTTTTCCTATCGATTCCAAAAAACGTTTTATGGTTGTTTTTTTTTTTACCAAAACTATTCTCAAAATTACGGTGAATTATATTTTAAATATTCTACATTTTAAAAGTTGCACTAAATAACTGTGATATTATAACCCGTTACATGTTGTTTATCTATCTGAATGACAGTCATGCAAACGAAAGTATATTTTTCTCAACAAAATGGAATCATTAAAGCAAAAGGGCATTCAAATATTACTGTTTAATTTTATTTATGTTTAAGTTATTATGTAGTGTCGTGATAGCCCAAAGCGAAACGAACCTGTCTAAAATTTATAAGGCCATAGGGCCATGGTTCGAATCCGGACGTGTACCAATGAGTTGTTGACTCCGTGCCTCAGAGAGCACGTTTATGTGCTTTAATTTTACTTTTGACTTAACATAAACTTAAATAAACTTTAAAAATGCCAAATCTGACACTCCTCCGTGCGCGCGATGTGCTCGAAAAATGGTACAACGTTTATTCTTCACGTATTAATATATAGACTATCAAATAAAGTGGTGCGATTCCGTGTTATATTGACATATTTTTCAAAAATGTAAATGTGCAGTTTTGTTTGCTTGAAAAGCGTCATCATCATCATAAAAGAGCTCATCAACCCCTTGAACGCTTTTCGTTATTTCTCGTAGTTTAGGATTTGGTCATACAGTTCCATCTCAGAAACTCATCCTTCTCACATTCCTCCGTTCGCGTAGTAGGTAGGCTTAAAAAGGGGTCTAAAGCTTTTCCTTTATGTATTTATATATAGATTTATAGCTCGAATAGCCTTTTTCTGCAGAATTATATTTATTCTTTACTTTTTCAAATATTTGTAGAATTGAAAATAGAATACATTAAAAATACTTTAAGTAGAATTCACTTGCGTTACATTTAAATATAATCCACATGCGCAACAAGCAGACACGACACTACGATAGAAAAAACACTACGGCATATATGCTCTGTTATCCGTGCGGAGCTGGGGCGGATCACTAGTTATATACAAAACAAGATTTGCAGATGAAATAGAAGACAAACGCTATCCTGAATAATGAAAAGCTTCTTTCTTCTCAGCTTCGATATCGCTGTGAGAAACATTTATTAAGTTTTTTTATGAATAGTTATTATAGCTTTATGAAATAATGGGAAAAAATTCTATGACCACCGAAAAGACAAAAGACGCGGCGGATTCATACTAACGTGATCAAATTCATTTATTTCTGAGCCGGTCTTTGATTACAGCAGATCACCAGACCTTAACATCATTTACATAAAGTGAATTCACAAGACGTAGATTGCTTCGTGTATAAATAAACAGGCATTATTATTAGTCCTTTCATGGCTTGCTCGCTAAGTTGCGTCACCTCGGCTTACTTTGGAAGGGCATGGCTTATTGTTTTATAGACAAAAGTAAAGTTTTGGGGTCCACTCTCGATGCGAATCAAGCCCCATTCGATATAAAATTTTCGGGCTAAGGCACCCACTCACCTACCTATACATGGAACGATTATACAATTTCAATCTGTCGTCGTCGTCGTCCAATTTCAGGGTCGTACAACGAATCGAACGTGTGAGACGTCTACATTACAGGACCAAGATGATTGAGACAGCGGCATGAGGGCACGTACAAACAGAATCGGTTCGAATATGTGACGTTGGCGTGGCACTCAAATGCGATGAGATAGGTACGTCTATTCAAACAAAAGCGAAAAGACATGATTGGTCAGACAGCTGCATCACGGTAGTTAATTCATTTTATAGAAAAATTAAATTTTATTGAGCAAATCAAATTGAACTGATGGACGATGGGGACGAAAGATTCTTGAGTGGAGACCACGAACTGGCAAACGTAGTGTGGGACGCCCGCCGGCTCGCTGAACCGACGATATAAAGCTAGCTGCCGGTAGTGGCTGGATGAAAATGGCTGAGGATAGAGAAGTGTGGCGTGCCCTGGGAGAGGCTATGTCCAGCAGTGAACGAATGTGGACTGATGGATGGATGGATGAGCAAATCGTAAAACTGAAAAGTTGTTGACATATATTTGCAAATTTTCGCATGTCATTTCGATTTGTTGTGAAATATTATAAATTTATTGGTACACATCATACAGATCTCTTCTTTTTACACCATTATTACATCAGCGGATGTTCCGTCACTACGGCGCTGTGTAGTATATTATATACAGTAGTTCACTACAACTGTATTCTGAATTGTACATGCTCTCATAGTCTACATTGAGAAAAGTGTTCACCATCAATCAAGCAATGGATGAACCCCGTAATGAAAAACGAGAAATACGAAGAAGAAAAAAATATGCGTCATCGTAAATTATGATTCCTGTAACGTGATTATGATGACGTGTAGTTTCACTTCTTCATTTTTCTCGTATTTATGATGATCTTGATCATAAATTGTTCTACTGATCTTGAATCATCATATTTTTTGAAGAACACTTTTCTCAGGGTACGCGCTGACATTATATTCAATTTACAAGAAATAGTATTCTATTTTTCGGAGCAATTAGCAGTGACATTTCAGTTTAAAAAATTTAACTTTTCCATGAACTTCATAAAGATAGGTACGTCTATCATTCCTTTGTGGTCCTCGACAACATCGCAGACTCTCAACAACTCTTAACATAGCATTCGATAACATCAAAACCGTTCAGAGGCTGTCGGCGAAATGAATAATTCAATATCTAATCTTTGATTCCGTTTTCAATCCGAAGCTAATGAAATGAAACCTGAATATCGGTCTATTTGAATATCAGTCGAACTTTAACGTCTGTGACCATTTGATCTAAACGACAAAACGACAAAAACGAAATATTGATTTTTGGAGTTGAGTTTGGTGGTCATCATTTCGGAATTTCGGTATGCCTGAAAAAATTTCATAACAGTTCCATTGCGCAAAGTGTACAGTCGTCCCTAAGCAAATTCAAAATTATTGTAAAATATATATTAATTGAAAAGGGCGTTTCATATAATTATTTATGTTTAATTTGTTGAAATGTTAAAGTGTTTACTTTAATTTATATATATATTTATTTTAAGGCCATAGGGCCATGGTTCGAATCCGGGCGTGTGCCAATGAGTTTTTCTGACTTAAGTACATTAACTATCGCTGACTCCGTGCCTCGGAGAGCACGTTAAGCAGTCGGTCCCGGACGCTGTCGATAAATGGCGGTCGTTACAATCCCCAACCCGCAGTGGAGTAGCGTGGTGGATTTAAGCTCCAAACCCCCCTCCTCAGCCCTGGGGGAGGCCTAAGCCCCTGCAGTGGGGTAAAATGGGCTGATGATGATGATGATATTTATTTTAATTGTAATCTTTTAATAAGAGTGACTGAAATATGAGTAATTGAAAAATTTATGATTTGAAGGTGCATGTAATTGTGCTGCTTGAATAAAAATATTCTTGAGCTGGTGACAAACCAGGATTAAAATATTTTTTATTGTAATAAGCAAAATTCATAAATTAATAATACATATTAGCTATTGCAATCCAAACCATTAAAATTGAACCTCTCACTGAGCCCTGAAATAAATTCAAACAGTCAGCACTATGTAGAAAATAGAGAAAATAGAAAATAAGAACTCATAATTTTTTTATAAAATCTGCTAAATAATAGGTTAGAAAATATCAATAGTGTATTGCATAAAGTATACCTAAACTCATTTTATTACGCGATATTGTTATTCAAAAATTTTCACTCAGTTGTAAAACGTATGAGCATTTCTCAAGCCGTTGAGTACCCAAACCACTAATTCACGTTACAAATAGCTGCGTCTCACGAACCGTCATCATACAATTGCTAGATGAAGTCAGAGCCAATAAATTCACTTGAGAATCGAAAGCTCGCGATGAAATGGTTGTGACTTGAAGTGATTCGAAAGCTGAATTTTATTTAATAAGTGATACAGTAGATAAGCCTGTTTCAAAGAGACGCGGGCCGCGGCAGCGGCGCTGGGTGTCGCGAGCATCCGCTGACATACTTCAGCGCTTCATCTACGCGGTCTAAGTTGTCGTCTTTGGACGTGCCTATCTGGTTATTAAGACGATGGTTTTGTTGAATCCATCCATACATATTCCAAACACAACGGTTATATTCGATACAGTTAACTATAGAGCTGGGAAAACGTCCTAAAGGATAATGACGTGCAGACGACGCCGACGGTCCGCACGTCTGATTCACAGTAATGTAAACATTGCAAAAATCTATACATTTTTGATTAAAGCAAGTAACTTGGAAATCTTGGAAATTTTGCTGGATCAAAATTGCCCATGGTAGGTAGCGGGTAGCCCACGGCTTTTGAACCTCTGGGGCTCTGGGGTCTCATAGTTACACTACACCGAGAACGTTCAAAGAATTATAACTGCTAGGCGCGGATACCGCGTTGTGACAATAAAAATGTGAGCAAGAATAATAGGTCGCAGATCGAATATACGCCAGTGGGTGCTTTGAAATATACACTGTGAAGTAGGATTCGTGCAGAATTCGTGTCACTCATATGTGAAATTCGTACTAGAAAAGAAAATAAAAATTCTGATATCACATGCCATATGTAATTTAACAAATTTTCTATTAAAACACCGATCGTTTCGAAGATCTGAGCTGCTGAAATAAGTATGACTTCGAGCTTGACTTTGTTATCATTTTTATTAACTTAAGAACGAGAAATTCTCGAATATTCTAATATGTAATTTGCACATTTATTTAGTATTTTTGAAGTATTTTGAAAAATACTCATTAATCAACATGAGAATTGTTTGGCCGCTATAATTTCTAACCTAAACGGCAAATCCATTTAAAAAACCATGACTTATATATAGGGTTCCGTATATGTCAGAAAAAATCTTGAAAGCCGTGCGTCAAATCTCTGTTAATATCTATGAGCTATCTCGAATAAGATCAGAATTAGAGTCCATTAACAAACGTGAAATACGTTCAAGCGACGACCCTAATCAACCTCCCGAACTTATTTAAATACGAATAGATATTGTAATTCCATTATGGTATTAGCTATTTTAAGTTTTCTTTGTCTTCACCGCGTGAAACGATATGAAATTGAATTTACTCAACTTTATATATGAGTTACCAAAAGTAGGTACCTTTCAATCGTCGCTTGCATTGCAACTTGCAACTTGTAACCATTTGACCCAAACTTTGGTGGGAGGCGTACAATACAACGCTCCTTCACCACTTTTGATTTTTAATACTCATTTAATCTCGAATCAATGAATAATTTGCTTTAGCTTAATTTATCGTGGTAAATACATGTTTTCTTTTCTAGACTTAAGCCTTGCTAGATCTCGGCAACACCCTGGAACCGATCCAGATTGCTATTCCCTGGATTTCAGGCCTACTTTCTTTCTATATTATTACAAAGGGGCCGTTGGTTTAGACGTAAGACGCATAGAATATCTTGTTTTCAAAACCAAGGTGTTTTTACGTGTGATATTTATTGTACGATCGTATCTTAACAGAATCATCAAGATACTTCGAAACGGTCGAAAACCCGAGCGAGCCGAAAGATGATAGACGTACAGATTAATTATGCATCATTAGCATTGTTTATTAAAAATATTTTGTTAAGTTACACTAAAAAAATACAAAAAATGTAATTGTACAAAATTAAAATAAATTGACACTTAAAGATGACCAGCAACTATATTTTGGTAATGTTATCATCATCCACTACATGATATACTTAGGCTTCTCCCGAGGCTCGCCATCACATACAGTCATCCGCCTTTCGCATCCAACTAACCTCGGTATGGTGATTTAGGTCATCTGTCCACCTGGCCGGGGGGCGTCCATCCGGAGATTCTTTGCACCCCCTGCCTTTCCGTTAGGGTTAGTTGCCTCTTATGACACGCTTCCCTGTGGCGGTGGGAAATTGTTTTCTTTGCTATTCCCACACAGAATTGATGTGAGCGCAGTGAACCTGCTTCGAGTTTCGTAATGTAAAACTTTATTTTATTATTTATTTATTACATTTTAAATGTAATTTCATAATTTTTATTTGGTTTTCCAATACGCGTGTGAGTGTGCATATTAAATTCTACTTCACGGCGAGTATGTCGAAATATCAAGTGGCGTAGTCTGCAAATGTTTTTTGCTCACAATTTTGTGGTTACAACGCGGCATTTTATACTTATTATTATTTTTATTTTTTTACATTCATGGGTCGTAATTATATTTATTTTATAGTAATTTGTACGATTTTCGTGAAAACGGTTTAAGATAATTTTTATTGTGCTAAGTTTTTTAAGTTCTTTCGAAAACTGAATTGAAATTCAGTGAGCTTAAAAGCCTCAAAATATTTATCACATTTAAAATAGCACGAATTTAATTTGTTTTTCAGATTCAATTACTATAATTAGCACTGAACTAGCCAACTGAACTTAATTTAATAAAAAATATTTAAAGCTTCACCAATGGGCACTGTTCAAAATTTTGCAACATGGTGTCATATTTTTTCTATATATAGGAATAGGTATCCTTAATCAACAGAGGCCGAGAAAAATGATTAAAAAAATTAAATGTTAATATGACGCACTAGTACATGCAGTGGTCGACGGCCATGCAAACAAATGCAATACGTAGAACATCGTAGCTATAATAAGTAGTAATGACTTCAACTCACGAGTCGATGTCAAATCGCCATTCGCAAATAACATGCAGGTTTTCTTTATAGACGTGGTAAAAACTTAAAAAAGGTCCTGCTGTGTAGTGGTACTATTGATTTAGGCGAGATAAGACGATAAAACAAAGGCTGTCAATTTCAAATACTAAACACACATGTTTTTACATATTTTTTCTCTTTCTAGCTCTACTCCTAAATATAATAGCGTAATGATACTAAGAGCGGTATGAGCGACTAGCCTTTTTACGTGTAGTGGTTTATCTTAACGTCTGTTTGGCAGTAGGAAGTAAGATCATGATAACAAATAAGAAACCAGGAAAGTACAAAAAACTTAAATTGTACCCTTGATTTCAGGACAATTTTATTATGAACTGTGTAAAAGACAGAAAAAATTGTCATTAAGCATGAACCTAGGAATACATGGACGTAGCATCGCGAACTTACTCATGCACCCCGATAGTAAGTTAGCTTGCTATGTACCCGCGCGTCAACTTAAACACACTCATAACCGATCGCCAGTACACTACAAAATTTAACTCATGCATACTTACGTGACCGACATTGCAGTGCTTTATTGGTTGTTCTGTGACAGGAAGTCTAAAGTTTTATTTTTATGACGTCTGTGTCACGATGCGTTTTTTGCAAGACGATGCGTCCGTCAACAAAAGCATTGGTTGTTTCGTTCAAAATGAGATCCCAGATTATCAAACACTCAACACTCAATCTGTAGTCTAGACGAATTTTCAAGTGATTAATATTCACTCTAAAAGCTGAAAAAAGAGTCGTAGAAAAAGATTTTTAGACGATGAAGAAGTTAAGAGTAAAAATTTTGGTATATTTTTACAGAACACAAAATATATTTTTACGGGCAATATATTAGGTCTTAATTTATGAAGTGACCGTTCTTCAGTACTGGTCATTTCAAACAAAAAAAAAAAAATTTTTATTGGCTGTGAATTCTGAATTCAAATTAATTTTGTTCTAAAAACATGACATTCTTTTTACAAAGACAATCTTTTTGTTATTGATAAGCGTTGTGTTTTCATTACATTTGAACATTTTTCGTCATAATGGACATACTAAAAATTTGTGTAATTATGGAATATGAGTTTCATCGTAGCACTAATGCGGCACAAACGGCACGTAACATCAATAACGTTTATAAAAAGAACTTAACAAACGAACGCACAACTTGTTATTGGTTTGCCTGCTGCCGTTTTGGAAATTATGACTTGAATAATGAACCTTGTGGTCGTCCGTACACTTTGGTCAACAATGATGAATTGAAAGCGATTGTGGAAGTTGATGATACTTAAACCACGGCTGAACTAGCAGCAGCTTTTGATGTTAGCATCAAAACAATATTGGACCGTTTGCGACAAATTAGCAAAGTAAAAAAGCTTGATCGATGGGCACCCCACGAACTTAACGATCGCCAGCGCAACGTATGCGTCGAGACCTGCCGCGCATTGCTCAACGGGCACAGAAATTTTGAACCGGATTTGTTACCTGTGATGAAAAATGGATTCTGTTCGACAATCGAAAGCACTAAGCAAGTAGGTTAGATCCTGGTTCAGCACCAAAGCAATGTGTTAAACGAAAAATAACTCCTAAAAAGGTGATGGTCACTGTTTGGTGGTCTAGTGCCGGTGTGATTCATAACAGCTTTTTACAAAATGACATGAGCATTACTGCAGATGTGTATTGTGAAGAACTGAAGACAATGATTGACAAGTCGTTGAAGCTTTCGGGCTAACGACACGCGTTCTTATTTTGCTTCAGGCGGTTGTTTAGTGGATGCAACTTCCACATACCCCGCGCTCACGGGCGTGCGGTAACTATATAGTTCAATCCGCCTTCCCACAGCAAGAGTTAAAAAAAACAATGATGGAGAAGCTCGCACGTCTGCGACCAGCTTTGGTCAATCGGTCGTCCTCGCTGCTCCTTCACGACTACGCGCGATACAGCACAACAAACAGTCTCCAAGCTGCTGGAGTTGGGGTTGGAAATTCTCCCTCATCCGCCATACTCACCAGACCTTGCACCTACTGACTATTACTTTTTTCAAAATTTTGACAACTTTTTAAAAAGAACAAAATTCAATTCCCGAGAGACAGTACAAAATGCTTTTGAAGAGTTTGTTGCCTTCTATCCAGTTGATTTTTACAAGAAGGGCATCAATAAACTGCCACTGCGTTGGCAAAGATGCATCGATTGCACGGGTGATTACTTTGAATGATAGGAATAAAGATTTTTGAAAAAAAATAAAATACTTTAATTTATTTCATACAAAACGGCAACTTCATCGGTTAAGACCTAATATAAACAAACAACCCAGATCACTCGAAGTAAGTAAACATAAAGTATAAACGCACAACCGTAGGGCGACAGCATTTTATAAGTAAACACGTGAAGTGATATGGAGACATCTTTGATCATTCGGGCGTGATTTGAAATCTAAGCCCCATGACATACAAATGTGAATACGTTATATTAGTGCGTTTGAAAGTCCGGAGTTGAATTCCTTCTTCGTAAAAACAATATTCTCAAATTTTGAGAAATATATTTTCTGTTTTCCATGCATAATGGACGTGCGCCAATATTGTAAGTATATTACTGGTATCACTTAGTTGCCGTAAAAATAACGCACAAGAACAATTCTTAATTCGTTGAGGTGATAGTGCAACTTCCTCATGTAACTATCCTTCGATACAATTGTAGTATATTTTCGACGGTTTGAAAAGACTGCTATTCTAGAATCGAATATCGTGTCGATATGTGACCGAGTAACCCTTTTATTTTTAAACCTCCGACGCATCAAAGAGTGCAGACACACACAGACACACAGACACACACGTCAAACATATGTTTGACGTGTGTGTCTGTGTGTCTGTCTGTGGCCTCGCAGCTCCCAAACAAATGGACTGATTTCGATTTACAATTTTTTGTTTGAAAGTTTATTTTTAGTATGGGTGTTCTTAGCTATAATTTAAGAAAATCTTTTCAGCCGTTTGAAGATTATCAGCTCTTTTCCAGTTGATGAAGTGATGTGACCGATTTCCTAGGTCATATCGATTCGAAATTTGATATCCATTTACTGCAAAGATATTGTAAAAACCTGACCGTGACGTGATGATGCTGCGTCATTTGGAATCTGAAGCATGCACACCTCACCTACTTTCAGCAAAGTTATCGTATTTGGGCTCATTAGAATAGTCACATTGAATAGGTTATAGATTGATGTTGATCAGGGTCAGATGATGGAGCAGTAAGTAAAGAGGAAAGAGAAAAACTTAGTGAGTGACTCTAAGCTACTTTCACTTATTTAGTCAACATGAAATTTTGGTACACGATGTAGTACCGTTTGTGGCGAATTAGTGTATGAATATGCAAAATGAATGAAAAAATTAAAGCGTGAATGAATGAAACAAACACGATTTGATGTGGTACGGTGCTGAATATAATAAGGCATGCGTGGGGTACGTTACGGACAACGATGTGACGATTTGGTATGATTTATTAAAATAAAATATAATCGATTGTTTATGACTAAGTTTAAAGGGGGGGGGGGGTCTTCAAAATACCACGCTTGTTCTGAATAAATGTCAAAAAGACTTGTTTCGGTAAATAAAGTTTTAAAATATGTTTTTACATAAATTTCTCACTTGTAATATGAGCCAAATGTTTTTTTTTAACTTTCTGTTTACTGTTTGATTTAATAGCATATTAACGAATTACTACGTGAAGTAGAGGGAGGGGGTCTAGGCATATACTACGGGTGGTAACCGAGGTGGAGAGGGGGTAAACAATTTAAAAAAAAATTGGACCACGTAGTATGGGTACGTTCCTTTATGTATACCTATGCATCATATTGATTTTCGGTGTCCACTCATCAACCAATCGTAATGGGCATTGACTAGAAATTTCGATTACATTTGTTTACTTCTCTATGAAAATATAGACCATCTGAAGTATTATATAATTAAAAAAATAATTAATATGGATTTTCAAGAAATAGTCGATTGTTAAAAATTGTTATCAATTTTTGACGACACTACAAATCATTGTTAAGATGTTATTTCTATTGCACTTGTCTGTATAGTCGTCGACTGCTGCATATGTCGTAGTAGTTAGTTAGTTAGACGTTACTATAATGTTTCACGTTTTCTCTTTACATCTCTGTTACAACATTTCGCTTACGAAATGTTTCATATTTTTTCTGTTGAATAGGAATAATATTTGGAACAATGGCCCTTTAGAGTTAAGAAAACGAGCCTCTTAAATATATTTTTCATGTATTGTATTTAATTTTATTTTGCGTACACTCGACTGATCGATTGGCCGAGCCGTTAGAGACCCTAACTACGGAGCCAAGGGTCACGGGTTCGATGCCCGCCCGGGACAAATATTTGTATGTATGATCATGTCTATTTATTTCGTGTCTGGGAGTAAGCATAATACTTGCTTAATTTGGGACTAGATAGCGCTGTGCGGGATGTCCCATGTATTATTATTTTTACGGGCTATTTGTCCGGATATTAGAAATGCACTAAAACACTGATTTCACTAAGTTTTATTTTATTATAGAACAAAATTACATAATCGCACTTTACTTCTTCATAAACTGTTACCGCCAACGTCCTCACATCTCGCTTTTATACCTTCACTCCCCTCCACCAATCATGCGTTGCAAATATTCCACTTCTCGAGTATTCTATTTAAAGATTACATGGCTATTTTCAGCGTCAGAATTTTCTCGCTAGAGCGTGGGAATAAAATGTAGGCGCCGCTGGCGCTAGTAAGAATGCGCTTTGATTTTTCGAACTATCAAAGCTCTATTCTTTGTAAAGACCGACTTACAAATTAATTTTATAAATTCGTGGAATTTATTTTTTTACCTGGATTTTTCTGATTCTGTGAATGACCGTGGGAATTTTTCAAGTAAATTCGATGACACGTTGACGCGCTCTTATAGATAGACGTCACATTATTATTACACTTACCAGGCTGACCACATATAAATATTATTTATCACAGTCACTTGTGGTTGTCGGTGGCTGCTATAAATCCAGTAAAAATAATATTTACGTATAAGGCAGTTTGGTGGAAACTGTGTCTGAAGAGAAGACATGAATAGTTCAATTTTTTGAGAGAAAAACATTGTTCACAAAAGGTTCTTTCTAAGCGAATTTATATGACAATAAATTTAATGTCTATAAGTCAGGATTTGTAAACCATTTGTGAGGTTTTGACAAACGTCTGCTTTGAAAAGTTTGAAAATGTGAAAAATATAGCGATAAAAAAAAATTAGAAATACAAATGCTTAACATAACAACTGCGGTGGTAGATGTGTTCGCTCTATTACAAGAATTTTGTGACTTATCCGCTAAGTAAATCAGTAAGTTTGTTGCCGCGTAAAATTTTTGTGGTCTGTCGTAAAACCAAATTCCGATGGATCGATATTCGTCGGCACTTGCGTAAAACTTATGAAGTTTGTCAAACTTCTCAGAGCCACCATCTCTAAACATGTTCGATTGCTAAGAAAATGTAGAAAAAAAATTCACCTGAATTGCACATTTTACGCTTTTTATGTATACTCGGGTAGCATTGAAAATGTTTTATAAACACATAATTTTCGTTTGTACGCCACTTTATTGGGGTTTCACGTTTCGCGCGGTTCCAAACGTTTCTTTCCGTGAAGTTTTCTCAATAGAATGAAATTTTATAAAAGTTGTCAATGTAAAAATATTTCATCGCTATGAGAAGCACCGTCGCACAAACCCAAAGGTCGCGGGTTCAATTCCTAACGCGGACAAATATTTGTGTGCATGTCTTTGTTCCGTATCTGTGTGTAAAATGTCTATCAATGTGTATGTTAATTAATTAGTATTTAAATATGAAGGTATACCAGTTGCCCAGTGCTCATTATAGGCTGTGCTTAATTTGGGACTAGATGGCAATGTGTGAGATGTCTTAGACATTATTATTCCTTCTATATTTTGTATAAAAGTAAATAAAGTAATAAAATAAAATTACAAAACCTTTTAAACGGCAATGTATAAGCTTTTACAATGAGATTCGAGTTCACCTTCAGGATTTACACCTCAACTAGTTTAAAACAATAAAATGAAAGATACGTACAAAGACTTATTAAGAAGTATATGACTAATTAGGTGACAGAAATCCATGGGTGTAGACTGCAGTGTGTTTCAATAGTATTAACATTTAAACACTTTTTGTTAAAACTATTGTTTTGCTTTCTTGCAAAAAGTGCTGGTTCTTTTGAGAGAAACCAGCACTTCTTTGAAAGCGCCTTTGTTGGGACTTTTTCTACCCACAAACTACTAAATCTTGACTGACCGGTTGGCCGAGTTGTTAGAGACCTTAACTGCGGAGCCGAGAATCGCGGGTTCGATTCCTGCACGGGACAAATATTTGTGTGCATGAACATGTCTATTTGTTCCGTGTCTGGGTGTAAAAGTATCTATGTATATACATATTATTAAAAAAAAAGAATATTTAAATATATATATTAGTTATCTAGTACCCCAAAATACAAGCATAATACTTGCTTACTTTGGGACTAGATGGCGCTGTATGGGATGTCCCAGATATCATTATTGTGACATACTTCAAAATTATGTTACATAACCACGAAATATAGATATTTGACTTTGACATTAAGAAGATCGAGTTAATGTCCTATGTTGGGAGAAATTACGAATTCCCAGGGAAACTACTCTACGTCGGAGCTAATAAATTACATAATTAAATTGGTAAAACGAGATTCGTGAGCTTCAATTTATATCCTAGACACTACTGTTCCCTTTTATAGTTACTTTGAATGGCTATCAATTGAATAATGCAATTTTGGTATTTAATTCGGAATTCCAAATTAATATACTATGCATGAGAAACCGGGCAATTAGCGTGTCTCGTGATTTTTGTTTTTTGTAGAATTTTTTTAAGAAATACTAATGAGTGAAAGAATTTTCTTGATATCTACAAAAATGCCGAAAATACAAAATTTTCAAAGCAAATCGTGCAATGAAGTCATTCGGGTACATTCTATGGGCTAACGTGGATAATTTCTACTTAGCGCGTTATATTTTAACGTGTGAAATAGCGTTTGATACATAACTTTGTTGAAGCAGACGCGCTCGTTGCGTTCTTCACTTAGGCAATCATTGCCTTGGACCATCAAAATTTGACTTGGTTAAAAAGGCCACTCCGTGGGTCTACTGACCTAGTGACCTCTTAAGCACAGCCTAATTACGCGGCAATTACTGTCAATATTTTGATATGAACATTTCCCCTAGCCGTTGGGATAGAAAGATAATCAAGTGGAGACCACATATTCCCAAGCGGATGTTTGGGTCGCTAGCTATGTTCTTGGATTGATGACGTGATAAAGGTGACGGATAAGTGGATACAGATGCCGGAAGACCGTGTTGGGTGACATACATTATGTTAAATTCAGCAGTGAAAATAAAAACAGGAAATATTAAATACAAAGAAGTATTATTTTTATCTGGACTCAAGTGAATTGCTATGTTTTACAACGGGATACTGAAAAAGACAGACTTAGAAGCAGTCGAGCGAATAAGCTAATATAATTATTTTCGTTTTTGGTTTTTTTTTTGCTTCATCTCCTATAATGACTGTTTTTGTATTAGAAATTTTTATACCTGTAATGTTCTTTTAAGTTCTTTTTCTAGGGTATCGTACATTACTTATATGTCGTCGATTTAGTTTGTCGCATTATAATGAATGACCTCAATACGATTTGAAGAGCAACACACCATTGCATTATGTGCGGATATGTGTTTTCAGCAATTTAAAATATTGCATTAGTTACAAAAATCAATGAACATTAAACACTCTGGAAATATTGGGGTCATGATGTTTATAACATGAATGTAGTTTAACAAACGGTACTAAAAATTGGGGCTCATGGGCGGGCGGGCGAATTACCAAAAAATACGTATACCTACTTTGCTAAAATAAAAAATGTTTGTTCTAAAAATATAATTTTTTAATTAACAAAAATTTCTTGTGGTTATTTTTTTTATTTAATCTCAGTGTACGTTATGGATAATTATTGTCATTTTTATTTTACATCATAACTCATGCTCAAGAAAACAATTTAAAAAATCAGAAAATTTATATTAATTTATTTCCGATAAAAAGTCTAGTTTACTTCATGTTGTTTGCGCACATTTTGATGGAACTCACTGTATATGTCGGTAAATGCCTCAACCTCAGTAGGCATTATACAGAAATTCCTCGAAGATTTGTCGATATTCCGAAATACTCAAACCTAAAATACTTCACTATAAAATGTACCAGTATTTCGACTCCGGGTTTTTGATAGGAATGCAATTTTCATAAGGGTCTTTGGAACCTAAAAGTTTCCCATGTGACAAATTAATATTGGATTCCTACGAAGCTTAAGTTATATATTGACGTAGCATATTATGTTAAAGAGGGTTTGAATATTCCTGGGCACAATATTAGCTATAAACTCTTAAATCGGCTATGTATTTCATTATTAATATTTTTTCTATTTAGAACAATAATAGATGTCACCTAAAATTACCAAAACTATTTTTTTTAATTTGGTTTATATTAATAGAAAAATATTGTCACTTATCAAATAATGTTCGATGAAGTATCACTACATATTATAAAATAAAGTCCCCCGCCGCGTCTGTCTGTCTGTCTGTCTGAACGCGATAAACTCAAAAACTACAGAACGGATTGGCCTATGAGTGACACCAATTGATGGAGTGATTCAAAAGGAAGGTTTAGGTGTATAATTTATTAATGTTTTGTGGAAATTTGTTGAAATAAGACGATTATTGTTGAAGAAGTCGGAAAAAAATCAAGCCGGCTGGGAGCTTTCATCGAAAACGCTGCCTCATCCCTTTTAGATATACCAAAATAATGTATCAAAAAATTGTGTCTTTTTTATAGGACTAAAGAAAATGGAGTTCCACAATTCCATAACCATAACATGTGGAGAGAACCATGCATATCTAGTAAAAAAAATCAGATTGTAATTTATATAATAAACTAGCTTTCCACCCGTGGCCGTCTCTCTGTATGTTCGAGCTAAACTCTAAAACATTTAAACCAATTTTAATGAAACTTCGCCGACGTGAAAAGACGGGTGTAAGGAGAAACATACGCTACTTTTTGTTTGTCTGTCTGTATGTCTGTCTGTCTATATGTATGTTCGAGCTAAATATTTGAAGATTTTAATGAAACTATGCAAAAATTAAAAATAGGTTGTCAGGAGTGATATAAATAACTTTTTGTCTGTGTGGTTGTCTGTCTTTTTGTTCCGGCTAATCTCCAAAACGATTAAACTATTTCTATGAATCTTCGCAGACATAAAAAGGAGTTTATCAGGAGGGACATAAGTTGGTTTTTGTCTGTGTGTTTGTCTCTGTTTGTAGGGCTAATCGTCGAAAAGGCTGATCCAATTTTACTGAAATTTTACAAAGTTAAAGAGGAGTTGTCAGGAGGAAAAACATTTTTTAAATTACATTAAAAAATCGTAGTGTCTGTTAGTCTGTTTGTCTGAACCGATTAATCTCCAAAACGGCTGACGGATTTTGGGACCGACTTCTGGAATAGCTATTCTTCATGGTGAAATGGCTAAATGGATTTTTATGAAATTAGGTATACAGATTTCTTAGTAGTTAAGTTTCAGAATGTTCTAGAAAGTGTTATGATGTTTTGGAGCGTCGCGTTCCTTTAACTGTCCCGGTACAACTGTGTAGTCCACGCGAGCAAAACCGCGGGCGGAAAGCTAGTCTGAGAATGAAAATAGTTTCTAGATAGACATAAATCGTAAATTTAAAGGAAAGTCGACTTAACAACTATTATAAATAGATAGATATTACATTTGCCAATTTTTATTATATTTTCTAAGTCAAATATGACTCAGCGTGGACACGACCAATCGTTTTATAAGTAGGTTATAACCTTAAATTTTGTTACACTTTTTTATGCTTGTAAATAGAATAATGCGTTACAAGGTATATTTTGTATTAAATGTATTTACAGATATCAAAGTAAGTGTCAGAGATACCACAGAAATGAACAGAGGCTCAAAGTGTCAATGTTTTGGTTTTGCTTTGTAGGATCCGCACAGTTACGTGGTCTACATGAACCGATAGCCTATGCTCTTTTCCGGGTTTCAAATTTCTACTCTGCTAAAGAATGACGGCCAAATCTGCCTAAAAAATCTGGTGCAAACTAGATAGTCGCAACGATGTTTAATTTTTAGTAAATAAGTTACATACAAGGTGTTTTTGAAAAATACACTTATAGATTTGATTTCTGTCTTGGGGTTTATTTGATATTTTCTTAAATACTTAATTTTTTTTAATGCCTTTGCTTGTTTAATCAAGGTTTAAAATATATATATATTAGACAATACCAATAGTCACGTCAATCGTTAACCATGAGTGTCATAGATCATAAGTATAATTTCATGTTTTGTGTGGTTGTTATATTATTAAACGGTAATATGAAGCGAAAATTACAGTGTAATTGATAACAATTAAAAATACAACACAACGCGAAACACATAAACATCCTGATTGACATTTTTGGCAATAGATTCACATCTAGTGTTTATTTTTTTAAATATGGGCAAAGGAATTTTATATATGTATATATATTTTGTTTTTAAATATCTATAAAACTTAAATTATATTATTTCTATTCAAGAACCACGTAATATAATATAAGCATCGATTCGTCCATCGCCTTCATAACACATTAAATTTCACTTTTGACTAGACAGAAATACTATGGAAGGTGGCTGCTATTCCTTCATCAAAATCTGTACAATAGTTTCTGAGATTATCCTCGACAAACCAACAAGCTCATATTCCTGTACGTATAATATTAGTGTAGATCTATTAACCCATTAAAATTTACGACTACACTTTTTGTATCTGTCGCTGAAAACCCAATTTCGCGAAACCCAGTGTTAATTAATTAATATGTATAATAAAGCTCTAGTTGATTTTGGCTGTTGGTGTATGCGGAGCACCCCTTCCGACTCGAGAACAATATTTGAGTTGGTGTTTAATTGCGGCCTCTGTCTCTGCGAGATCCCTTCGTTAAGAGATTTCAACTAATTTATTTTTCAAACTTGAGCGGCATGACTTGATTGTATCACAAACGACATTTATCGTAAGACCTTTGCGTAAACAACTTAGTGTCAACCCGAGAAAAAAAAGTATTGTAAAAGAGCCATTGTCTTATTTATTATTTACTTCATAAAGAACGTACTTCTAAGTTACGCCCTATACATTTCGACACTTAATTTAGGCGCTTTGTAATTTCGTCTAGACAGACGGCGACGATTTTGTTGCAAATTAACAGCTTACGATATTATTAATGTTCTTATACAATGTTAGGTCGGAGGTAAAGTCTTTTCGCATATAGTTTGTAAATATTTTTAAGAAAATCTCTTTGGCTGTACTAGTTGCATCTGGCTGGTTTTGATACCATTAAAAAGGTTAAATAAAAAAAAAAAACAAATTTAGTCAAATTGTTTCCCGCCGGTTTTCATTTGATTTTCATTCCGCCAAAATGAAGAAATTCAATACATTTAAGAATTTTATTATAAAAAAGTAATAATTTAACGCAAGCTGCGAAACTTTTTTGTGACATTTATGGCCCTAATGCTGTGTCAATAAGAGTAGCACAAAGTTGGCTTAAACGTTTTCAATTCGGGAATTTTGATATCAAAGATGCACCTCGCTGTGGTCGCCCTGCCATGGCAAAAATGGACGCCATTTTTGAAAAAGTGGAGCAAGGTCGGCCTATAAGTCATTACGACATAGCTGAAGATTTGGGGATTGACTAAAAAACAGTTTTGACCCATTTGAAAAAATCTGGGTATACAAAAAAACTCGATATTTGGGTACTACATGAGCTCATTGAAAAAAAAAACCTAATAAACCGTGTACTCATTTGCGATTCTTTATTACGACGTAATGAAATCGAACCGTTTTTGAAGAGATTCATAACTGGTGATGCAAAGTGGATCAAGTACGATAAAAACGTGCAAAAAAGGTCGTGATCAAAGGTCGGTCAGGCTTCACAGACTGTAGCAAAACCCGAGCTAACCCGCAATGAGGTGATGCGGTGTTTATGGAGGGATTGGAAGGGTATTGTTCATTATGAGCTTTTACTGCCGGGCAGAACCATCGATTCGGATCTCTACCGCGAAAAACTAATGAAATTTAAGCAAGACATTGAGAGAAAGAGGCCGTAATCAATCAATAGAAGGGTGTGCTCTTTCATCATCATAACGATAGACCTCACGCATCTTTAGACACTCAAAAAAAATTAAGAGAGTTTGGCTGGGAGGTGTTAATGCATCCGCCATGTAGACCTTCATATTTCGACCTGTTTCGGTCTCTTCAAAATTCTTTAGACAGTATCAGGTTAACATCAAGAGAGGACTGCCAAAACTACTTGTCGCGTCTTTTGATCAGAAGTCCCAAATGAAGTGCTCGTCAGTACAAACTTTTGCTCCCGAACAAGCTCCCAAAATGTTCATTATTACTCAAGAGGGCGTTTTGTTTAAAATAATTGGGTTCATAATTTACTTACTACTACTATGTTTTTTCTGAGAATGTTTCATAAAGGCTTCACTAGTCGTTCACACTCTATTAACGTTTGTTAAAATTTTAAAATTTAGATGAAAATCGTCTATTGGTATCCATGTTTTATGCATATTTGAAGCGTCAAAATCTTATTGGAAGCCACCAATAATTATATCCACCACACCATAATTATAATTCTAGTATGACACAGATTTTATGTAAACTAAAAAAAAAATATTACTATTCTAAAAACTCATTTCGAGCTGAAACGCGTTTTGTTGCTGACACCGATTTCGCTTCATATCATCATACGTCCACTTCCCATATTCTATTGCCGTTGCGTTACTCTTTTTTTGGCCAGCGTAATTTGCTCTGTTCTGAAAGATTCTGTCAGATGAAGAAAGTTCATGCATCTAAGCCACGCTTGCGACAGCTTCCAGCAGCCTCCATCCTTCAAAAACAAATAAATCTTATGCGATCTTTCTGTATGAAACGACCGAACCGTTGATGACATGACAGCTAACAGCTAACACTCTGAGAGTGGCAATATTTAAAAAAATATGTAACGGCAATGGCTGACCTTATAATTTCACCCTGTGACGTCACGCTATAAGAATTTCCAAAATGATATAACTACGTAAATAACGATCTAAAACAAAAAAAATATTTCTTAAAATTATCTATTCCTCTGAAAAAAAAAATTACGGACTTTAGTTCAAAAACTTGGGAATGATCAATTAAGGCAGCACGCTTGACAACTCTGGGTCATGTCGGTGCTGTAAAGGTAATACGTTAATACAACGAAGTTACAAGGTCAAGTTTAAAAGCGAAATGTAAGTGTCAATGAATGTCAGACTGACGTGTAGTTATTTAATTGGCATTGTAGTAATTTATTTCGCCGTCCGTTGTATTACTTGCGAAACAAAAGAGTGAAGACATTGTCGTGAGTACCTACTGCTATCACGTAATTAAATTACAATGTTAATGTTAAATATTATATATTTATTATATATATATTCATCAGGCCCCATAGGGCCATGGTTCGAATCCGGGCATGTACCAATGAGTTTTTCTGACTTAAGTACACAATATCATTGACACGGTGCTTCGGAGGGCACGTTACAGTTCCCAACCCGTAGTGGAGCAGCGTGGTGGACTTGACCTCCAAGCCCCCCTCCTCACCCTGGGGGAGGCCTAAGTCCCTGCAGTGGGGTAAAAATGGGCTGATGATGATGATGATGGTGATATATCTTATCTTGTCTTAAAAAATATTATATATAGGCCAAATCAAAATCAATCCACTTTGGCTCTCGTTACCAAATTAGCTTAACAATAAATTAGAGAGAAACAGGGACATAGAACAGTGTTTTAAAGTTGTTTGTTATCAAACAAACGCTGGTTGATGCAACTAACACTGGGAAAGTTTAATCAGTCGGAGATAACGGGTGACACACTAGATAAGATGCTGTCGAGTTGTTACTGTTGTTAGTAGTAGAGTAGCTATTTGTTTGTTAACCGCTTGTACACTTGGTAGGAATATTGTGTAGTCCCGATTTTCACAATGAATTCAGGAAACTCATGGTACCTAGCAGTGTTTAGGATATACATAAATTCATAGAACACTTTAATGAAAATTACAAAGAGATTTTATACGATATCTCAATTTATACTATAAAATTATAAAGCTTAAGAGTTTGAACGCGCAAATCTCAAAAACTACTGGTTCGAATTGAGAAATTCTTTTTGTATTGGATAGTCCATGTACTGAGGAATGGTATAGGCTATATTTTTTGTTTGTTTGAACGCGCTAATCTTAGGAACAACCCATTCGAATTGAAAAATTCTTATTGTGTTAGATAGTCCATTTATCGAAGAAGGCTATAGGCTGTTATTACATCACGCTACGATCAATAGGAGCGGAGCATCATAGAATATACAATAGACTACAGTGATAATATGAAAAATTATGAAAGATACGAAAAAATTCGTAAAAGATTTGTCCACCCGTCTGGTCAGCACTGCTGGCGATCCCAGAGCGGGCGCCTATTTCGCACAGCAACTGAGCATCGCTGTGCAGCGCGGAAATAGTGCAAGCGTAATGGGATCGATGCCACATGGGACCAACCTCGACGATATTTTTATGTTGTAAATATTGTAAATATTGTTAATTAGTTCTTAGATTTAATACTTTCTGAGTTATTAAAGATCAAAATTGTGATTTTTCGTGATAAAAATACATGTTTTAAAGCGGTTTTTCATAATTAACTGAAAACCACATACATTTTGCAAATTTTAAATTACAACAATCTGCGAGCTCAGGGATTTTCTAGGATTACTTATTATGAAAATTCGAATATTAAATATATCCCTGCGACATACATCATCACCATCATCATCAGCCCATTTTATTCCACTGCAGGGGCTTAGGCCTCCCCCAGGGTGAGAAGGGGGTTTGGAGCTTAAATCCACCACGCTACTCCACTGCGGGTTGGGGATTGTAACGACTGCCATCTATGAACAGCGTCCGAGACCGACTGCTTAACGTGCTCTCCGAGGCACAAAGTCAGTGATAATTAATGTACTTAAGTCAGAAAAACTCATTGGTACACGCCCGGATTCGAACCATGGCCTTATGGCCTTATAAATTTGAGACAGGTTCGTCGCGTTCTGGGCTATCACGACTCACTCTGCGACATACAAAATTATAAAAATACAGATCCCAAAACATTTCATAACTGGGACTCGATGTATAACAATACAGTGAATTAATCAATGCAAAATTTTTTTATGTTCAACTTTAACTTTTAAACAGTTAAGAATAAAATTGAGCAATCGAGATTTGCAAGGTCGGTGTTTTTTGAAAAATATATTTAGATACATATCACAAACTGATTAAATATAAATATTTTTGCATCTTACGTACATATGAACTGGTTATTCAAATTAAGGACGCCCTAAAATTTTATAGGAACGCTAAGTGTGTTTGAGCTCTATTTTTTAGATATTCGAGTGCTTAATTTGTGTGTGTTTATACAAATGAATTAAAACATGAGTATGTTTTAAAATGTAAATTTTTGCCGATGTCGAGATAAAAGCGCGACTTTGGCGTCAAATAAACAGTATGTAAAATATGTTCATAGAAAATGACTACATAGCAAGTTCTACTAATAGGCAAGTTTTTTTTTTTGTAATGGGTCAATCGGACCAGTCCGGTCACAAATCATTCTAGATTTCAATAATTTCTGAGATCGACCATTTCTAATCCATCAGTCAGTTAGATTATGAACATGGATTATTAACTACGCCAATTATTAAGCTAATGATAGATAAATTGAATATTTTTCATTTCAATCACTATTTATTCTTCAGTTGTAGTGATTGAGTCAACCGGTATTTGCTTGGTCACACATCACAAATAGCCATTCGTTATTTTTGTGAACAATTTCCAGCTACTTCATCAGATCGGTGGTTGGGACCGACAGCATTCCATTCCACACGTGCTCTCCATTGGAGAATCTTTTTTCTTCAACGTCTCTATGGCATGTCAGGAACTATCCCTTTCGGTGGATGCCCTCATTGCGTGCATGAGGTGCACTGTCGAGTAAACAATCCTCTGAAAATTTTATTTGTGGTACGTGTAGTAAGACGTAGTCTATGGGCTCAACGGGCTATCCAAAGAGCTATGCTCGGGTAATCTCAACAGAATAGAATTTGTAACGAAGAAATCTGCAGAAGAACTACAGTGACTGAGATGGTGCGATCACCATCCGATGGGAAGACCGTGTAATGTGGAGATTTGTATAGGAGGGAGGTTTTTGTTCAATAATTAATGCCGAACGGCTGAAATGTTGATGATGAGTATGATGAATTTGTGGAACTTACATAAAAGGAAATTAAATAACTTATAAACATAACCCTTTTTGTAGTTCTTCAAATGACCTTCATCATATGAACCAAATTTATACACATAGTGGCGCTATTGAAAAATTTCGTTAAAAAGACTATTTATTTTGACAATAAAGTTTTACACATTTCTAATTGCGATCAGACCAAGGTAAACAATAACCGACACTGATACTTGTAGTACGGGAATGTTGTACTTTGGAGTAGTGTACATGTACTGAAATCGTCCCTCATGTTTCCAGGGAAGTAAATACCTACTCAGCACGTCTACGTGTACGCAGAAGATAACAGAAATTGCTACTTGCTTTATTTATGCACATGCAATTATTCAAATGTGAACATAATAATAAATACAAGGTCATAGTAGATGACCATGCTAATCTAATTTCAACATTTAGAAAACATTGGTATCTTGAGCTGGAGGACTATCTACCACCTGCCGTACATATTAATTGCTGTCTTCTGTTATAGTTATTTACCTTTTGTAAAATAATTATTAGCATTCACATATAATTTTAGATGCCCAAATATCCTTGATGTAAATGAAAAACAAAATAATACCAATAGAGAAAATCATGCGGGCACGGTCGCAGACAAAATTTCGTGTTTTATATTCTGTGATCACATGTAAAATATTTATTTTCCAGTCTTATTACTTATCAGCGAAAATATGTAATTTTTTATATAACGCGGTTCCTTAGGTATTTTAGTCTGAGTTTTTATTGGATAGTATTGTCAGTAATAATGTTGCAATATCCAATATTGGATTACGTTATTAGGGACGCAGATATAGGGTCGAGTCCAAATGGGTTGTCGTTACGCGGAGTGTAAGTAAAAGGGTGAAAAAATATTTTCCCTCGTTTTCGAGTGCTCGACGTTTCGATAAAGTTCAGTAGGCCAAGTATATTGTGTCGACTTGTTTACCGAAAAGTAGAACTTTTATTAGTTGTATTTCTAATAACAGAGATAAATTCAGGATAACTTCAAAGCAGTTAAATAGGTACATTGGGAATTTCAGACAAATTATTGCAGTGTACACCATAAAAGTAGATACGAATTGACTAGAAGCCCTCTTCTACGTTTACCGTCTAATCACTCATAATATAGCTAGCTGGTATAAGATGGGGAGTTTAAGTCCGAGTTTTAGTACGCAAGGTCCCCGCGCCGCTCTTCACCCCCGAGAAATCCAAGCGCACCAGTTTCAGCCTCATCACCCAAAATTGCGTGACGTCACTTCGATACTGTGAACTGACATTTATGGCTCTATTAAAATATTATTAAAATCCTACACTGCTGTGAAATAAATTTACTCTATGGTGTACACAGTGAATGAGTGGCAAACACAAATTAAAAAACATTATTATTTTCATAATTTTTAGTATTGTATTTGTGGATTTTACAAATAAAGCACGGATTATTAAATAGATAAATTATAAAATAATATATAATGTGTGTACAACTGTAACGACATGAACAATCACCATTGATATCGGAAGCTATTATTCCGTTATTTACTAATATTGAATCAGATGGAATTAGATACAATGTTAGTACAAGGTTTACTAAAGTAACGAGGTTATTCCAAGCTCTACCAGTGCTAGTGAATCTGTTTTATATTCGTTTAGATACGTACGTATTAATAAAATACAATGTTTGAATTATATGGATGTCTATTATAAAATTTATTTTCATTAGTTCACCGGCAACAATCTTAAGTCGGTCATCCTTACACATTTGCTAAAATATCAATAAAAACATTCTGCTGTATTAAACTATACGTGATTATGCTAATCAGCTTGAAGATATTTACTGCAATTTTATTTTATCATACTACGTGAGTTTTTTTTTGTTAAAATGTAAAAAAAATCCATTCAGTTTAAAAACTTTCAATATTAAACTTATTATATCGAACGCAGGTTTTATCGTGAAAGGCAATATTGTGTGGATTATGTATCATTGAATCAACACCTATTACTATAGTGCAATAATTGACCTGTTATCACTACAATGTAGTGTAACAAAGACAATTCAAGGTAACGGACAAGACCTTGACGTGACTCGATACGCTTTTCATGTCTATATTGTCTTTCTAAAATGATCCATTGCATCAGTGGGTGCAGCATTCAAGTGTGACATTTATTCGCCTTCATCATTGATTCAGTATTTTACTAGCGACCCGCCCCGGCTTCGCACGGGTAGCAGAGCATATAAGCCGTAATGTTTATTCTGTCGTAGTGTTATATCAACTTGTTGCGTCGAACATGTGGATTGGATTTAATTACCTTTAAATGTGACGTAAGTTCATCCTACTTGGAGTGTTTTTAAAGTAGTTTATTGCCAATTCTATAAATATTTCAGAAAGTAAAGAATAAATACATGGAAACAAACTACAATATTACAATATTTGTATACAACATAACTTCTGTCTAATTTCACAAAACGCGTGTCAAGTTGGTCGTTTGGGATGGCCGGCCAGCGCGGCACGCGGTGGCGCCCGCTGTTTGTCGCGCGATATTTTTATTTCGCGATAGCTCCTAAGATATTGATTTAAATTGTATAGTGTAAAGGGCAATCATAATGTGCATGAAATGCTGAAGGTAAACATCGTATTTAATTTGATAAGGATTAATACTGTATCCGTATAAATTGCTTTCCAATGCCTCACCATATTACCTCATCATATGACACCATTTATTTAAACATAAAAAGAGGTATAGTAAGCTATCTATAAAAGATAGACATATGTTATCACGGACTTTTCTTTAGTCCTATAAAAGACACACAGTTCCTCTATACATTATTTTGTTATATCTCAAAAGGATTAGGCAGCATTTTCGATAAAAGTTCCCAACTGGCTTGATTTTTTTTTCGACTTCTTCAACAACAATCGTTATATTTCAACAAATTTCCACAAAAAGTTAATACATTATGCACGTAAATCTTCCTCTTAAATCACTCTATCCGTTGGTGTCAACAATATGCCAATCCGTTAGGTAGTTTTTGAGTTTATCGCGTTCAGACAGACAGAGAAACTGACAGACGCGGCGGGGGACTTTATTTTATATGTAGTGATAGTATTTGCTTAATAGATAATAGTCATTACGTAGTAGGAAAAATCTACTCAAATAACCCACATATTCTATTTACTTCTATTTTTAAAATTTCGTACCTAAGTAAAAGCCGGTCAAGTGCGAAACAGACTTGTGTGGAAAGGGTTATGTACTATAAATCGTCGCCTTTCTATGTTTTATAAATCTGATTCTGTAGGCTTAAAATTTCAACCCGACTCCTACGTATATAAGTAGGATACCATAGTAATCATTAGACAAATTGTACTTATTAGTCGTAGGTGCATCAAGAAACATATTTTAAACGCATTTTCGTGTTATGAATATTTTCCGTTTCCTGCAAAAGTTTAATAAAAACTTGGGATTTTTGTTTAGATTTTTCTGTAAACTACGATCCATATTCCTTTTAAAATTGTAGGCTCAGGCTTAGTCTAAAATTTTTCACGACTATCGCATATTTTCTTAATTATCTTTTAAATTATGTATTTACAAAAAAATACAGTTGTAATTCTTTTAACAAACCCTTTCATTAGAAGTGTCATTATAACTTGACATTTTTTATTTATATTTTCTACTTTACTCTTCGAAATGAGCACTTCAATTAAAAATTTCTTTATTACTTAGGTTTTCCTGTAAAATGTAAGCAAGAGCCTACATAGTTTTTTCATCATTTTAGGCTCAGTAGTTTCGAAGATGAAAGAAAGGTTCTTCTTTATCTTTTAAACTGCGCATTTTAAAACAGTATAAAAATACAGATGTAATTCCCATTACGAGCCCTTCATTACGTTCAGTATTCATGGTCGAATTGCTTTGTCTGGCCAATTATTATAGTATTTTATTTTTTCCAATTATTAATAACCACTTCAAATGAAAATTGTCTATCGCTCAGGTTTTCTTGAAGGAAGGTCCTATCTATATTTTTTTTTAAATAATTTTAGTCTCATTTGTTTTGAAGATAAGAGAGGAATGGAAATTTCAAGAATGTTTTCCCACTTTATTACTATTCCAGATGACTCGGAGAAAATAGGCTGTAACAGACGAACAGATAGACACCAGAATAAACCTATATGGATTCCGTTTTATCATCTCGAATGTACGGAACACTAAAAATGAAAAATAAATTGAACTCGTATATAGGATTTTTCTGAAACTATCTATCAAGGTGAAATTGTATTGTTAAAACATTCTTAACACCGAGAAGTGCTGAGTACATTTTAATTTGTCAATACCATTTGAAGAGCGACCAGGGCTTGTTGGGCAACCAGAAATGTAAATTTTAATACTATAATGTCAATTGCGGTCTACGTGTAACTAACTCACATATTTAATAAACTATCTTATCGATATATACTATCGCTGATAGATGGGACTCTCCATTTATGGCCCATTGGATACACCTGCATGTCAAATAATTAATTGATTGTTTAGTTTTACTATTAGTTGTATTTATTTATTGTTATAATTTGTTAATATTTTAATTTATTGTTCTGTTTAGTTTTAATACTTGATATGTATTTTAATATGATAGTGTAAATATGTAAAAATTACTATGGGGCTAGCACGTGAAAATAAATGATTATTATTATATACAAATATCATTTAATAAACTACTCACTCAATGCCTCTTTTTGGTATGTATGGTATTTTTAATATAATTAAAGAAATAGTCTATAAATTGTGAGAACCCCAACAGGTTATAAACTAAGGTTAAAAATTATAGACGGACTCAAACCAATAAAATTACCACAAACACCGGTTTAGACTTAAATCTTGTGAATGTATATTTAAATATAACATCTACTTCCATTCAGAAACGAAGCAAAAGTGTTTTATTTCAAATATCATGATGTAAAGGGTCGTCGTCGGTACACGTCTTTGCAGATGACACAATTCTATATTCAATAGGTAATAGCGTCGAGATCAAACAGTATGTCAATAACGAATACATTTACCCACGATTACAATACGTAAGCTAAGCATTTCGTAAATGTTATGTAATGCGAATGAAGATAACATAGGCTCCTCCATTTTGTCGTGGGTTGGTAAGATATCGCGGGTGAAATATATTCACGCAAACATTTCAATTAGGTTTCATACGACTGCGAATATCGGGTCCCAAAAATCTCGTTTATTCGAGGTAGGGATATTCACTATTCACATATTATTATGTAGGATAAAATGGATCATTGCTTTCTAGACGTGAGATGTACAGGTGATATTATCATGCTTATATATATTATTTATTATTATTTAAAACTGTACATAAAGAATTACTATAGTTTGTAAGTAGTTGTTATTATGTATATAGACACTTATTTCCGAAACTATTGAATCGATTCAAAGCAACTACAGCCGATGAATATCTTGTTTCGTCCGAATCGTTTAGGCTATGGATTTAGGAACGTCGTAAACTTGACCACTTTCCAATCCTAAACCGGAACTAGTCATCCATCGGGTTTGATGCAACACCAATCTCGGTGTGTCTTTTTGCGGATGAGTAATTTAACCGAATCTAATGTGTCATTTTATCAAAACTAATAGTTGCAAACGAATTCAAGGCGTTAGAATCACTAAACACAATTACAAATCTTCATCAGCGCATTTTGTCACTACACTACAGGGGTTTAGGCCTCCACTCAAGATTTAGAAAAAGAAAGAAAGAAAGAAAGAACATTTATTGTCATTACAATGCAAATAGAGACCTTACCAGCTACATGTATCCCCAATTCCAGGTACATATACAATGACAATTAGGGCAACCTCAGCATGTTGCTGGCTGTGTGCTCAGAATTTAGGAGGAGCTTTAATCCACCACGCTGCTCCACTGCGGGTTGGGGATTGTGACGACCGCCATCTATTGACAGCACCCGGGACCGACTGCTTAATGTGCTCTCTGAGGCAATTACAAATAAATAATTCGTAATTTGAACAACGTTAACAAATACAAACAAGGTTCTACAGACTTATAGACACATAGATACGATAGATGACGACCGCTTGGCCTAGTGGGTAGCGATCCTGCTTACGAAGCTGGGGGTCCCGGGTTCGAATTATTCGAAACTATTTGAAGTAAAGCCTTAACTTTTGAATTAAGTGTTTCACATTTTATAAACTATACTTTTGAGGTTTGGATGCGAATTATAATTTTTTAATTTTAAATCCAGGAAAGGAAGCTTGTTTTTTAAAAGTTTTTTTACATATATTTTCATATTAAAGGATTAAATTAGTAATTTTTTTTCACCAAACTTTTAGAACTGAATTAGTAATGGGGAGTTGTCCGTAATAGATACTGAAGCCGTGCACGTGACAATCATGCAATAAACCCATCAATGTCTGACCCGGTTGTTTGTTATGCATCTCTTTTACTCCAGTCCACAAGATGTGAGACTATACCTATTAACAAATAAGTCTGTTGTTACTTGAAACGTAAACTATATGTAAGTCGAGACTCTAAACTTAAAAGGTTTCATGATTGATTTCATACTAAGTAGGAGTAAATGTAGTTTTTCTAATAACTAGTTTTTTTTTTCTTAGTAATTCAATCTTGTCTGAGTCTATGTAACAGTATGAAAACTTACCAACCGTTTGTATACTTTAAAGTTACACATCATAACACATCACAACAACGTCTAGGCCCCAAACTAAGCATTGGGTTGTGTTTTGAGTACCAAGCGAAGACACCAAATACATATAACAACCAAGACCCGGTACCAGTATCAATATTCGTCATATAAATACTGACCCGACCTGGGATTCGAACCTGGGACCTCCAGCGTCGTAGGCAGGTTCGCTACCCACTAGTCTAAGCGGTCGTCACTGCGGTCAGCAGTTAGGTATAATATACTGATTAATATGGCATAGTCATCATGGCAGAATCGCTGGAGAAGCTGAGTGGTTTTGTTATCCGCCTCAATGCCGCATCTCGGCGGTTGGGACTCGGATGAATTTGGACAAGACGAAAGGCATGTTCAACGAACATATTCTCCCGAGACCGATGACCGTAGAGGATGCGACTCTTGAAGTTGTGCAAGACTATGTCTATATAGGGCAGACTGTCCAGTTAGGTAAATACAACTTCAAGAAAGAGGCCGACCGAAGAATTTAGTTGGGCTGGGCTGCTTTTGGGAAGCTTTGTCATCTGTTCTCGTCGCCATTGCCACAATGTCTGAAGACCAAGGTCTTCACCAATGCGTTCTCCCTATAATGACGTACGGTGCCGAAACATGGACTCTCACGGCAGGACTGGTTCACAAAATTAATGTCGCTCAGCGTGCTATGGAGCATGCTATGCTCGGTATTTCTTTGATGGATAAAATCAGACACAGAAATCCGTTGACGAACCGAAATTGTCGACATAGCCGAAGCAATCAGCAAGCTGAAGTGGTAATGGGCCGGTCACATTTGCCATAGAACTGATAACCGATGGGGTAGACGAGTTCTCGAGTGGAGGCCACGGAAAGCGAAGCGTTGGACGTCCCCCGGCCAGGTGGATAGATGACGTGAAGCACCATACTGGGGGTAGTTGCATGCGAATGGCGGAGGACCGTGTATGGTGGCGAGCCTTAGGGGAAGAGGTGGTGGATGTCAGGAGATCATCATAAAGATGACACTTGTTGGTGTTGATAATAAAATAGAAACAACTGTACAAGATAGATTTATATCGCAGACGTGTCTTTCCCATATTTTTGTTGGCAGTCAACCTTCCCGTCTGAAATTATTGGTATGATGTTGTTCTAGCCTGAATTTATCCGCTACTGAACAATAAACATAGGCCATTCTTAGTGTACGTCACCTTCCGCTGTCTTCCGCGTTCTGATGACCTGGTAAATGATGGCGAGAATCCACTAAAATACCTGCCAACTTAAAGGAAACTCTCCTTTTGCGCCATAAACAATCGAATCTGTTCAAAAATCGAAAAGTTTACATTTCTTATAACAATAATAATAACACATACAATCACAACAACATCTAGGTCCCAAACTAAAAATTAGCTTGTATTTTGGGTACCAAGCGAAGACACCACATACATATAACAACCAAGACCCGGTGCCAGTATTAATATTCATCATATAAATACTGACCCGACCTGGGATTCGAACCCGGGACCCCCAGCTTCATAGGCAGGGTCACTGCCCACTAGGCCAAGCGGTCGTCAATTCACTGCCCACTAAGCTAAGCGGTCGGCAATTGAAAGTATTCTTTTAAAAAAATAATCATTATTGTTGGCAATATTGGGGGTTGTTTTTATATTAGGTCGTCGCTGGTACTGACGTATTTAAAGTATAGTTAATTAGTGCGGGCAAATTATTTATTAGAATGGTTGAAATTATTTCAGGAGAAGACTTATGACCCTCTTATCTTAAATACTGTAATCAAACAATAAGCACGATATCTGGAAATAAACGTTCTCACTACATATCGTCGGTGATAGTGCAAAACCGCGTAAGAGCAGTTTGTAAATACCGCGTAACAGCGTTTTCACAATTTTACAGGAGGAAGAAAAAAGTGATTATCTCGAAAATTTGAATGTATTTTTTCGACTGAACTTGTTTGGTACTTCTTTATGGCTTCTTTCATAAGTAAGTAACATAAATTTACCATTAGCTCATTTAGATTCCGTGTAAAGTCATTTACGCGGTTTTGGAATGAGTAATAACAGAAAAATTTGTATATTTATAGCAGGTACGCGGATTTGCAATGAAACATTGTATCAAAGTACTTGAATATTATATTATGATCATTAACAAAACTTTACTCATAACATATATTCTTAGTAAAATATTCAATTTTATTACAAAAATACACCTAAATCCGTGCCTAAAGCATTATATTCATCATCAGCCCGTGTCTCTCCACTGCAGGATATAGGCCTCTCCCAAGGCTCACCACCACACATGGCCTTCCGCATTTCGCATTTAACTACCCTCGGTATGGTGCTTCAGGTCATCTGTCCACCTGACCGGGGGGCGTCCAACGCTTCCCTTTTCGGTACGTGGCCATTTCAAATTCATAGGTCTGCCACTTAAACATCGATTTGCGATATATAATGGACCCATTGCTTTTGCTGGTTTTAATTCCTTTTGGACATGTTTCGTTCTTTCCTTTTAAGTCCTATGTACTCTTTGCCCATCATCCTTTGTTGCTTATTTCTTATTCTTTGCCAATTGTTCGGCTCTCCTCTCCGTTTTCTCTTTTTAGATTTTTTTAGATTTATGTTATAAGCACTTTCGGGAAACCAATCGATATTGTCTGGCTATGACAACTACCTCTGTTATTACTGAAATGGCGACAAAAGATGGATTAGCAACTGAATCGTCTCATGAGAAATCTAGTTTATTATTCATCATCATCATCAGCCCGTGTCTCTCCACTGCATGATATAGGCCTCTCCCAAGGCTTGCCACCACACACGGTCCTCCGCCTTTCGCATCCAACAACCCCCGGTATGGTGCTTCAGGTCATCTGTCCACCTGGCCGGGGGGCGTCCAACGCTTCGCTTTCGGGTACGTGGCCATGCGAGAACTCGTCTACGTCTAGGTTATTATTATTATACTCCAATTTATCATTAATATCTTCATCTGATGGTATGGTTGGTATGAAATCGTAGACTGTATAGCAGACTGAGATGTTAAATTTTCGAATTGACGTTCTTGCTCTAATTCCTCTAACAAACGCGGCTGTTGGCCATATAACTTTATTCTGATTAGAATTTTTATTTAATATTTGATTTTTTTATGCAGCAATATTTTTTTGTCTTTTACATAGGTCTTGCAGAGTTAAAGCCTCATAGCTAATATTTGCATTTTCTAAAGAAGACTGAACACTCTCACCGTTTTCCAGTATTATTTATGTAGGTACTGCACGGGTAGGTACTGGATACTTCTATGTATGCATCTAAAAATAATGAAGTAAACACTTAATATTTTCGAAATACCGTTAGTAGGTAAAGCTTAGTTTATTGCAGTACCGCGTACATTATAACAAAACGAAAACTTTGTGACATCAAAACTGCGTAACTGCTTTTTACAATAATTATTATGGTCTAGAATCATTAATTATTTAAAAAATAACGCAACGCTATCACTCAGGCAAAGAAATAACAGTAAAGAAACGATATATGCGAAATGAACATACTTACATGATAGTTATTCACGAAAAAAATATTATTTTTTGAAAGCATGCACTAATCGTGTAAAGATTTGTTCTTTATTAATGTAAATACGCGGATTTACTGCCAACATGAGGTCTGTAACTGATACGCGGTTTTGTTTCGATACAAAAAACGAGGTTCTCTATTGGCTATTTTAAATGGCGTTACATCTAATTTAAGCGAATCAGCGTCAAGAATCCGTTGGCGCGATATGTCAATTTTGCGACTTTTGTAGATACGCGGTATTTACAAACTGCTCGTACGCGGTCTTGCACTATCACCGACGATATGTATCAAATGTATCATTCGGTATATTATACGTCTTCAACTCTACGAGCAAGATTATAATTATTTATGTTACATAATAAATTACCTGTTGGTCCAGCAGATGGTGTTGTAGCTCTTATATTAAGAGGGGTACGAATGCCTTTAGGCAATGGTTATCACACAAAAAGATAAGTTTGCTTATATTTCTCTGTACGTGCTATCTATTTGATGTTATATGGATAAGTTTAAAACCAACACATTTTTCTTTATCTTTTTATATCCACAGTTTTTAGACCATCACTTCATATAGCAGAATAATAATTCATTTATCAGTGAATATGAAACCAATTTTTTATAATGGTTTCCTAATATTTTTTGAGTTACGTAGTTATTAAAATTTTATCGTCTTACCGCTACTTCGTCTAAAATTTTAGGTGAAATTTTACAGATTGGCGCTATCTCCAATTAAAGCAGAAATGAAAAAAATTCAACAGAAATAAAATTTCCATTTTTGCCGCGTTAAACCCTCGCACTTCACGCCTCCTTAAATACCTAATTATTTTCTAAAAATTATCCGTCTATTTAGGTATTAATCGTTCGAAGGCAGGTTTACATTGTATATTAATTAGAATGATCTTCGTAGTAACTGTATGCTATATAATACAAACAATCCAAAAACATAATAAAATATGATTTGATTGCGCTGAGCCAAGCGACGTGTCCCCAATCCTAGACAATCCTGACGGCGGCGGTCGACATAACGGAGCGTGCCGTTAATGCTAGACAGACACGAAATATATTTACGAATAAATGTATTTGTAAGATTTTTGTAACAACTTAATATTTTCGCTGGAATATCAGGCACAATGGTGGCACAATTTGTTCGTGATTTTCCTATTGTAACGTAAACGCGTTTTGGAAACGGCCAACGGACAAAAAAAGGTTAAAATTCTTAAACGCATACAAACATTATTGCGCGCGAACAGTAATCTCGAGGGATTCCGATTCTTAAATTCCCAATACGTGAAAATTGGTAAAGAAATTATTTTTTTCGAGAAAAATTGTCGAAATCGATTGGTAAGAAATATAGGCACCGCTGACTTATACTTGGAAGCTCGGTGATTATAGAGGTTATGTCAAAATGAAGTTTTTTAAGTGTTCAAGAAAAGAAACATCTTTAAATAGTTCGAAATAATGCACCCATAAAAGTACAATTTACTAGAAGTCCTTTCTGCGTTTACTGTGTAACCACTCATACGCTAGCTAGCACTTGTAAGATGGCGAGTTTCAGTCCAACTTTCAGTGCGCAAGGTCCCACGCGTCGGTCTTCACCCCCGCGAATTCGCGGTTGACATTTCCTATACTGTCAAGTGACATTTATGACTCTTTTAACACCAAACGCTGCTGTTATTTTCTTTTACTGTATGAGTGCACCGTTTAGACAAAAAAATTGTTAAGTTGACACACTAATCACATTGGCTACGATTTTAATATCATTTTGATTCTGAATCATCTACGGAATTCTGTTTTAATGAACGATCAATATACACTTGACCGCCTTAATTCTAATTCTTCTAATTCTTAATTCTTATAGATCACGAGTAGAAATAGGGCTGGGACCGTAATATGAAAAGTATTACAATCAGGAATATGTCTAAGATAGGATACAGACCCGTTTTATGAACGAAATAGAAATATCGATATCGATAGCCGCGTTCACTCTACAATTCAGAAACGTTTATTTAGACCCAGTTTTGTAATTATGTCTTGTCTCTTTCTAATTGTTAAAATCGAAAGTAAAGAGCAAAATATTTTTTAATAAAACTAGATAAACTAAATTAAAGTTTCTGAACTGGATAGCTAGAAAGTAATTAAAACTGTATACGCTGAACCACGTATTAAACCCGGGCAAAGTCGGGAAAATCCCTACAATAAATCATGTACAGTATTCGAAAAAAATATTACTGTTTACGGAATACAAATTAATATTGTTATTTACACCTGCTGCTTTATTCTAGGTAATACACGTGTGATGACATAGGAAATTTCGAATAAGTAAAACATCTAAACTGTCTAAAACATCGTTCGATATTACAAAAATATACATACCCAATGTAGATAACTTCAAAAATATAATATTATCACAGTGTTGTTTACAAACAAAGCAGCGTGTGCGCAACAAGAATGACGGCAGAAACGACCGTGTTTGCCTGTCAGTGGTGGTTCACTAGTGTAGGTTCGTTTAACACTTTAACTAACACATTAAACGAGTAAGATAGTCTATAGATTATACTGGTAAATCGAGTTGGCTGCATACCGAGCGCCATCGCCTCGCGCTGTCGGACCAGTCGAACAAAATATAACGTGATATTTATAACATTGTAACAAAGTAATTGACCTACTTTGTCATTTCAGCTGTATGTGGGAAAATCTAACACGAATACGCATTTATGTGAGTTCACGTGTAATCAAACGAGCGCTTAAAATGAAATCCTTCGCCCCTGTAGATTCATCATCATCATCAGCCCATTTCACCCCACTGCAGGGGCTTAGGCCTCTCCCAGTGTAAGGAGGGGGTTTGAAGCTTAAATCCACCATGTTACTCCACTGCGAGTTGGGGATTGTAACGACCGCCATCTATTGACAGCGTCCAGGACCGACTGCTTAACGTGTTCTCCGAGGCACGGAATCAGTGATAGTTAATGTACTTAAGTCAGAAAAACTCATTAATACACGCACGGATTCGAACCATGGCCCTATAGCCTTATAAATTTGAGACAGGTTCGTTCCGCTCTAAGCTATCACGACACTGTAGATTACCTGTAGATTACTATTTATACTAAAACCTTTGACATTCACTTTGTACTGGCCGAAAAGTAGAATTTTCTGTAATGTGAGAACAGGTTCAAGAGCACACACAAACACACTTAATCCCGACGCACCCAGTTACGGGCACGCGTTGCTTTATCTAGTAGATAGAGCGAAACAGTATGTTTGCAACGAGTGTGATGCATTTAATCCTTAAGCTTCCCAATAGGATTCAACCCACCCAAGAGGGAAACTTTCCTTACGAGGAAAATAAATAGAAAAAAATCGTGCATGCGTGTATTCATTTTAATAAGCAGAATTACATTTTATTACTAGATAACACCGCTCAATAACTACTAAAAATTCATAGTCAAATTGGATACATTTTGCAATTGACCATTCCCAATTTTTTAACTAAAGTCCGTTATAATTTATTTTCGAAAGAATAGGCAGGCAATTTTAAGAACTAATTTGAATTTTTTTTAGGTCGGTATTTACGTACCTACATTACACTGAAAATTCTTATAGCATAAATATTACACTACCTATTACTATTCTCAGTTCTGAGACTGACATTGTTTTTATAAATATGCGACGGCAATGGTTAAACTTATAATTCCATCCGGTGACGTCACGCTATAAGAATTTTCATTATAATATATCTACGTAAATTGTAAATAACTACCGAGGTCAAAACAGAATTAAAATTTGTTTCTTAAAATTACCTATTCTTTACCTTACCTTCTTATGAAAATTAATATTGAAGGAAAGAAAGAAAGAAAAAAATATTTATTTGGCACACTTACAATAACACTAGTAATAATGTTTTAAAATGTAACAGGTAAAAATAGAAATATAAAAATAAACAAAATAAATTAATAAAAAAATAAAAACATAACAGTCGGGCCTTGATATTGTAGTTTTGTTAACATGTGTATTTGGTTCGCCTTGAAGAGGAGGTGATGCAGGTCCTGTTTTGACATAGTTTCATTTTGTAGCTAACAAGAGCAGTGGCGAGTGTATCCAAGGAGATACAGTTTGAGTTTTTGACTGATCGATTAGTCGAGTGGTCAGAGACTTTAACTGCGGAGCTAAGGATCGTGGGTTCGAATCCCGGCCGCAACAAATATTTGTGCACACAAACATGTCTATTTGTTCCGTGTTTGGGTGTAAATGTATGTATATATGTATATATTATAAAGAATAGTATTTAAGAATGTTTAAAAGTCGTCTAGTACCCTACAATACAAGCATGGTGCTTATTTTAGGATTAGATGGCGCTGTGTGAGATGTCCCAGGTATTATTATTATTTTTATTGTATTAAATTAATAATTAATTAATAATAAAAAAGTAATTTAATAAAAAATTAATTAATACAACATAATTAATAATTACTTATAATTGTAATTAATTAATAATTATAATAAACAAATTGCTATTTGTTTTAGCCTTCCTTTAATAAGAAACTTACATGTAGCGGCACCTTTGCTTACTACCCAGTTTTCCATTCTCCATATCGTTTTATAATAGATCTGTCCCACACAGTCGACATAAATAAAGTAGGCAACAAGTACTTTGCGTTCAAAATTTCTCTCGAACGAAAGTTAACTTTTTTATGGTATTTCTTTGTATTTGATTGTCTTAGAACCTTGATATCTCTTTAAGAACATAATTCCTTTTGTCGTGATTCCTCAGGAGACGCGTCAAAATGAAAAGCAATAAGAAAATGAATCCGTGATTTTTATTTACCTTCAAATTCAATTTATTTAACGTCAGCAAAAGATATACCTTACGGTATTCTCTCGTTTTATTACTTTTTCAATTAGTTAAACTTCGTGTACTTACAAATATTATTTTTCTTTAGGGTTTCTTACCTACCTCAAAAAAAAATTACCCTTTTAGAATCAGTTCGTTACGCCGTCAACTTTTCTAATCGCAAAAAAATATTCCTATGCGATTGAAAACTCTTTTTACAAAATATTATATATTATATTATGTATTATATATTTTGAATTGAAAAAAATATTTTTACAAAAATATATAATACAAATAATTTAAATTTAAAAATATATAATACAAATAAATTATATTGTGTGGTGGTACTTGGATCCCTTTGCAAGTTTTTTTCATTCTATTTTATATTAGATCCTGGATAAAAAACGAAGAATCCACGTCAAATAAAATTTGATCCAATGTGACTATTAATTCTAAAAGTTTTAAAAGTTAACAGAAAACTTTCCATCAGAGAAAATTTTAATAACTTTTGGCGTTAAATTCAAACATTCAACAAGAAAAAGAGTGCATTCTACCTCATTCTGAATTTGAGAAATAAACATCGAAGAATAAAGTCGTGAATGTAAAAAGGACCTATGACAAGCTATCATTGTTAGACAATATAGGCTATTCTCAAAATGTGAACTGTCTTGGAAATAAAAATTCATTTTTGTTCTGCAAACTCGTTGACTATAGTCAATTTATGTATTGATTCAAATATATCTTTTTTTTATTCAAATAGTTTTGTACTCGTACATATTTTCAATTTCTATTCGTTTTATAATTCCCGAATAGGTTTTCTTTTACTGTGTACATCTGAGATGAAAAATCTACAGATTTCGCGCTTCTCGCAACTATCTATAAATAAAAAGTTATTACATATATTTGTCAAACAATTTTATTAATTTTTTCGGCTAAAATTATAGAACTATTTTCAAAAATTGAATACCATACGATGCCCCACGAGCTCCTGCATCTTTTGACACTATTGCCTTTCGTCTACCTTTATAAATAAATTTCTTTAATATATAGCCGAATGTCACTCTACCTGCCCAGCCAACAGTTTTCGACCGATTCCAAAATTTCTTTTTCCAAACGGTAGACAATCTATCTACCTCAGGGGTTTTTTAATTTTTTCGATATTGGCTCTCTTTTCGAAGTAATTAACTTTTCGTCCGAAAAATCGGGAAATTTAGTTTTTTTTCACCATTTTAAATTTTCCGAAAAAAGTTTCAGACCGATTTTCGAAAATTTGGTATCATACGATACCCCACAAGCTCCTGCATCTTTTGACACTACTGCCTTTTGTCTATGATTATAGATTTGTAAATATAGCCGAATCACTCCTCCACGAAAACGATCTGATAAATATTTTTAATGCTAGAAAAGGAACCCTGATATGATAGGATCACTCTGCTGTCGTCTGTCTGTACGCTTGTCACAGCTTATTTTCTCCGAATCTATTAAATGAAAAAAGTTAGAATTTTGTACATGTACTGAGTTTGATGACCTAATCGGACGTATAGCATATAAATAAAGGATACTTTAAGAGACTTATTTTGGGGAACAAATTACAATATCAAAAAAATTATACTTTACTTTAGTAGGTACAGCGTGTCAAATGAAAATGTTTATTATAAAGAATACAAATATACATATTTTAAAGTTTTAAATGCAGAAAACCTACGACATTCAACCAGTTTTGTTTTTTTATTTCCGAAATGAAAGCTGGGCCTGCTCTTAACACTCTGATACTCAATTTCCACCTGCAACGCTACTATCTTCGACTTCAGAGCGAACTAGAAGTTTGACGAGACTGTACCTACTCGTAGTTTATTAGTAAACGCGAAGAACGCTAACTTTGTCAGAACAAGCCAATCTAACATAAAGGTTCCAGTATTCAAAATATTAATAAATATTATAAATACCATAGAGCATGAGAGTAGATTATAGAGTTGGCATGTAGGCAGATACGCTGTCCCCTTCAAGTATGCAGTATAACGCATACTTAAGACAGATTTCATATCCTAAACTAAACTGCGACATCAAATCATACCAAAGATATAGGGGAAAAAGATGAACCACTTAACCGTTTTCTAAAATGAGACAAATTTACGTATGCGATATTTTTACTTATTTTACTTTGTGTAATTATTTTTAAGACAACATGTCCCATCACACTACTCTAACTTCTTGCTGCACCTTGGAAGTATTCGAAAATCAATTTGATCTGAAAGGGACAGGTTGGAATCGCCGATGATCATGCGTTGGATGAAGCTGCACACTGTTATTGACACTGTGTAGCATCGGTGGGGCCATATTCCACACCTGCTCTGATTTTCTAGACATAAGGCTAATGTATATAATGTAATAATGTAAGGGACTAACAATAAATATAAGATTTTTTTTGTGTTACTAATATCTATGGACCTTGTCTGAAATAAAGTTTTTTATTATTATTATTACATATATATATTGCAGTTTGCTTTGAAAACAAAATATTATACTAATGAAAATATCAAGAGAATAACTGCCTAATAGTGAGACATCATTTTTTTCGATATGAATTATATTTTTCTTGTCAATAAACGAATAAAATTTGTATTTGCGAAATATATATAGGCATATACTTTATTTTCGTGAATAAAACACGCTATTTAAATAAGAGGAAAACTACGCGCTAACACCAATTTCCTACTTTCTGTTCGTACTAGGCACATACGTTCTAGATCCATTGCAGTTGACAGCATTCACAAAAGTTTGTATAACTTCCTTATCAAATGACAAATAATCAAAATGCACGAACAATGGACTTTCTGGAGCCGTATAAGGCCCGCCCGCCTTAAACTAAAAGACTTCACAACTTAATTTGAAAATGCAAAAGTAGTCAATGAAATGTTAATATATCGTCACTGGTTTAAAACCACAGATGGATTAGAATAAGATATTTAAAGTTACGACAGTTCGAGCGCAGAATTCGAAACTTGGCAATCGTACGAATATAAAAGCGTCGTCAAATACTTTGTTATCTAAATAAACGATTTAATAACGCTGCGGTCACAGATAATAAAGTTTGGATATTGAATCCAACATTCGATGCAGATGCGATAATCAGTTCCATATAGTAAATTGATGAAGTCAAAGAAACTCGTCTCTATAGTAATACATAATGACGCAGGCTAGATTTAAATTTGATTCAGCGAAAATAATTTATTTCAATACAGTTAAGCATTTGACGCTTGTTATGTTAATGGTGAATTTAACAAAAGGTGATTTGCAAAATGAAAATCACAAGGTTCAACGTACACACGAACAAAGGGCTGATATACAGTGTAAGTAAATTGATACAATTTGTACATTTGACGACCGCTTAGCCTAGTGGGTAGCGACCCTGCCTACGAAGCTAGAGGTCCCGGGTTCGAATCCCAGGTCGGGTCAGTATTAATATGATGAATATTGATACTGGTACCGGGTCTTGGTTGTTATTTACATAAAAATATATATATATATATATATATATTTATATATATATATTTATATATGTATATATTATAAAGAATATTTAAGTATGTATATCAGTTGTCTAGTAACCCATAACACAAGCATAATACTTGCTTACTTTGGGACTAGATGGCGCTGTGTGGGAAGTCCCATGTATTATTATTATTATTATTATTATTATTATAATACAAAAAAGAAAAATACTTGGTTATTAGTCGTGACGTGACCACTTTTTTTAAATGAAACTTTTAAGACTATTCATTCAAGTCATGTAATGAATCTATTATTGTTGTAAACAGACATTTTGTTGAGTTACATACACTTGAAATATTGTAATTTTAGAATTTCTATTTTATTTTCCAGTACTAACATGTGGCTTACATGAAATTCTGCTTCACAATAAATAAATATTTCAAGTGTCGTATATTTGCTCTACGGCGTATATATCTATATGTTATCTCTATATACATCCATGAATGAAAATTTGAAAAACAAATAATGTGTGTGTGTGTGTGTGTGTGTGTGTGTGTGGTGTGTGTGTGTGTGTGTGTGTGTGCATGGTCCGACAGTCTATAACAGGCGACCCTTTGAAGTAGGTTAATTATATAGATTAAAATATTCAAGTACTATAACTAAATATTCATGGTCTCAGTTGCTCTTGAAGTGCCGGCCGCTGTCACGTCATGCCTGCATTAATGACATCATCCGTCGGGCTCTTGCCTCCGTCAACGTACCAGCTCTACTAGAGCCGAACGGAATTGTACGTGACGACGGCAAGTGAGCCGACGGCATGATTGTCGTTCCCTGGTAACAGGGGAGGTCGCTGGTGTGGGACGCCACTTGTGTTGAAACGCTGGGCTGCGTCCCACACCCAGGCTGCCTCAGCAGTCGCTGGCGCGGCCGCGACCGCTGCTGAAAATCCCAAACGGCGCAAATATGCTCCCTTAGGAAGTATCTACATATTGGTGCCGTTTGGGGTCGAGACGATAGGGCCGTGCGAGCCTGAGGCTTGTCGGTTTTTCCACGATATATCTCGGGTGATCGGAGGGCTGGCGTTTACCTCGGGCAACGAATAAGTATTGCCATGGTATTGCCATACAGTGAGGTAACGCCTTTAGGGCACTTTACCGCGGGTCACAGATTTAGATATTTTTTATTTATAGGTGTTTTTAGTTTTTAATTTGGTATAGGCTTTTATTTTTAATTAAGTACTACATACCTTACATCGATAAATACCTAGATTTAAAATTTTATGTTCACAGTGCGTATTTTCTTCGTTCGCCGATTTTCCCGCTTAATTCGCATAACACAAAATTATACACCTACAATAAAAATTTGTTGTATGAACAGTCTTATATGTAGCCTTTTGATGATCAGCATTTGGCGTATTTTATGCTGAACTAATTTGACAGTCGCTTTCTTTCTCCATTATAGGATTATAAATTTCACACAAAAATGTTGTTTTCGCCGTATATATATCCTAACGTTTTAGTTAACGTTTTCAATTATCAAACCAGCGAAAACTTATCCATGTTTGGATTATTTTTTTGAAACTATTATCAAATTCATCTGCATATAGACTTGATAATTAAAAATTCAATGAGCCTAGACCAAAATTTTAAAGTTTATTATTATAGTTATAGTAATATACATAAAAGTACGAATTGACTAGAAGCCCTCTTCTGCGTTTACTGTCTAACCACTCATACTATATCTGTACTATAGCAAGCCGGTGTATGATGACGAGTTTTAGTTCGAATTTCAGTGCGCAAGGTCCCCGTGCGGCGCTTTTCACCCCCGAGAAATCCCCGCACACTGGTTTCAACTCCTCGAAAATGCGAAATGTCACTTCAATACTGTGAACCTAGCTGTGAACTGACATTTATGACTCTATTAAAACCTTAATTAAAACCAAACGCTGCCGTCAAATTAATTTACTCTATGGAATAATAGTATTAAAGACTATAAAAATTGAAAGGAATAAGTTTGTAGAACAACCTCGCAAAATATCAATTATTTTTTTGTACGAATTTTCCAGACATTTTTATGAAAATTCATTTGACGTTGAAATTGTGCCTGTGAAGTCATCTGGACAGTTGAACTTACTCCGCTATTTTGCACCGCAAAAAAACAAAAGCAAAAAGTAAATATAAAATATTGAGGTCAGTTATTATTTCCAAAGAAATTATAATCCTCACGAATCAATAAAAATTTGATGGTTTTATTTCAGTTTTCGTTAAGCAATTAATAAACATCTGATGACGTCAAAGGGATATTTTATTGATAATATTTTGAAAATAAATAACTGAGAAAATTGCAGACTTTATTCTATTTGAAAGCTATAAAATGGTCAAAATTTTCCCAAAAAAATATAAAAATGATATGTTAAAAACGTTAAAAACTTTGGTCCACGCCCATTGTTTTGTATTTACAAGACATGTTATTCATTACATTGTATTTCTTATATAAATTCACATAGGTAGTACTTCCGCAGCTACGCGTCGAATCTAAGTCACGATGTAAACGGAGCCTCGTGAGAACTTGACAGTAGATCCTAGAGAGAATCTTGAAGTGTTTGTTCTAAAAAGAATTTCTACGGGAAATACAACTTGGTGTTTTTTTAGTTATAATCACATTCGATTAATTTGAAAACCGTTGGCGTTTTACAGTTACAAGTTTTGTAATATGAGGCAAAACAAAGCGATAACTCATTTATACATTGTGCCGCTTCATACAGTACAAAAATGATTGGGAGTGAAACAAGACTAAAAATCGTAAAAAAATTTAATTAAAAAATCAGAATTTTTATTCGTAATCATGAGCTTTTTATGTAAAAAAAAATTACCTATGTAATTTTTTTAGGTATTTAGATAATAGAGCCATATGGAATAACTTATCAGAGTTATTAAGTTGAAATAAAAACAAAAAAGATCGTTAATAACTTCTTCATCATCAGCCCGTGTCTCTCCACTGTAGGATATAGGCCTCTCCCAAGGCTCGCCATCACACACGGTCCTCCGCCTTCCGCATCCAATTACCCCCGGTATGGTGCTTCAGGTCATCAGTCCACCTGGCCTGGCCTGGTTAATAACTTATAATGTAAATATATATTTAAAAAAAATAAAAACATGAGGAATCATTTGTTAAATATTAATGTTTTTTCTAGCTCGAAAAACGTGCCTTTTTCCTTTAAAACCAGTGAACAAAAGTCAATTTTATTCACTCAGTGTAGAAAAGTGTTTTGAATTTAGTGTTTATATAAGTAGGACACCACTATTGACAATCTATATCTGTTATTCTATGACAGCTCTTACTTCATTTAGATATGCAATCAAAATTAAATAGATTTACTATACTAGTAACAATAGAAATACAGAGACTTTTCCATTGCAAGTCTCTATTTTAAGACCCATCTGGCATCACATCTCCCTTTACTAGGTCAGTCTCGGGTGTAAGTTAGCGTGAATCGCCAGAGAGTTGTTGATAATACCTACTCGTAGATACGCTTATAGAGATTATGTGTACGATTGGCAGAACGAGTGCAGGAGAAAACAGTTGAAAGAAGGCACCAAAAAAATATTGTGTCCACGAGAACGAAATCGCGTGCAAACGGCGGTAGATAATTAATATTTCGTAGAATATTTCTTAATAAAAACTTCTCCTAAATTTTTTTCAGGTTCTATCGGAGCTTTCGCCGCCTACGCATGTGGGAATCGCGTGCTGTCGAAAGATATGTTCAGTCTGTTGATTCTAGAGAACGCGACAACTTTATCACAAACGGTGGAAAGAGAAACAGAAAAAACTGCAAGCACATGGACAATTCAAGAGCTTCAAAGAAATTCTGCTCCTCCTGAAATGTCAGGCTTCGTGAGGGACATGATGAATATGTCTATAATAACGATGATCGTGTTCATAATTATTATAGGGGCTTATACAATTTTTGTTCGGGTGAACTGAATGAATTGTTTTTATGTATACATATATTCATACTTTTAGTTTGTTATTAATTAACTACTAATCGCATTTTCAACCACAATATAAGACAAGTGATGTAGGTCCATTTAAAAGCTGTAGTTGCTCTGTCTATATAAGCTATGTATGCTTTGTTGTTGTTAGAGTGATTTGTCAAAGTAGGTAGTCTCAATGGGACTGTCGTCGTGTACTTGTGCCAAATCAATAAAGAAAATTCCACCGTAAAACTACTTAACTAAAAAGAAAAAAAAAATTCACTGCAATGACATTAAAAAAAAAACTCGACTGCAAAACCACTTAACTGCAAAGAAGAAAAGTTATTCCTTAAAATGAGAAAAACAAACTTTCTTCTAGAATTTGGATTGAATAACGGAAAATGCACTATACAATGTTTTTTGTCCAATACCTATTGCAGATATTAAAATATACTATCATATATATATGACTTGAATGGTATAAGGTTGGTATTGCAGGCGAGGACAAACAAAAACCACAAAACATATTTATTTTAAAAATCTTCATTTCCACATAAATACCACCACCAAACATATGTTGGTAATTTGGCTACAAACATACATACATACACTCGTAAAACCACCTCAACAAAAATGTATTTTAGTTTAAGTAGGTAAGTAGTTACCCTCCGCAGTCAGGGAATAATAAATTTCTACTGCATTGATTCATTTCATTTCAATAAATATTTCAGACTGATAATGCGTACTTTATTATGCAGCTGTCAGTGTTGTTATTTTAAAAGATATCTATGCAAAAGTAGTAGAAAATTGGGGAGTCTGGCTCACTTTTTTGTTATTTGCTGAAAATCGTGGTCCGTGAGAGCGAAGCGAGACTTTTAAAACGGACAACGGTTTTCTGCAAATAACAAAAAAAGTGAGCCAAACTCCCCTATATTATACCATACAAAAAGTGAGCCAGACTCTCCAATTTCCTACCTACTACTTGCACATGCTACTGGATTTTAAGTTTTTCGTACACTACAAGTACTTCCCTAAAACTGTAAACATGGAAAAATATGAACAATGTCATCATAAAAAAATCGTGTTTGTCGACTTGTTGTTAAAGACTATTTATTTTAATAAAAACAAGCTAGAAGTATGTGCAAGTAAAAGTATATATAAATCATCTAATTTTGTCATCATTACATAACAGTTTTCCTCCAGACATTCCTAAAAGCTCTATTTATTTATCCTGATATCCATTTCTAGAGTTCCGTACCACAAAAGTTACTACCTCTCTTCACTGGTAAAGTGTGTCATGTCCTCGTTTGATCCACGACAGAAGGCTGAGATACGTTTGAGGTATTTTCCTCCAAAACTACTGGACCGATTTCAATGCGGGTTTTTATACTACGTAGGTGTGTGGCAAATGTTAGGTATTATTCCTTCTCGTTTCAGCACTCGAATCCCTTTGGTAAAACATCTACAGGTTCAATCTAAAATATAGGTTTTATACAAATCGGACCTACTGATCATTACGCATGCGGAGGTTCATACTAGTAGCATCCTCTAATCACTTTGTAAATAAAATACCTATTGCTGAATAAAATATACCTAGTCGTAGAGTTAATTTTTTCAAAAAACGTTTATTAGGCCTTTACTTGGTTTCTTCATGATAAACAATTCTATAAAAACAGTGAAAAAATTAATTACTCTACATCAGCGATCTTCAACCTTTTATTTATAAGTGCCTAATGAGGAATATTAAATTTTTCAGAGGGCCACAAGTGCGGAAAACTGAGTAAAAAAATTTACGTAGCACAAAAAAGATGTATTAAATCAAAGTCAAACGAAGATGTTGGTTTTAGCAACAGATAATTTTTTTTTTGATGTTGCCGGGTTTTCACCAATTCAGTAATATTCGCCTCTCTTCTTTAACAAGCGATTTTTAAATATATTTAAGTACCAGCTTTATTTTTTCGTATTCCATTTTTGAATATGAAGCCTCGCAGCTAGGTACCTTTATGTTGAAACATAAAGACTCAAAATCAAAAAAAGCAGTCTTTTATAGTTTTCAAATTATCTGTTACGCCGGGACGGGCGTCGATCTTTTTAAAAAACAATTTTAGAGATTTATTACTATTTAATTTACTTTAAATATCTTTACAAATATAATTTTATAATTAAATAGAACTTCATTAACAAAATTTATCGCTAGTATATAAGTCTGTCTTTAATCTTGATTCTAGTAGAGTGACGAAAGGAATGTGTATAATGTTAGGTAGTTATACGTTAACCCGTCGTCGTCGCCGATGCTTTCTGCAAATTCAGGGACCTAGATGTAATGGAAAAGAACCGCTGGCCGGCTATGACGTATGTGCTGAGCAAAATGTATGGCTAACATTCGTCTACCAAATATAAATAACAGTACCCAGAAGTCTATGCATTCTTTGCTGACTTTTTTCCATGAAGAAAGTTTTTTACATAAACGTGTAGTTACCTTTATTATAATAGTATAAGGTTAGAACTAGTTTAGGGCCGCAACATTACACAAGAATGGCCACCAGGGTCGCGGGTTGAAGACCAATGCTCTACATCATCTCTACATATATTCTATGCACCTCAGTTGTACTGCAGGTGGTTTTATATGGACGTTTATAGAACATCCTAATTTTGTGCATCAATATTTAAACTTTTATGAATTTTATAGTCATAAAATGCGTTTTTAAAGACGTATTTATTGTTACTAGCCGCTAGAGTGCCACGTAAACGCATAATGTTTCAATTTCAAAATTATTTTCGTTAGTGATATAATTACATAAGAACGATCTTTTGGTTTATCCCTTTACTTGTGCTGAAAGATCTTGCTTCTTGTCAAATTTCATGATTATAGGTCAACAGCAAGTATACCCTATAGATTTTGATTTACTTAAGTAATAATAATAATAATAATAACACACACAATCACAACAACGTATTGGCCCCAAACTAAGCATTAGCTTGTATTATGAGTACCAAGCGAAGACACCACATACATATAACAACCAAGACCCGGTGCCAGTATTAATATTCATCATATAAATACTGACCCGACCTGGGATTCGAACCCGGGACCTCCAGCTTCGCAGGCAGGGTCGCTGCCCACTAGGCTAAGCGGTCGTCAAGTGTAAAAATATGCGGCATAAATGGCTCTATTGTTTAATTGGGTTGCCTTTTTTCAGCTCTAAAGAACCTTAGACCTAAACACTAGATATTAGTTTCAATATTAGTTCTATTAGATACTAGATTCCCCTTTCTTTGGTACACATTTATGAGAAAAAGGATAATCAAATAATTTTTTTCATGTGATTAGTATATGTCGGATTATTGCAGTTCACTGGAAATGGGAGTAGAAAGAGGAAATAAATACGTAAATATATTGATATCATAACTTTTGCTAAGTCATTAAAAAGAAAACAACTAGGCCATCAAAATCCGAATCCAACCAGATTATAGCCGAGCACACAAATAAAACACATTTATCATTTACTGTAACTTTATTAACTTGAAATGATAAAAAAAAGGATATTACAATGCGATAATAAACGCTGGCTGTGCTTCGATATATCTAAAGGGGTAAAATCTCAACGACCCGATGCTTTTAAACCCTTAACACTAGTAAGGCTACCACTTAGGTTCTACGTGTTCCACTCGCCGTTGCAAGTTTACCTAAGAATTATTGTTATTCACGAATGATAGTTTTACTTCCTTCGCAAGTGTTTGAAAATAACACCTTCTCAATAGACGATATGGCCATGTTTTGAGTTCGTAAATAGTAATACAAATTAATATAATCCTTATAGACCATAAAAAAACGGCCAAGTCCATAACTACAAACAATTACCTTGCAATCACCAATCACACTATTTTTTTTTGTTGGTAAAACCTTTGAAAGTCTTTTTTTTTTAAACAATTTACATTGAGGGGATGCTTTTTGATTTTTTCAGATTTTTGGATCCCATGGTTGAAAAATTAGAGGGATATTATTTACGACTTTAATTCACGCTTCGCGAAATATTCACTGAAATTAAAAAAAAAACATTATTTTCAAATATTTGCCTCACTCGATGTGATACACAAGGAGAGGTCTAAATAATTTAGTTATAATTTCCCTACATATTTGTACGATGGTTAATATAAGACATCTATCTGCTTGTGAAAAATCAGAATTTATAGTAAGATGGCGGAGATATATTACACTAATCAAATATTTGGTGTTATAAAATGTGCGTATGGCAAATTGTATGTGTAATCTACGCCTACATGAAACATTTGGTCTCCGACTCAGCTAATTGAGATTGAAGTAACAAAGGCGGTAATTTAAAAACACTCTATCTTACCGATATATAAATCTACTGACTAAAATTTATATCTCAGAGCAAGAAACACTACAGCTACATAGTTAATAGATTGTTAGATTTTAGGAATTTTAATTTGCGCTATACGTCAAATACGAGTGTTTTCAAATTACCGAGGAAATAACAAACAAATATATCACCGAACACTTCAATTCTACTATGACGTAAAACGAGCACGCACTGTCATCTGGGACCAAAACGCAAAATAAAATTAATATAGATTCAAATCATAAAGTTCGAAATATTTTGTCAATTGCGCGAATAGAGACAATGATTGTCGAATGCTTATTTTTCAAATGGAAGTACGTCGCAGGCACATCTAATGATTTGAATCTGCGGGAAATGTAAGACACGAAGGTAATCATGCTTTTGAGCGGTTCACAATAATTTTAGTACTGAATATTGAAACCGATCACCATGCGCACTCGTCATTAAATTAAAAAAATTTTAACATTGGGAAGCTGTAATGATTATTATTGCTATTTTAAGCCAGAGGCACCTGGCATGTTTAAAATTAGACAAGACCTTAAACAATGATGGCCAAAGCGACCTTTGTCATACCATATTATAGCCATTAATTAAAATATTAATACAAGTAATGACTTTTTTATTGGTTGGACAGTAGAACATTGTTAAAATACATATTTTATTATTAATAATTGGAAATAAACATGCATTTCAAAGTGTTTCCTTTGACTAGATTTCATGAAGGTAAAGGACGTCCGCTATCAAATTTTTCGTTACTCATTTAAAAAAATCTGATAGGTCAAAAACAATTTCAACTATACCGAATATATGATAGGACAAAATTCCGCTTCAGCAAGGTAGGCCAAACTAACATCATTCTTGTATCACAGAGAATCTAGACATTCTATACCTTTCGTATGACAGTCATGATCAAATAAAAAATACATGAAACATCCCCACTAACAAGTTCTAGAAACTCTTAACAGTTGTAAAATGGCTCCACAACAGTCGTGTATCCTCAGTTGGAACAACTATTACAAACTTTGTCAAAATTATCTGTACAATAAGCTGCAGAAAACGCTGTGTTTACAGTACTAACTGTAGAAGAGTAGTAAATTCAACAGTAAGACTACAGGAAAGACTCAGGGATGTACAGTAGTTGTATCAGGAGTCGGTGAGCTCAAACAGACAGCAGCTGTTAGAGCATTACTACATTTATTATAGTGACAAGAGCTGCCCATTATTTCAATTTTTTATGGAGTCATACCAAAATGTAGTTACATGGGCGTTGTAGTACACTGTACACTGTTTAGAGGTTTCTAAAGCTTGTGTGTTAATGGAGATACAAATTTACAATGACTGTCATCAACTACAATATGTAAATAGCATTTATATAATTATTAGACCAAATCGTTACAGGAAGATATGAGAGAATACTAATGGAAGCTGTTCAAAAAGAAGACAAACTTCACAGAGACATTTCTATTCTATTCGAGTACTATATTCAAACATACAATGTTGTTGGCTAACGAAACAATGTTACTGAAAATTTTATCAGTAGATAAGTTTTAGAAACCTGGATTTACAGTCGAGGCGGTCTCTGGTGTCAAAATTGAACGATGTTGATGGAAATCTTGATTATATGAAAAACTGAATGTCAAAATGTTTGGGTGCGTAAAATACTGATATGGTATACTCCAAGCCTTAACCATCCTTATATTGTTAGATAAGTTCACTTTCTACGTGGCAAATAAACTATTGTCAAATAAGTTAAATAAATGCATAAAGCGAAAATTTCATTGTATAACAAATATTCTAACAAAAAGCTTTATTCAGGTCTATACGTCAAACTACTATAAGTCATTCAATATACTTGAGAGCATCGAAACATCTTTACATTTCAACTTGACAATTCCAATAAAATGCCATACAGTTCAAAAATTTAAATAGCTAGGTGAAGAAACTACCCAACATCCCTTGTCACAAGTTCGCCTTCTAAGATTAAACATTAAGATTTATTGATAACTTACACTAATGATATGATAAAAAATCTACACTGGTTCCAGCCAGCCACCAAAAATTTTACAGCTTTTTAACTAACATGCACGAGCTTAGATCGACCCCCGCGCGCTGTATACGAACGGAGGCCCTATTCTAAGCTCAATGCTAACATGCAATAAATCAATATGTATATATGTACTAACTATATAACTACCCATTAGTTATTTTAAGGCATAAATGAATTTATTCATATTGTCACATCTATTAGGAAGCATGTATGTCTTATTGATTACAATTGATTGTTCATCATTAACGTTTGGTGTGATTGATTACAAAGCGTATCTTTATTAAACTGGTAAAGGATATGTCGTCTAAGTCGTGGTTAACACTTTCAACGCCATGTTTATCGTTTGTGTTAAACATATACATCTCGGGGGAATAATTTAATTAAAATCTATTATAATAATTTTCTATAAATTCAACCACAACTTCGCAGAACGCCCGATATGAATTCATTTTATTATTGCACTAATATTATTATATTTTAAACCACATAATGTCCACTTTATCAAAATGTCCACTCCAAAATTATTTTTAATTACATTGCAAGGAACAAGACTAGCTTCTTTCCTCTTAGCTAGTGGTTCATAATATCCACTAATTGATCGAAATTTTACTGCTCACGAATTACCTCAGAGATTGCAGGGCGGAAAAAATACATTTGAAATACGTTACTTTAACACCGACCAACTAGTAAAACAAAGCAGTAGTTATGCATATAGTCCAATATGTATGTAGTACCACTGTAATTCTGTTTTGTGTATTTAATTTAGCCCACTTAAGGTGATTACTATTGAGACGCAACAAAAATCAGATTTTAAATTCAAATACATAATCGATAAATCGAAAAAAAATAATATGGAAATTGATACAAGCGTTTCAAAACCTATGCTAGACAAACATCCAGATATACAGACGGATTTAAAAATCTTAAAGACAATTATTTTTGCACCTTTAAAAACATTATGCCACAGCTATTGGTATTAATTTTGCAACCACAGACAAAAATTTCAATTTGGTTTTTAGACCATGATTGAATTGAATTTTATTCTTATGACAATTTATTTATATTGATATGAAGAATAAGGTACCTTATGGTATTTTAGTTATTTAGTATCCAGAATACAGTCTCTTCCTAGTTTGTGACTAATTTGTCGTATGCTAGATGTCACAGGTATTATTATTACTATGTATACAGTGGACATTATGACACCATGGATCATATAATAGAGTGGTCATTTTGATAGAGTATATAATGTACCTAGGTATTTAAAAACCGCTTTAATTATTTCTCGCTGGCGTTATTTTATTGTAAAATATATATATATATATTTATACCTTAATAAAAATATCCACATGCAACTGTAAAATATGGTAAGTTTGTAAGCATTAGAAAAAATTTCATTCCTCAGCATCATCAAAAACCTTTACCATATGATATGAATTGATATGAATATAATGCAGGTTCAACTAAACATGGATAACTATACTCTGAGCCATTCAGAATGAGGCCATGCTCTATTTTTATTAAACAAGCAGCTCATAGCTTATCAGGGGATAATTATTGAGGTGTTTCTTTCCAACAAATCGTATTTGGATAATCTGATGTTTGATATAAGTTGATAGGTTAACTTATATCAAACATCAGATTATTTTTAGTTAATAGGTTACTTGTCATCAATCGTTATCAATGAATTGACTCTGTCAATCAAATGGCTCGTCTTTTAATCTGACCCAATTGGGTTAATGTGTAGTGCCTGTGTTAATAACTGTTACTAGTTTAGTATATTTTTTAGTTATCCACATCTAGTCACTACAAATTGGATATAATTTTCGTTTGTCACATTCTTAGAGATAATCGTGAAATGTAACATATACTTGTATTACATTATTAAATTAATTACATCACTTTGCCATTACATTCCATTCCAATATAAGCTTTAATATAACACTATACTATGATTGTAAAATCCCGCATCTACCTACTAAGCTACGTACCTTATAGTCAAGTGCACTTAACAATCTCACTATGTTTTATTACCATTTTTTTAACCAAATTTCGTATGTTAATATAAGATATGCTAAATCGAAATATTATTGTATATAATTGATACAATGTAATCGACGAATTACAACAAAGAAAATAATTAAAAATATTAGCTTAATTGTTTCAGCGTCATGCATATCCTTTTCGATACATACATTTTAATATTGAAAAGGATGCACATGGCGTTGAAGGTGTTAATTAAATTAACAAGTTATCAAATTGAAATCGATTCAATTGAACTCCAAAATGGGAAATTATCTAATTTAATGTTTTACGTTTCATTTCAAACTATATTTACAAATTAACTTTTAATTTTCTATCACATCTACATGTTAATTTGTTCCCATAGTGATATATAGCCGTGGTAAGCCAAACAAAAATTTAAAAAAATAAGAAAATCTTAGTGCAAATAACATTTTTTCTTAAAGTATTATTATTTAAAGTTATTGTCCTATTTACAAATTTTTTAAAGTAAAGAAATGTAAGTAAAACAAATTCCATAAAATTTGAATAATATTTTTCCGAAGCTCTACATAGTTGAGCCTGTTCGTGATTTCACGGTCACTATGGGAGATTTGTAACATGTAGTATAAATCTGTCACATAAAGGATGCAAAGCAGATTAAAATAAAATAAATGGATGATTGCGTACCAAAATTGTACAATTCAAAAATGCAATCAATGAAATGCATTAAATTGCTATAGGCACACAAATATACCTTCAATATATTAGGCTATCTAATAAAGTTCACAACATATAAATCAATAGATATCTATTATTAATGTATAAATGACTTAGATTTAGAATTTCAATCGTATTTTTGTGGTTTTTCCTAGTTTGAATTTCTTTTTATTTACATTATTGAGGAATATTCCGACTGTGGGCTGTATAATTATTACCTCCGTCTATACTTTTGGTATACAACAATGCTTTTAATTGGTCGATTTCTTTACAACACGCTATCTGTTATCAAGTTAAGCACACAGTGGCAATAATTATTACATATTATTGTTCATTTTTTAATAATTTTAATAACTGAAAAATCAAACTCTACTTTGTATAATATGTACATACTGTATCTGTGGTTCACTGTGCGTACGCCTATGCCGTTAACTCGGTTGCACTCGGCGTGTAAAATGAGTCAGATTTATTCGTTTTAAAGCCAGGCGCACCACCGGTTCGAGCAACGTAAATTGTTGGTTGGCAATTATTTTAACCCCTTATGTTTGATAAATTGTCAGTATTTTATGATGAATAATATGATATTAAAAAAATAAAAACTTTTTATAAGGTTTTTAACAGAAATAAATACCTGGTTGTATGTTGCAATGAAATCTACGAGTTAAAAACAATGTACCTACATTACTTTTATTTTACCTTAACAAGGTATATGCGTTTAAACGGTGAAAATAATAAATTACAATTTTATTTGGATTAAGTCAAAGGTATTTTCCTTCAATGGACGGAGATCATAATTTTAAGGATTTACAAAACAATTTTTGCATTTCTTTCCAATTTGTTAGTTTTTATATTCGTACATTTAGTGCAAGCAATTTATCTAAACAACTTGCATCTATGTTCATGGAAGCATAACAATGTCTCAATTCCGTGAGTGCGAAAGACATTAAAACATCTAAGTTCATTAATAGCAGAGGCAACCAAAATCGCTAAAAACAACCTTTTTCCAAATAAATATGTTATTTTTCACGCAAAGACATAATATGAAAAAACAAACTCGAGGAATTTCATAACGTCGCAGCAATAAAGACATTAATAAAAGAAAAGCAACTTTTAAAATTATAGAATATAATCACGCAATTTGTCTCAGTACGATGACATATTGTGGGCTATGAAGGAATTTTGAGAAAAGTGACAATTGAAATACCAGCTATATAATATGGAAAAAGCAATAAAGTGCGATTTCGGCTACACCGCGGCAGACAAATGGTCCAATTTTACATTCTGATATAAAACCACACTCCAAGTGTCCACACAACCTAAGCTCACTCAAACTTACGCAATTAATAGACCACATTATCACTTACAGTAATGGAAGAATAGTTTCTATATTAAAAAAAAAAGAAATCTAAAATGTAAACTATAACAAAATTTCTAAAAAATATCAGAGAGGCGAATAGAGCATTTCAGTACATTTGCATAATTTATTTAATAAAAACAACTCGAAGGTTTTGTAAAAAGCAAAAAGAAACAGTTCAAAAAAAACTATTGCTTATATATAATAAAAGTTATAAATAAATTAATGCCAACATGTGTACATGACAACATAGCCCAAGTTTCGTTTCATGTTTTGATATTTTGAAATACAATATTTTAAGATTAAGTACTAAAACAGTGTGCCTACGTAATAAATCGTGAAGTCGATTTTATTCGTTGAATTTTATTAAGAATTCTACCCAAACAGCAATGCAGTTGACTTGACAAACTTTAAGAAGTCAATATACTAGAAACAGCATTAGGAAAATTTCATTTTTAAGAAATTCAACACACAATTATGATCACTTCTGATACATGAAATATTCTGCGGACAGCCTCTTTAAGGCCTGAGGTAATACCGCAGATGGAAAAATTTAACAATCTTCAACAATCTCTGGGACCACCTGAAATCAATAAATAGATTAAGACTGTATGTTCAATAATAATAAGGGTTGCTTAAACTTTAACTAAATCTCGAAAGTGTGTATGTGTTATAGTGTCGTGATAGCCCAAAGCACAACGAACCTGTCTCAAATTTATAAGGCCCCATAGGGCCATGGTTCGAATCCGGGCGTGTACCAATGAGTTTTTCTGACTTAAGTACACAACTATCACTGACTCCGTGCTTTGGAGGGCACGTTAAGCAGTCGGTCCCGGACGCTGTCAATAGATGGTGATCGTTACAGTCCTCAACCCGTAGTGGAGCAGCGTGGTGGATTTAAGCTCCAAGCCCCCCTCCTCACCCTGGGGGAGGCCTAAGCCCCTGCAGTGGGGTAAAAATGGCCTGATGAAGTGAAGTGAAAGTATGTGTTATGTTAGCTATTTATTAGTAGAATAACATGGACTTTCGTAAAAGCCGGAAATATTCACTAGCCTAGAATACTAATTTCTACATGAAAGTGAAAACCGGCCAAGTGCGTGCCGGACACGTATTGACTTAGGGTTTTGTAACATTTTTCAACTATGAATCATATCTAAGTTTATTTGCGAGAACTGCAAAATTAAGTTTGTTTATTGATTCGCGAATATCTAAAAAACTTGCAAACATATCCTGTTCAAAATGATTTCCGAGTGTCCAAAAGGGACTGTTAAGGACTACTACTAATGTTCAGCCGGAGTTTATTTTTAGCATGTAACGGTAGTTGCGTGGGCCGATGCAACACACCATGAAGTTTATTTATTTTTTAATTAAATTCGTATTATTAGAATTTAATTTGTGTATGAGATTTTGATGGTCAGGGCTTTGGATTGAATCCTTTTGCACCTCACCCATCTTATTATTTTTCGGGATTTTTGGGTGTCAAACGTGGGAGGAAAGTCCGAACTACTCCGCCCAACTAACTCATATTTTTGATCCCTAGATCCCGGGTTTCCGGTCAAATGCGAGAGACATCGGTCCTATAATACTGTTTTGAAATCTAGGGTCTTTCAAACCAGTTTCTATCCGCCAGACGCTTGGTGGTCTTCGGACTTTTTGGAGTCTTCTGGGTGGAAGAGGGTCCTGGGCTCCTTTAAGTACTTATATTTTTGGGTCACATGGACACTTAAGTTTAATCAGATGCGACATTTTTTTGGGGAAATTATAAAAATTATGACGTAAGTATTGTTATCTAGAGAACTATTGATCTCATTTACATAGCGTGTTTGAGGTCATAGCGATCGTTTTAACTATATCTTCCCGTAGTGATGACTCTGGAGGCCTGGGCGCGTATATGTGCGTAATTTCTCGCCCTTGACTCCTCACTTCAGTAGGACGACTGCGTAGCCTAGTGGGTAGCGACCCTGCCTACGAAGCTGGAGGTCCCGGGTTCGAATCCCAGTTCGGGCCAGTATTTATATGATGAATATTGATACTGGTACCGGGTCTTGGTTGTTATATGTATGTGGTGTCTTCGCTTGGTACCCAAAACACAAGCTAATGCTTAGTTTGGGGCCTAGACGTTGTTGTTCATGTATACGTTATTATTATTATTATTCATTAATTTTTGGTCAAAGCCATTTCGTTTGTTGTTTTTAAATTGTCTGTGGTCTCAGATATACTGAATTATTAACAATAAATTTTATTGAATATTCAATTTAAATTTCTTACTATTTTAATAAGGAAACATGCATGTAGAGTCTAATTCAGTTTTGCAATGCAATTAACTGATGAGCATATGTTGTAAACAGAACATGTATTAGTCTAAATAAATGTATATTTATTTATAATATATACATGAATATTGAAAGACTTACAAAAGTCGTTTGTCCCATCAGCAAGAACCGATTCACGAGAACTTAGTTTCAACAGTTATAAGAGTTGTTTCTTATTCTACAATATACCGATCCAGGGGGTCAAAATCTTTACTGGCCATATGGGTAGCGTTGTGCGCCATGCGATACCCCCAATGATGAATCGCTTCGCCACATACTCTCTGAAACATAATATAAATCACTTTAATTTCTAAATTGATGCATAGTTGGGCAAGTATTTTTGATAAGGTTCAAAAATACTATGCTATAAACAGACACCATCCTGAATTTAAGATACTGTATTTATGTCTTCCAAATTCATCCATCCTCATCATCATCATCATCATCAGCCCATTTTTACCCCACTGCAGGGACTTAGGCCTCCCCCAGGGTGAGGAGGGGGGCTTGGAGCTTAAGTCCACCACGCTGCTCCACTGCGGGTCGGGAACTGTAACGACCGTCATCTATTGACAGCGTCTGGGAGCGACTGCTTAACATGCCCTCCGAAGCACGGTGTCAGTGATATTGTGTACATAAGTCAGAAATACTCATTGGTACACGCCCGGATTCGAACCAGGGCCCTATGGGGCCATATAAATTTCAGACAGGTTCGTTGCGCTCTGGGCTATCACGACATCTATCATCCATCCTATCATCCATAAAAGCTTCCTTACACACAAAGTACATACGTAGAAATGTTTGTCGTACCATAGTAATGGCCGTTGTAAATTGTTGTATACTGTTTATTTGAAAGGCGCAATAAACTACATTCAGATAAGTAACTCTTAAGTTGGCGTCACCAATATTTTTAATGGTATAAGTTATAAACGTTTTATATAAACGAGTCGGTTAAGTGCGACCTTTGTATAGGGGACTATACATACAGGTCGAAGAATGATGAATGAAAATGCCATTATTTATCTTGTTTTAGGGCTTCAGGGCTTGTTTCTTTTCTGCCTAGTACTTGCTCTTGTTGTTATGCCGACAATCTGAACGATTACTGATGAAGAAGTTATTTTACTTAAAGTTCTTCGTTCTCTTATACGCTTCTTGTACATAAAAATACATAAACTGTTATGTAAAATGCCTTCGCGGTTTTTTAGGTCAATCAAACAGAAGCTTCCGAGAAAACAGATACCCCCTCAAAGCAGTACTCTAACAAAAGCCTGTTAATTTTCTGGTACTTCTCGGAAGCGATACTATAACGAGGGCCAATTCTCGTATTTATCATATAAAGAAGCTATTAATATAAATTAATTGACCGATATGGGTTAGAAAAGTCCTCAAGTGGCGACCACGAAACAGACGTGATGCCATAGCAACGCGTAGTTTCGTTTCTTAGAATATTTTCACTTTTAGGGTACCGTAGCCAAATGAAAAAAAAAACGTAATTTTTCTAATTACATGAAGTCCGTTCGTTCGTCTGTCTGCTCGTCTGCCGTCCGTACCTATAGGTATCACAGGCTTATATTTCAGCTATCTTTCTAGTAATTCTGAAGAAATTTCACAGGCAGATGCCTTATACGAACCGCCATACTAATGTAGAAAAAAGAAAACATTTTTTAGAGGTGGTTTTCCATACATTAGTGTGGAGTATTATTGAAAGGATATTTGAAAATGTAATGAAGATTTTTAAGTGACATTTTCATTTGGGTGAACATTCCACAAGATATGAGCATCTCAAATCGTTAACAATGGTGTCCTATAGCTTTTCCACCACCTGATTTAAAATTTAAAACAAATATAGAAAACAGTACTCATCAATCTCTTTCAACAAAAATTCATACGGATATGTTTGCTAGGTTTTAGATACCCGCCATTTTCAGTTACTTGCCAACAAATTTAATTTTGCAGTACTTTAAACTTTGATTTAAAGGTTGCAAAATGCTATGGATGCTTAAACTGATGCATGTCCAAACGCACTTCACAAGCTTTTATGGTATTATAATAAAAATCAATTGACAAAGTGCAAGATACAAACCTGCAATTCATCAACATAGGTGAAATTGAGGTTGTACTTCCATTTGAAAGGCACATCTCTGGACACCCTGAAGGTTGAGCTAACACCGGCCACCTCGAGCTTGGTGTGTGTAGTCAGAAATTCATCAACAGGTTCTGTAGGACTTAAACCCAGGAACTTCAATAACTCGTATGATACTGCCTTGGGACTCAATGCTAAATCTTCATAGCGCAGTACCCTAGAAAAAAATTTATATATTTATATACGAGAGCTGCTATTTAAGTTTTGTCGTTTGAAGAAAAAAACACAACTAGAACCTTATGATATTATTCATTGTTTTTCTAAGTATTCATGGCGAAGTTTAATACATTTTGTCATTCGCTCGAACCAGTTATTAAAACACTTATTCCACTCTGAAGTGGGTGTTTTCAAAATGGCCAACTTGAAAGCGTCGACTGCTTCTTCACCAGACTGGAATCTTTGCCCATGAATAGTTTTCTTAATTTTAAGAAATGTAAAGAAATCGTTAGGGTTTAGGTCAGGACTGTATGGGGGATGGTCAAGAATTTGTACGTTTTCCTGCTTCAAATAATCAATTGTTTTACCAGCGGTATGTGAGCTTGCGTTGTCATGGTGTAGGATGTAGCGTCGCTTTGAGTTAGAGTTCCGAACTTCGGCGATGACTTGGTGGTAAACAAACAGGGGTATACCACTTTGCATTAACCGTTTTACGATTTTCAAGCGCAACCGTTCAAACATGACCGGTTTTCGCTACGAACGTAGCCACCATCTTCTTGAAAGTGCTTCGAGAGCAAACAACTTTAGTCGGCTTTGACTCATCTTGGAAGACCCAGGTTGTAGGCAATCCTAATTCTTTCAATTGTTTTGATATTCTAAATTCAAACAAATTTGAACACTGAAGAATCCTAAATTCAAATTTGGCGGGAGATATTTAAACGACAGAACTTAAAAGGCATGCCATGTAGTACCTATAGACCTATAGCATACATACATGCAGAATTTTATGTGAGACTTATTTAATGGTCAAATTAGTTTCCGTTTTGGTTGGCGCATAGTGTTTTTATAATATTTTTATGAAACTCATTTATTTCCTAAAAAATATTGTCACCAGATGCCGTTGGCTCCTCAACTTGTATAAAGAAATAAAGCAATAACATATTTGCGTCGCCAAAAGTGTCATTTTTACTATACTTTTAAATCCCATCCTTATATGAACTACTACAAAATTCTTATCTATTACTGCCACTTAGTGATAATTGATCGAACGACATAAACGTGCTGCACCTTTTACATTAAATTCAGATTCATACTGTATTTATTATAAATAACTGTTCTTTAGCAATTATACCTACAATACAGCCTGCATGAACTGGCACTATAATCACCCATTCGAATATGGTAGAAGACTGTTTTCTTGTTTTCGAACGATGATAACACCTTATCAATGTGATATTACTTTTTTAATCAGTAAACAAATTGCGTAGTTTGAGTATGGAAAGATGTCAAGATTGGCTCTAGTGCAATTATAACTGATTAAACAGGGAAGTATTTCAATTCTTATTGAAACCCTTTATTACTTGCTTTATAATACTCATAAATCTCCTTCACACATATGACACTTCTTGAGAATAACATGTCCAGTAATTTTTATTATTCTGATAGGTATATCTGATTAAACATAAGCTAAAATTAGCTGAAACTGGCAAATTTTTTAGATTAATAACAACACATTTTGAATGGAATGGCAATATAGTTATGGTAATCCATTCGTTACATTGCTATAATTTTTTGGGTACCTTAAATGTGGCAAAGGTTTGTTTGGCACGTGTTTACCAAAAATCGCAACATTTTGGAGTTTATAAGAAAAACAACTATTGTTACATTCTAAAAGACTATAAAATTTGCTCTGTTTGTATTATTTTCAACATTGTGAAATCTCTTTAAGTCTTAATTAGTAACCCATCTTGTAACTGGTCATTAAGTGTACACATGTCAAGTGACCACAGATCAAGTTTACCCACTATGTATAAGCAAAATTGTATACCTCATAATTGGAAAGAAAGCGCATTGCGTAACCAACAAAGAGATGTATGTGTATACTCGTCAATGTCTGCGCTTACTGTTTCACCACTTACAGGCAAACACACAAACCCAGTTTGACGCGACGAGTAAACATAAAGCTATCTTCATCACAAATTTTCTCTGTTCAACTTTAACAGGTCCAAAGTCCAAGTGAATAAACTTGATCTGTGGTCATGTGTACTAAAAGTATTAAAACTAATTTTGTTTATTCTGAAAAATATGTTGGTTTTCGTGAACCATATTATGTTTTCTAAATATAGACATTTTTCTCGTAAAAAAGTTTCGTTATTTAATTTTCCCTTGTACTTTGAATTAACAGTTCTGTTGACAATAGGGATAAGTGTAATAAAAATATTATTATTCTGTTTATACTTGGAGCTACCGTGCAACGGTAGGGTTAAATATAATAAAAATAACATTTAGCACTATGTAGGAACTAGTAGGGCCAAGTGTAACAGGCTCAAAAAAAAATTTTTTTTCAATATCTTTTAACAACAGGCACCTGCAAAGTTTCACCTTCAGTATGAAAGTAATATAAATCCAAAATTAGGAATTTATAACTTTTGTTTCTATTTTCTTTAATAAATAGATGGCAAAATCTCATTAGGTATTTAAAATTCAATTAGCAAATGACAGACTTAACTAAAATTGGTCTTTTTATAATGCCAGGGTTTTCATAGAAATTTTTTTAAGTTCTTTTTCTAATAAAATCCAAAATTTCTACTTTTAATTCACTTATGGCCTGAATGAATGCGTAGTTAAGCTTCATTCTATAAAATCGCACAAGAAAGAATTTGTGACAAAAAGGCAAAACTATTACACTGAAACATGCAAACTACTATTGTGACCATAAAGTGGCCTTTTATAAACAAATATTTGTATTGTAGTTTGTATTTAGTGTTATTTTATTTCTTTTTGTTTACATAGTTGCTACAAAACGAAATTATTTATTTTCTGCATTACTTAAATTGTGCATCTTGCACTTATCCTATACAAAATGGTTTTTATAAATACAGTCTGATTATTCACAACACCAATGATTGCATATAACAAAACCATGGTTTGGATTCCTAATATTGCTAGTGTCTAGGAACTATAAACTTCTGGATACAATTTTTGATATTGATTCACATAGTAAAAATCCTAGTTCATTTTTGAGATATATCAGACAGTAACTCTGCTTACAAGATCTGAAGATCATAAATTCATGGTATACTAAAAATAAACGTACATAAGACGTCCTGGATACTCTCGTTGTAATCTGCCAGCAGCTGCATAATCATTGACCATATCAGCACAGAGAAGTTGTGGCATCCAACAGTCAGCTGCAGGATAACAGAAATTCCGGTGATGACGAGATTGCATCACACCTCGAGGGTCACGTATTAGTAGCACCAACTTCACGTTTAGTCTAGAACATTGAAATGATTTGCTGTAGCATGCAAGTGTTAAATTGGTTGAATTTCTAAAAGTAGAGCGTCATATTAAACAAGCTTAAAATCAATCTTGTTTTGAGGAATAATAAATAATTTTTTTCAATAAATACTGTTGAGCTTTGTGAAATATATACAAGCATGCGTACAGATTGAGCCAAACTTCACAATTGATCTGAGCAAATGTAGTGACAAAGTGACACTTGTAACAATGTAACAGTGAGAAGTTTAACTTGATCTGTACACATCTAGTTTACATACAAACTTTTCAAAATAAAATATCAGTGGTACTTACTCCTCATCTTTCAATAGCTCTGCTATCAAACGTAGTCTTACTCGCACAACCTTCATGCTTTGGAAAGGAAATAACTCACAAAATTTCGATGTGAAGACTTTGTCAAAACATAGTTCCTTCTTAAATTTACAGTGGTCCCATAACCTTGTGTTGTGGGTGAATTGGTGCAAATGAGTCTTACCATACTCAAAATAATCGTCCATATCAGCATAGTTACATTTCAACATATTTTTCAAAGTAGTCAATGCTTCCTCAGCATGAGGGGGTCCTCTAATTTGTATAATTTCATATTTGAGCAGAGGTTCATAATGATAAAAATTACCAGGAATAGCGTTTAGCACCTCCCCGAGGAATGTAGTTCCCGACCTCCAAGTCGATATGATCAGGCTTCTTAAAGGTCTCCCTCCTTCTTCAATTAACAAGTCTTCCAATTGCCTAACACCCTTAGCATTAGAAAAGTTATAATTAGATAACTCGTACTGAATTTTGACGCGAGTCCTTTCAATTATTCCATCGATATCCATCGAACCATCGTCGAATTTAGTTGTGATCGGTTGATATATGTAGTCATTTCCGTCTTCAGTTTTCAACAGGCTTTTTAATGATTTGCGGCTCTCAGAGTATGGACGATAATTAGCGTTATCTGTGTATCGGGTTCCAGCAAGAATCAAAAGTACGCTGAGTCCAAACACTACACATATTGAATAGAAATTAACTCGCCGCAACATTACGTTGTAAAATAATAGAACGAGTCACCACTCCCGAAATAAGTTCAAAGTAACATATTATAGATTACGTTTATTAATTATTAGTTATCAAACAATCATTGCTTAAAATTGATCTAATTTGTTTGATTAAGTCATAATTTATTATCAGTTTCCGCGGAAACACCGCATTGCGCTCCCTCAGCCATGTTTTGTAATTTGTAATTGTGATGTGTTAAGTCAAACTAAAATGATGTGTACTGTCTGACGTATGTCATATATTGTCAAATAAACGTCAATATCGAAATAATTGCAAACATATTGAGAAAATCAATCAAATAAAAAAAAAATGTAGTACATTTTTAAAATAGCTTAAAAAGATCTAAAACGAAAAATGCGTTAAATCTTAGACTTTGGTATACAATATTAGATCGAGAGTCTGCGTCAAACTGCGTAGTGTACATAAAAATATCACTTTAACAGTTCCGGACAATGTTGGTCATGCCCCCTTGTTTATACCAAAGAACCTCAACTGTTTTTAAAACGTGAGCGATAAAAATTAAGAACCTACCAATTACTACCGAAGAAGGTTTATTTAGTTCTTGCAACTCGCTAAACAAGGACGCGCTACTACTTTTTAGCTATCTCACTCGACTCGGTTTTCTACTTTCAGGTCTAAGTGGTCTAACGGAAACAAATAAAATTTAACGTAATGGCATAGAATGTAATTTGATATTCATTTTTATTAAGATAAGCGAGATAAGGGTTGCCACAAAATATTTTAAATAATTATTTAATATTATTAAAAATTATTAAAAACTAATATACAGCATTTAGATACATTCATATTTTGGGGAGAGTTAATGTGGTCCCACACATGTGGCAAACATGCCAAACATTGACCATTCGCACATATGTGGCAAACATGCCAAACATTGACCATTCGCACATATGTGGCAGGCTAATTCGTATTCGGTAATGCCTTGTGCGGCAAAAATTTGTTATGCGTGATAACAGTCGGTTTTCTTGCGCACTTTAAAGTGGCCGTAAGGAAAAGAAACATTCGTCAATTATTTACACAGAAAACATTTGCTACTTTTAAGGCCAAATGTTAGTCTATGTATGTGGGGTGGGACTGCCTTTACACAAGCATACGTGTATTAAGGTACCGAGATATTTAGAACTGTAGATCGCTAATCGACCCTATTTGAAATTAGTTTTTTAACTTAACAGCAGTCCAGGGTTCCTGCACCATTCAGCCCTGAGTCCATAGATCTTCACTATCTAAGTGTTGCTAGTATTCAAAACCAAAATTTCCTTTAAGGTAAAGTAAAAATGATTGTAAAAATATTTTTACATCATATTTTATACTGCCTAGTAATCAGAGGTTGTATTGCTGGGTGCTTCTGACTTTCAACCTTGGAATCATCTAATCACAGAATAGAGAACAAACCAGAAGTTGCGCTCAATTATGATTACACATACCGCGTTGTGTCCAAAAACATTACGTTCGTCCCGCACTTGCCCCCCTTTCCACCCGCGTAATGTTGCTAGCTCGGGAAAGGTTTCCTACTGTTTTTGGGATAATCATATAAAATCAGAAAAAAGGTGTTTAAACTGACAAGTTGGAAAAAATTTCACTCTGATTATTTATTTATTTATTTTCCTCCACAAGATAAGATAAGAAAACAATTAAGTATAAATAAATATATTAGATAAAGTGATGCTACTATAGAACAAATACTCATCATAAAATCTCAAAGTAGGTACGTTTCAGAGAAGATGAATACAGATCAACAGAAGTAACACATCAATAATGGAATGCTTTGCTTTCTATTGCAAAAAATAAAAATAGGAATGACAAAAGTAGCATCAGAAATTTGTACGTTATTGGGAATTATTGAGTTCCATTCTAATCTACCCAAATTGAAATCGCCTAAAATAAGAAGATCATGATCAGGCAGATGCGAAGCTGAGTTGGTAATGGATTCAAGTTGCGATTCAAGCTCCATCGCGAACAAAAGTACGCTGCTTGAATGTCCTATCTGTGCTGATGGTAAAGAGTACAGGGGTACTCGTGGACTTGCAATTCACAACGGCCGGCGCCACATACGAAGAACCGCCGCCGTAGGTACCGGACCAATAACCGCACCATCTCAAAACGATACTGACCACAAGATCGATGGGGCATTATGCACCGGCACGCCATTTTCGATGCGGCTTGCACACATGAAACGGGACATCATAATCATAAGGAGGATCGCAAGAGGGGCCCGGGTGTCAGTAGTACGTAGCCTTGCCGAGTGTGTGGCTAGGGTGGTCGCCGAAAACACAGTATCTACAGGAAAAACCTACTCACTTTTTCATACCGTACCCTTCATATAGCCAACAATAGACACTAGCCATTAACCACAATAACAAAACATATTAGATAACATGATCCTAGATATTATTACTCCGAAAACCCGTATTAAACATAACATTTTGAAAATAATAGAAAACAAGCTGTCGGACGGCAATGTAAAAGGAGCTCGTAAACCTCAGAATAACCAGAAACCGCGCTCAATTATGATAACACATACTGCACTGTGTCCAAAAACATTACGTACGTCCCGCGCCTGCCTCACTTCCCGCCCGCGTAATGTTGCTAGATCGGGAGAGGTTTCCTACTGTTTTTGGGATAATCATATAAAATCAGAAAAAAGGTGTTTAATAAAAATATTAACAGATAGGTATATTTAGGGTGCGTTTATATAACACAAATTATTTCTTGCGGGGCAGCCCTACGGTCGCCGCGTACTTGTATTCATTCATAGTAAATTTTAACTATTTTAAGTACTAGGCCAAAACTCACAACATTCAAATTTCCTTCAGGCGCCAGTGTTTACTTGAGTTTGATGAGTTTTTTGGTACAATACGAGTATAATTATAGAAAGGAAGTAGCATGACTTTCTGACACAAGTGTTCTTCATTTAATAGAATGTTACTCACTACAACATGAAATTTATACATACCATTTTAGTTGAATAAAGGAAATAAACATTATTTTTTTATACCTACTACAATAAATAAAACCCGGCTTCAATAAGGTAAGTTTTTAAAAGTAAGGTTAAGTAAGTAAAGTTTTTATTAGGTACCCCTTTGTTGTGTAAGCTTTTTATAATATTTTCTTTTAGAATTTGAACTGATTTGCAGAATTTTACGTTTAAATAAATAATGTAGGCGCCTAATTTTATATCTAAATCTTTTTCAATAACCGCCGTTTCTATGACTTTCGCCATTTATGTGGTCATCATTTACAAGGAATATATTATTTTTTTCAATGAATTTCTTGAAAATTGAAAGAACGATTGCTAAACGTTCGATATTTGAACTTATAACAAAATCTTCATTTGAAATTTTTCGAGCATGTGCTTCTCCAATACGACATTCGTGTAATTAAGATTTTGGGAAGGGAAATAAAGTCTGCCTTTATTTTTCAATCCATACCACACCTGAAGCCAATTGCTTCTACACAAAACGAACATTTTATTGATTTTGACAGGTAATAAGCAACAGTTCCCGATAGATAATAACCTACTATATATTTTGACAGATAATGAAGCTGAGGCAATTCTAAGACAATAATTTTGCAATGCTACCACTATTTTCACTATTATAAATCATTATTGAGTAGCTTTCTCGTTGTATCACATAGAAAGTCCAAATCAGAAATATGGATATCACCAATTTCTGAGTTTGATCGTGTAGGCGATTGTGGCTGTGTATCCTGAAATGAAAAACTTTAAGTCTATCATAAAATGAAAAAGCAATATGCTTAATCAAAAACAGAAAATCAAATGTTATCAATTAAACATAAAAATTTTAGGTATTTCCGACATTTTCCGACGCACATTTTCTGAAATCGAAGGTCCAGATGTTTCTATATGTGACTCAGACAATTGTGATGTCAATACCAAATGCCGAAATAGCATGCCATTATTAGATAATTCATATATTACTCCATTCACCAAAATTTAATTTCAATCGGAATGCATAGAAGATTCATTAACACGTATACAATGTATTCATAAAGGTACATCCTTTGTATTTTCTAGGAAAAAATGAAATTTTTGGTATAATAGCCACCGAATTTCCAGTCACTAGTTGTGAATGAATTCTGCATTTATCAGTACGGTATTGGATTACCCACCAACCACCTACCCGCCATCAACCCGCATTGGATCAGCGTGGTGGATTAAGCTCCAAGCCTCCTCATCCCGAGGGGAGGCCTAAGCCCCTGTAGTGGGGTATTAAAGGGATGATGGAATGGAATGAAATTGGATTATTTCATAATATAATTATGAACTACATAATGAACAGGAAAGGTGCAATATGAATAATATATAACTAATATATCTTGACTAATTCTACCTTAGTCGGAATAGCTGATTTCTTTAGTTTTTTTAAACCACATTTCGTGTCACAAAAATATTGCTCGTCAAGGTGAATCGAACAAATTACGTTCCGCTCTGATGGTCTCAAAAACTTATCTAAGTGTGCTCTTTGTATGACTTTCATCCAATTCAATTTTCTTTGTTGTTTGATGTTCACACAGGTGCTTTATTACTCAAACAATAGAGTATTCTAAACAGGTATTAAATAAAAAGTAGATAAAATTTTCGATGGAACTGGCAACACTCACAAAATGAACGCGCCATTTTTTAAGTCAATCACAATATGTAAAACAAATTCAATAATTAAATAAATCCACTTTTGAATACGTTACTTACAAAAGAAATGTGATCCCATCCGATTTCTTCGTAAGCCCAGCAGCATTTTTGCATGTAGGAACGACACAAGACGACATTTTAAAATTAAAATTGACACTTGTACTGTACATTATAACGCGGTAAGTGCAACGGAATGACTAATCGCCTCCTCATCCTGAGGGGAGGCCTAAGCCTAAATGGGGTATTAATGGGATGATGGAATGGAATGAAATTGAATTACTTCATAATATATGATTATGACCTACATAATGAACAGGAAAGGTGCAATATGAATAATATAATTAACATGACTAACACTACCTCAGTCGGAATAGCTGATTTCTTTAGTTTTTTTAAACCACATTTTGTGTCACAAAAATATTGCTCGTCAAAGTGAATTGAACAAATTACGTGCCGCTTTGATGGTTTCCAAAACTGATCTAGCAGTGCTCTTTGTGTGACTTTCATTAGATAAAAAATAATGAGTATTCTAAACAGGCATTAAATGAAAAGTAGATAAAATTTTCGACGAAACTGGCAACACTCATAAAATAAACGCGCCATTTTTTAAGTCAATTACAATAGGTATAACAAATTCAATAATTAAATAAATCCACTTTTGAATACGTTACTTACAGATGAAATGTGATCCCATCCGATTTCTTCGTAAGCCTAGCAGCATTTTTGCATGTAGGAACTACACAAGACGGCATTTTACAATTAAAATTGACACTTGTACAATACATTATAACCCGGTAAGACAACGTTACGGAGTGACAAATCGCAACAAAGTGAAACTACTCTATTTAAGAGTGGTTTTTGTTTCTTCAGTTTCACACTCGCAGGCGATTTTGTATTTAGTAGTCACAGACCTATTCTGGTTTGTTCTGTATTCTGAGCATCTAATGGAACTTGACGAGAAATCGATCTAGCATAATCGAACTTTAGTGATTCGAGACCACTTCTATCATAGAAGAAATACCAAAAATAATAGGATTATGCCTTTCATATCCCAGAAAAAACCGACGCGACGTCGTCAGGGCCAATATCACAAAATATTTTCCATAATTATTATTATTTAAAAAAGAAATTAAAACATACGTATATAAAATATTCGTATTTCCGAAACTAGGAAACAAAATTTTAATTTACTACTAAAATTAATTATTCTAAATCAAAATCAAAAAGTTTTTGTTCAATATTAGTCCGGTCGTGGGACACTAAATTTTACTAAAAGGTTTTCATAATTCTAAAATTGTTCGTTTTTGGTGATTGGATAGATAAAGTGCGTGGTGAGCTACTGTCAAAAAGTTAGAAGTTTTAGGGCTGTGCTAAGGGAATGGCTTAGGTTTTTCTTAATATTTCGTGTAACACAGTGTATATAGAATTAAAATTTGAAATTTTAATCCTACTAATATTATAAACGCGAAAGTTTGTATGTATGGATGTATATGTGGGTATGTATGTGGATGTTTGTTACTCTTTCACGCAAAAACTACTGAATGGATTTTAATGAAACTTTACAATAATGTAGCTTATGTGCCAGAATAACACGTACGCTATAATTTATAAAGATACTAGCTTTCTGGTCGCGGCTTCGCTCGCGTAGACTACACAGTTGTATACTGATTTTAAAAATTCTTTCACCTATAAAAAGCTACATTATCAGCGAATAACATGGTTTAAAACAAGGAAGAGTGGTAAAGGGAATGGGAAGGGGAACGTTTCTATATTCCGCCCCGACGGAACCGACTATGACTGCTAGTTGGTTCATAATTAGAACTATCTTAACCTCACGTTGTAAAATTTTTATGAAGATAACATATGTCATACTACGAATATAAAAAATTTAATAAGACAAAATTTTTCAAAATTATTTTAAAACTTCTGAAATTATATTTTAAGACTTTCGGTGGTTACTCAAATCTGTTAGATGAAGTTTAGAAAGTCAAATGGAGTGCTTCTATTATAACTTCATTTTTCTTTCATAAGATACACATTAATGAATTAAAATTGATATTTATGCAGCTTTATCAATTTGTTTACTACACAAAAAATTGGAAACATACTGTGGATTTTATACAAATTGCGCGAACATATGAATGATGCGCTGGGCGCAGGCTGGTGTGCAAAAATTTCCTTTTGATAGAAGAATTAGTGAATGTCAAGTCAGAAAATTAGACACTCAAGAAACCATATATTAAAGACTGCTGAAACTCATAAAAATAACTCTAGCCAACGAGTCAGTTGATATATTATTTGTCTAATGTACAGTACAGTCACGCGCAGAAGTGCCCTGAAATTATAACATAAAAGTCTAAGTACCTACCTATATACGCCGATTAAGTACTTTATTATCACAGTAGATAGTTATAGTTACTTACAAAACTGCATCACAGTATCGGGTAATTATTACATATTGATACTATTTCTAATACACTTTATTTTTGTACAATTGATATTAACGTTTCATTACATTTATTTATGTACCTATATAAGTTATAGAAAATTATTTATTCGCGTTATACGTCGACTGATGGCTGCGTTTACATAGATATGACATAATTCGCAATGATAGTTGTTTGATACACATGGTGGATGAGCACACATTTTAATATAGCACTTTTAATGTAAAATTGAAAATAATTTTTACACACATTTAAATATATTTTAAAATTCAGTACAATAATTTCATTGGTTCTTTGTTACTGTCATCAGTGTCATGAAGGCTATTTTAGTGACTGTAAGGTGTATATTAACGCTAATGATATTCATTTATAAAATTCCACATGTTTTTGCATACCAACACAATACCATGTTTCCTTTTCAGGCTAAAGTTTTTTTTTTATTGAGTCTAAACGAAATTTAATTCAATAACCTCAAAAACTTATGGGGCAATCATCTTTCCTATTTTTGAAAAATCCAGTAGAAGAAAATAAATATCAAATTTATAAACTCAGGAACTTTATTATTTTTTTTGTCATTATCGAATATACCATTATTTTTGTTCTAAGCCTTATAACAACTATTTTGAATAACTTGAATACAATTTGACAAAACTCACAACAGATAGAATTCCAGAAGTTATAGTTACCTTATCACTGTAACGTCATTTTCAGTTATATTTTATAACTTGGTCGCAATGATGTTCGACATCCGGTAAAGCATTCCTTATATCAGACAAAATAATTAGAGATCCCCAATACATGTTTCTAAAAAGCCGTAAATCAAGTCCATAGCGTTGGTATTTTCTAAAGTCTAAACGAACACACGATTCATGCGGGGCGCGGGCTGGTATGCGCACAACGCGCGCTTCTCAGAGTGCCACGCTGTTGCGCTGGCGCTTATTATAGGCTTGTTCAGGTAACAGTTTTTAGAAAACTGAAAAAGTAATTGTTGCAATTTTGAAGTCGTCAAATACAACTAAGATAGGTAGCAGCTGCAATTTTAACCAATCAGCTCATACAGTGCAGTGCTCCAGCGGATAATTGTCTCGACACGTTGCGTTGGTTGGCGAAGTAGAAGTAGCGAAAAATTATGATTGCTCACTAGTGTAATTTATTTGACTTTGTTTTAGGTATATTGTTTAACCATAACTAGATATAACCATAGAATACCTCATAGTTCTTTAACATAAAAAATAATTGATGTATATATCCACAGTTGGTTATCAATGATAGGTGCTACAGTTTGTTTGTGTCAATTACTTCTACCTGCTGTATTGCATGAAAAAGCAGGATAAATTTAGAATTAAATATGTCATAAAAATATATAAACTGATATTGATTAAAGTGGGTATGTGTTGTTTTATTTAGAAATACCATTGCCTCTATACAAGCATTTCAAATAGATTTCTTCTCAGACTATGAATCGTACGGAACTATTAAAAATAACAAATACATGGCAACGTGTGCACTGCAATGTAGGCAAAATGATATAATAAGTCCCTGCATAGGTATTTTATGACTCGCCCACAGCTACACTAATAAAATTTATCCGTAATTTAAACAAAATCCACAATTTGTATGTTTCTAATTTTTCGTGTGATAATCAAGTGCTATAATAAGGTCACATACGAGCGAATTTATCAATTTTAATTCATCATTGTGAATGTTAGAAAAGAAAGGTGAAATCATAATAAAAGCACAACATTTGCCTTTCAAACCTTTATCTAACAGATTTGAGTAACCACCGAAAGTCTTAAAATATAATTTCAAAAGTTTTAATATTTTGTTGAAAAACATAAGAGTAATTTTTAAATTTTAAGTAACTAAGTTTTCGTAGTGTCACATATTATTATGTCAGCTTTCTAAAGCTAAATTTCTAATTATGATCTAATTAAAGTTTCTAACTTTAATTCTGTGTATATACATTACGTTACACGAAATATTAAGAAATACCTGGGAGTTTTTCAAAATGGCGCACGTGGAACGTCGTGGTTTCTGGCAATATTTTGAAAAAAGCTCCATATCAACCGTATTACGCTGCCTATTCTTGTTATTTTTTATTAAAAATACGAAGAGAATACTCAACTCTGGCGAAATTGCTTTATATGCAGAGAACGCCAATAACTAAGAAGAAGAAGAAGAAATACCTAATCCATATACAAAGCACTACCGTTAAACTTCTAAATTTTTGACAATAGCTCACGGTGCACTTTATCTATCTATTCAGCAAAAACGAACATTTTTTATATAACAGTACGTATTTTTTTTCTGGATACGCGACTAATATAAGACGTCAAACGTCTAAAAGTTAATGCCAAATATCATGGCCATTTTTGCTACAAATTTTGTCATTCTTACCGTATAGCTGAACTGAAGCGCAGGCGACATCTACCTTTGGAAAACACCAACGCCATGGTCTTTTACGACTTCTTGGAATCAAATAGGTACTGGGGATTTCCAATTTTTTTTTTGTCTGATATAAGAAATACTTTATCGGATGTCAAACAACTAAGCGACCAAGTTATAAAATATAACTATATAATAAATATAGAAATTACGTTACAATGATAAGGTGATTTTATTTATTTGTTTATTTGGCTTTTCAACAATAGAAATACTACAGCAGTACGTAAATAGAATTCAGATTTTATATGTGTACTTACACATGTAAAATCTGAATTGTTTGTCTGCACTTGGTTGTTTGACATGCGGTAAAGCATTTCTTATATCAGACAAAAATAATTGAAAATCCTCAGTACCTATTTGATTTCAAAAAGTCGTAAATTAAGACCATAGTGTTGGTATTTTCCAAAGGTAGATGTCGCCTGCGCTTCAGTTCAGCCATACGATAAGAATGACAAAATTTGTAGCAAAAATGGCCATGATATTAATGGAGCACTGGTCCCATTACTTACAGAAAAGCACTGTATGCGCTGAAAGATGCGCAGATATATTTAAATATATATATATATATATATATATATATATATATATAAGCTCGGCACACAAGGTAATTATAACATCTGGAATTCTTTCTGTTTTTTGTCAAATCATACTCAAACTATTAACATTAGTTTGTATGAGCCTTAGGGAAAAAATGTTGGTATAGTCGATAATGGCAGCACAAATAATTTAGAGGAAATACGTTTCTGAGTTTATAAATGTGATATTTATTCTCCTTCTGCAGGCTTTTTGAAAAACGCAAAAGATGGTTGCCTAATAAGTTTATTGAGATTATTGAATTGAATTTTGTTCAGACTCAATAAAAAATCTTTAGCTTGAAATGGAAACATGGTGTATGTTGGTACGCAAAAATATGTGGAATTTTATAAATTAATTTCATTAGCGTTTATGAACACCTTACAGTCACTTAAATAGGCTTGATGACAATGATGACAAAAACAAAAGAACGAAGTAAATTATTCTTTTAAATTTTAAAATATATTTAAATGTCTAAAGCGATAGTTTCTTGTTTTTCGTCGAAATAAAATACAAAATTATAGTCATCTACCATGTGTGTCAAACAACTATCATAGCGAATTATGTCATATCTATGTAAACGCAGCCGTCAGCCGACATATAACGCGAATAAATATTTTTTTGTAACTTAATATAGATCTAAGAATAAATATAATGAAACGTTAATATCAGTTGACAAAAAAATTGCATGAGAAATATTATCAATACGTAATAATTACTCGATACTATGATAGCAGTTTTACTAGTCTACTGTGCACCTATCTACTGTGATAATAAAATACGTAATTGGCATAAATAGGTAGGTACTTAGTCTTTTATGTTATAATTTCAAAGCACTACTGCGCGTGACTGTACTGGACGTAAGGCAAATATTATTATTATCTGGCTCGTTGGCTCCAGTTATTATTATGAGTTTCAGCAGCCTTAAGTATGGTCTCTTTAGTGTCTAGTATTTTGGCTTGATATACACTAATTATTTTATCGGCTGAGTATTTTCGCACGTTCGCGACATTTATACAAAATCGACAGTTTGTATATTTCTATTTTTTCGTGTGATAATCAAATGCTTTGGTAAGGACACATAAGAGCGAACTTATCAATTTTATTCCAGTATTGTATATGTTACGAAAGAAAAATTAAATTACAGTAGAAGCATACCACTTGAGTTTCTAAACTTTATCCAACAGATTTTAATAACCATCGAAAGACTTAAAATATAATTGCATAAGATTACACTTTTTTAAGAAATTTGTTTTATTAATTTTTAAATTTTCGTAGTGTAACATAAATTATCTTTCTAAAAAATTTACAACGTGAGGTTATGACAGTTCTAATTAAGAACCAATCAAAATTTCAAATTTTAAATGTATATGTAGTGTGTTACACGAAATATTAAGAAATACTTAGCCACACCCTTAGAACAGCCCTAAAACTTCTAACTTTTTGACATTAGCTCACAATGCAGTTAATCTATCCACTCATCAAAAAACAAACAGGTTTAGAATTATCAAAACTTTTTTATGAAATTTAATGTCCCACGACCAGACTATAATTTTTATTAAATTTTCGTAGTATCCATTATGGTATTTTTCTGAAAATTTTACAACGTGAAGTTAAGTTAGTTCTCATTATGACTCAATCAAAATTTTAAATTTTAATTCTATATACAGCGTGTAACACGAAATATTAAGAAATACCTAGCCACACTCTTAGCACAGCCTAAAACTTTTAACTTTTTGACAATAACTCACAATGCACTTTATCTATCCACTCATTAAAAAACGAACGGCTATAGAATTATCGTAACTTTTTTATGAAGTTTAATGTCCCACGACCAAACTTATTTTTTTTTAATTTTCGTAGTATCCCTTATGTTATCTTTCTAAAAATTTTACAATATGAGGTTAAGATAGTTCTAATTAAGAACCAATCAAAATTTCAAATTTTAATTTTATATACATTGTGTTACACGAAATATTAAGAAATACCTAGTTACACCCTTAGCACAGCCCTAAAACTTCTAACTTTTTGACATTAGCTCACAATTCACTTTATCCACTCATCAAAAAAGAAACAGCTTTATAATTATCAAAACTTTTTTATAAAATTTAATGTCCCACGACCAGACTGTCATTTTTATTAAATTTTCGTAATATCCCTTATGTTATCTCTTTAAAAATTTTACAACGCGAGCTTAAGTTAGTTCTCGTTATGACCCAATCAAAATTTCAAATTTTAATTCTATATACAGCGTGTTACAAGAAATATTAAGAAATACCTAGCCACGCCCTTAGCACAGCCCTAAAACTTCTTACTTTTTGACAATAGCTCACAATGCACTTTATCTATCCACTCACCAAAAACGAAGATCCTTGGAATTATCGTAAGTAATTTTTTTCTGGCTACGCGACTATATAAGATGTTTACACACACTTATTGAAAGTCAAAATGAATTTATTAGGTAACGTGATCTATGCGATCACGTGACCAAATTTTGAAAAGCATATATTTTTGAAATTACTAGTCACAGACCTATTGTGTCTGTACTCAAACTTCATGTTTTAGCGAGATCTATGTAACCCCATGACCAAATTTTGAAAAGCACATATTTTTATATTTAGTAGTCACAAACCTATCGTGTTTGTACTCAAACTTCATGTTTTAGCGAGGTCTTGTGACTTCATAACCAAATTTTTCAAAAGCTCATATTTTTGAAATTTTTGTCATAAGACTTATCGTGTTCGTACTCAAACTTTTGTGTTTTAGCGAGCGATCAAACATGTGATCGATGAAATCGATGGCGCCATCTTGGATTTCGAAATCACTATTAAATTTTAATTTAGTACTCTTAAGTTAATCGGAAGTGAGCATAATGACGATTTTGCTATTGTGATCGATATCGCTATCTTGGATTTCTAAATCGCTGTTAAATGAATTCAGACCTCTAAACGTAGTCAGAAATGCGTATATTGATGTACAAAATTCATAATAGCAGCCACTTTTTTCAATGTTCACCACAAATTCTTGACCGGAGTCTACGCGGATTCTTAGATATCGAACTCGTCAATCTATTCTCACCATTATTGCTCCATGATAACACAAGACTTCACACTGCTCGAGAAACAGTTTTCGCAATACATGAGTTTACAAGACATGTAGTAAGAAACCATCCGCCATCCTCCTTACTCTCCAGACCTCACCCCAATCGACTACCTTGAAAAAAAATTTCTTCCCAGGAAGCAGTACAAAATGCCTTTACATATTTTGTGGAGTCCAAGTCCTCAGAATTCTATCACAAGGGTTTTAATGATCTTCTACTGATATATAAACACTAGCGACCGCCCGCAGCTTCGCTTGCTATAGACTACACATTTCTGTTTTAGGTAGTATTAGCATTCGAAACGGTTTATACGTATTTTTTGCTGAAACTGATATTGGGTACACCCATTCAAACTTTCAGTCTTCATTCTCCTCACTCCTTTAAGAAAACCGATACTCCCATACTTTTCACCTCCCGTTTCCCACCCTTAAAATGTGGAAATCCAAAAACCCTGAAACACGTCATTATTTATATATGTCAAAATTTTTGTGTTTCTAACTTTAAAGAACAAAGACTCATACAAAGCCCTTCCGTCCCTCCCTCCTTAAATTTGAAATTTCCAAATATTCCTTTCATAAAAAATTGATACGTTATAAAATAAACCACTGTTCCAAATTTCGACTTCCTAGACTTAGTAGTTTCGGCTTTATATACGTTAATAGATCAGTGAAGACAAACGACAGACAGACACAAAAAGTAGCTAATGTCACTCTTGACAACCTTCTTTCACGTCTGCAAAGTTTCATGAAAATCTGTTTAGCCATTTTGGAAATTAGCTCGAATAGACACATAGACGCACAGATAGACAGACGGACAAAAAGTAGCGTATGTCACTTTTGACTACCTCCTTTTCATACCCGTGAAATTTCATTAAAATCGGTTTAACTGTTTTGGAGATTAGCTCGAATAGACAGATGGACGTACGTACAGACATATAAAAAGTAATGTATGTCACTTTTGACTACTTCTTTTCCATATCTGTGAAGTTTCATCAAAATCAGTTTAGCCATTTTGGAGATTTGCTCGAATAGACAGACAGACAGATAGTATTATTTTATACATATAGCCTATAGCCTTCCTCAATAAATAGACTATCCAACACAAAAAGAATTTTTTAATTCGAATTAGTAGTTCCTGAGATTTGCGCGTTCAAACTAACAAACAAACTCTTCAGCTTTATAATATTAGTATAGATTTTGATTAAATATTTTTATCCTATAATTTTTTTTTTCATTTTTCAGTACGAATCGACATTTTCATACTTTAATCCCAATAAATATTCCAAAAAAACAATGTATTTTATTTATAGTTTTCATGTACTAATTTATAAAATATACATATATACCTCCTGTTGCGATCGGCATAAGAACAATACAAAGGTCTTGTCTAACTTGATGTATTTAGCTGTACACAGATATTTTACAATTAGATAACGTTTTATCTCCAGTCACTGTGGGATTTCAGTAGCTCACCATGATCTTAGAGTCTTAAGCAACCTCATCTGTACGTAGTGCACCCTGTTAATAAGTAAACGTGGTTTTGACGAAAAAGAGTTAGGACGCAGATATAGCCCAACTGGGGAAGTACGTTCATGTTACAGAAAACCGCAGACAAATAACAATTGCTGGGTTTGTAGAGTTTGTAAAATATCTCTATAATCTATCTGCAATGAATATGTTATGGAGATAAATGACTGAAACTTACCCTACATGTACATATATATGGAAATATGAGTTGTAGGTACCTGCTCGTTATGCACACAACATTGTGTTTATATTCACATAATCATTACTTTGTTTATAAATACATTGCTTTTAAACTCGCCTTAGTACTTGTTTAGTACTTTTAGTAAATGTAGGTAAGGTAAGGCTAAACACGTATTAACCGTACGCTAGTTAACAAAAAGATATTATTGATATGTGTGTGACATGCTATCTGGAAAATGTAGGTAACTGTATATGCAAGTTTGCAGTTTCAATACATAACCTCAAAATACTTGAATTGATTTCAAAATACTCGAAATCCCCTGTTTATATTCAAATCACATTTTTTTTTGTAATTCTGCACAATATTTCCTTTGTTTTGCTGATAATTTGATTAATACGCCGAACTCACTCGGGAGTGGCCACCGCTCCTATAGATTGGTGGGCATGGTCCTTTTCCCGCTTTGGTTGGAAATTAAATTATAATAAGAATAAACAAGCACTTTGAAATAATTTTAATCTTTCTATAGCTATGTGATGTCTATAATATTAAACTTTATATCCGACGACGTGCATTTTTCCGATGGTCTCTCCGAGGTAAAACCATAAGTAAATCTCCAGACAGACGAGAAATAATAGCCAAGCTTGCTTCACTGTCAAATGGTAGAAACAACCAGACTTGAGGAAATCAAAGGCCAAAACTAGGTCTTCTTTAATTTTCTGGAAATATACAGTTGTATTTAAAATTGATAGCTTTCAACAATATTTTCTTCTACCGTTTTTAACAATCTGTGTCTGACCAATAGAATATGTTTTTGTGACCTGAGATTAAGGATGTATTTTACGGCTTATGGAATCTATACACGAATAAGTCCGTTCAATCAAATTAACTCCCAGTTGGAGAGGTTATCATAAATATAGTACGTATTATATGCACAGATACAGTAAAATTATAATATTTTGTAGGTATACCCAATTATTCGTCCGAATCGTTTTGTAGGTACTTATTGTTTATTTAATGTATTATAAAATTAGTTTATTCCCATTTAAATGATCATCTTCTAGGCAAAGGCCTTTGAATCCAGGAGTAATTCAGCTTTCGTCCCACCACACCTGCTCTCAACAAGCCTTCCGCTTAGTTGAATATATTTTTGAGGGTTTCAGAAGGAAACATAAAATTACCTATGTCGATATCGACTCGGGTAGCGGACCGATGCGCCAACCGCGTTTCGTTATACTCACTTATTTTACCCTCCAAAGTCTTCTCACCTTTGTAGTGTTAATTAGTCCCGATTACTCCCAATGAAGTCGTAAAAGCCTTAGGGCTATCAACAATCGCCCTCACGCTTCGTTTAGTGTGTGAAACGCTACAATAACTGTGTTTCCCTCACCGGGAGGATACCAACTACTTAGAAGAGAATGGTAAGATCAGCAAGATTACTTATACTCTACTAAAATTAGAGTTTTATTTCAAGAACTAGCTTCGGATGCAACGAAGTAACATCGTGCTCGTCAGAAAACTTATTGAGTTAGTTAAAATAAACGAAATTTAAATTAACCCTACGAACATTGTGGCTGAATACTACCTTGCCATATAGCTTCAGATCGATATCGAGCATTCCAAATATCTTTAGATTTATTAGTAGCTCAACGATTTTAGACATAGGTACGCTTGACAGGCAGACGTGGTGGTTTATTGATATTTAATTTGGTTTCGTCAGCACACGAACTATGTGCGATATTAGAATTGTTAATTGTTATGTGTAATAATGTTTTGTTTTATAATTTTATAATCGATATTCTTACATAGAATTTATAAAATTTTGTCATTCTCCCTTATCTGAGCCTAAAATTTTGAAAAAAGTACGGAATAAGGACTTCACTTATAATTTACAGGAAAACCTAAGCAATACACGAATTACGCAAATTAGAAAATTAAAAAGAACTATTCGTAAGTGCAACAGTTTTAAATACAAACGTATTTTTTTATTATTTTAAAATGTATAGTTTAATAGACATTAAAGAAATTATACGAAAATCGATCGTTGGTTTTCTCCGAACCTACTGACTAACAATTTAAAAATACGGAATAAAAGAGCTTCCTTCATAGTTCAGGATGGTTTATGTACGGGACAACCTGTATAAACGAAAATATTATTGGATTTCTACAGAAAACAGAAAATATTCTTAAAGAGAAAATGTGTGTGAAATGTGTTGCTTAATTTCACTGAGAATTAATAAGTTCAATTTGTCTAGTAGTTAGTATGGTAGCCCATTTATTCGAAGGAGTTGGCTTCAATGTATAACCTCTACCACTCATTTAATATCTATTTAATGATCTATTGTTTAGGGTTGGTGATTAGAAAAATGGGACAGACCACTCAGAAGCTTTTTGATCCATTAGAAATCCAGCCAAGATAGGTTGATGGTCTACCATTTTGAAATTGATAGATTAGGTCAGACTTGCTTATATCAATGCGAGGGTGTTATTTATATCGAACCGAGAATGCGTGTTTTACGCCTATCAATCACGACAATACATTCTTAAATACTAGTTTATCCTTTTGTGTTCGTACTTCCGTTCCCACTCCCATTAGATATTTCGTTTTCTTTGCCAACAAAACATATTTGGAATTACCTTCCATTCATTCATGCCTGGTGGTGACATTTCCAGCGTATAATAACCGCGTGCTACTTTCATTTTCCGTACCAACTCCGAACCTGCAGCCTTGCCCGTTACAGCTGTAAATCGAACAGTCTGATTTATAGTTGTCCTTATAGAATCCTAAACAGAAAAATAGGTATGGAAAACCTTCGGCTACTTCTCTTCGCTTATTCCATTTTTCAAGAACAGAAGGCTTGTAAACTTCCGGAAAACTTTGAAAGAAAACAGTCCTTGGTCCTGTAAGAGAATGATTGATCAGGATAGAAATTATAAATTCTTCAAAGATACATACGAATAATATTAAATTTTTTTATATAAAGCTCGATGTATAAAAAACAAAACAAAACTTAAAGTTATCCTATGTGGAACTAGTAAATAATTTGGTCTTACGTAATAGAGTTGTTGCAATTTTCACTATGTTCATACCCGTGTTCATTTTGATTTTGATCAAATGCAAATTGACAGGGACTGTCACATAACAAATGAACGTCGTAAATAAGAAGCTAGACGTAAAGAAGATACAATACGCGCTGACTTTGAAAAAAAATAATGTTGCGGTCTCTACGGCGAGGATTATCCAGTCTGTGGATTATCCTCAGGGATTATCACTAATAAATAGTTACCTACATGCTTTATAAACTAAAGCAAAAATATGATACTTTGGCCATGAGGAACAAATCGTTTTTAAACAGTTAAATAGCAGTTGGTCTGGTGTTGGTCTGCCTGTGCTGGCAGTAATAACTAGTAGGTACATTTTTAAATATTTTTTTATATAAGACTTGATGTATGAAATAACAAATAACTCAGTGTGGCACCTTTTTGTTTTTGTTTTGAGTGTTTGTCAGACTATACGCATAATTATTAATTTATTTGACTATTTTATTTGACAATCATACATGAAAAATGTATTTAAAAAAAATTGAGCGGGATAATTTAGCTTTTATTTCACTTGAAAAATTTGCTATTAATACGGTCTTTATGACTTCGAAACTTGAACCGTAATGTTATATTTTACAGTACTAGATCTTTTTACTTTACACCAATCACAAACGAGCATTCTTTTTGTAAGGCACGCGTAAACCGCGAAAAGCAGCCCGCTCCTGTCTTTAGCTCCCGCCATTATTACAATTGAAGTATCAACCTAATTTTAATCGCAAATGTATTGAAAAACGTCGTATGATGCTCGTATTCAGTAAGCTGGCTATTATAGTCATCGGTTTATTATATGCACTCGGCTTCGCCTCGTGGCTATAAACACCTCGACTATAATATGCAACTTACCGTACTTGCACCATAATAATATTGCTGTACAAAATATTTTATGTATATCGAACCAAAGTTTTATGTAATTTGACAAGTAATTATTTTTTTAAATCAATTTTATTTGAGAAAATATTTATTATACTGTGTGTTCAGTTTCAGTGCATTAAGAGGAGTATGTACCTACGGGCAAACCATATCAACGTTAAGGTTTACACCACGTTAAACCTTAATCGATTGCCGGAAAAAATTTATGTGGTATTTAGATCAGCAAAAACGAGGTCAAACCGTTTAATTTTTTAAAATTATTTTGATATATCGAAAGAAAAAAAAACTTAAATGCGCGGGATTTTTTCGATTTTTTTTTTATTTTTCACATGTGAAAATGCAATCATTTTCCCGCCTTAAAAACCCCACGCATTTAAGTTTTTATTTTCGATGTAACAAAATATTTTTTTGCGGCAACAGTTAAGGTTTAATGTGGTGGAATCGTTAACACCGTTGTTTGTACAGAAATTTGTCAGTACACACACATTACAAGGTAAGGCACAGCTGCTTAGTTTTTTTTATGACTTATAATTTTTTCTCTCTTTTACCAAGTGATACATATAAATCAATAATTTTTAGTTAATAATACCTTGCCAGATATTTTTTTCATCAACTTATTAACTGCATTAACAATTTGTGTTTTAGGTAAAATGTTTTATTTAATTTGGAATCCAGAACAAATCATGGGGTGGACGCTCACGTCTTGTCAGACAGGCGCGTGCACGGGAGCAGGCGTCCGGGCTCGCGCCGCGGTCCAGTCGGCGGCCTTTCATGCTGAGGAGGAATTTTGTGATATGGGAGAAAGGGCCGTCATCGTTGGCGCAGTTGAACATTCGACGCATCAACCGGTGCACGAATTTCTTCACCGACGCGACGAAACCCGTAAGTTGCAAGAAATCACGTCATTTCTGACGTATCGCCCCCCTCCCACGATCACACTCTGATCACACGCATATCGATGTTCCGTTGCTGTTGAAGTATTCGATGCGACGACGCAGCCGGGCACAATATATACCATGCCGGAGCCGCATAAGTTAGCCCAGAACGGACACGGTCCGTTCTGGGCTAACTTATGCGGTGCGTGACCGTCCGGACAGTAGTACACCAAGCTTTAGTATGTGTATGTAGTATTTAGTATGTGTGTTCAGACCAAATGCATGCCACGAGTGCGAGCGGCAGATTCCCGCGCCGGTGCGGCGTTGTCGGCGATGCGGCAAGCGGAACGTGCGTCCCTACAGTACTGGCTGTACAAAGTGTAAAAAGTTCGTACATGCAATTAGTTAGGGGTGTATATTCTTATCTATACAGATTTACGCTCTCCTAAAGCTGATTTAAATTAACTAGTGGGCGCCCAGTGGTCGATATTCGACCTTACTCCCTGTTTGAAACCACCAATAATAATAAAGCAATTCAAATTGCATCAAACTACAGTTTAATAAACTCGTATGTTTGACAGTCCACACTGGAGCAGCATGGTGGATTAAGCTGCAAGCCTTCTCACCCTGGGGGAGGCCTAAGCCCCTGTAGTAGGGTATAATAGGCTGATGGAATGGAATGGTTGACAGTACTTGTGACACATGTAAATATAGATTTTAGCTTTCTGTACTCCTACTCCACATACACTTTAACTATGCCAAATCACACACTCCTACATGCGCGTAGTATGCTTAACAGGGATTGAAAGCTTTTCATTTACGTATTAATATATATATTTCGTAAATCCATTTGCTTCTATAGTTATGTAATGTTTATTTATAGAAGCCCGTCGATGTGTTATAAAAAGTACCTACTCGAAAAGATCACGCGGCTATTCAAATGCAGCAACCGAATACAGAAATATAAGAAATTATGAGATAAAAATAAATCACAAATGAAAATATAAATAAGATATTATATTTTTCTTAGTAATTTGTAGTGTATTTTTTTTCTATTTCAAACGGTGATTTTATACTTTCACCACACGACTTCTACTCCTAAATTTTTTTATATTAAACTATTAAACCTAGGTGCTTAGAATTTTTGTAGAGTAAACGGTTGTTTAGTATAAAACCTGCGATTGAACATGATTATTAATTTTCAAATGTCAAAAATCAAGGAGTAAATTTCAAAAATTAATAAGTGTGTAAACTTTGTGTAAGATTGCTACGTTTTTGAAATGCATTACAAAAATCAATTAAATTAAACACGAATATAGATTAAAACAGGCCTACTTTTTCTTTTCTGATTTTGATTTAGGATCAGGCCCTTTTTTCTTGTTTTCTGGCTTTTGACTCGGTTCTTCTTTTGGTTTTTTCGGCACCTCTTTTGGTTCTTTTGGTGCCTCTTTTTGTGCTTTTGTCGCTTTCTTTGCTGCTTCTGCTACAGCTTTAGCCTCCACTTCCTGTTTCTTTAACTGTTCTTCTTTTTTTGCAGCTTCTATAGCTTGTTCATGTGCTGCTCTCATCGCATCCTCTTTAGCTTTTATTTTTCGACGTTCTTCTTCATCAATAGCATCGATTTTATTTTCCATTATTTTTATAAATTTAGTTACCAGGCCAGAACAGGCAGCCTCAAGCTTCCGCCCTGGGAGCCCATGAAAGAAATTTGATGTAAATGGGGGAATAGCTTCAAATTTAGCATAGTGCCACGCGACTTCTCCTATATCTTGCACTGTTTTGCCAGCGTCTGAAATTAATTCACAATTGAAAAGGATTTTTGGTCTATACTATAAATATAAACGATTGGAGAATTGAGAAATTAAATTAAGTTAAAATTTCATTACGCAGGAAAAAAATTAAAACACAATTGCGTGAATTCCCAAAACTATTTCTGATTTTTGCTATAAAATTTAACGAATTTAATATGTTTTCATTGAAACTAATTCAAAAACCCGCCGCAGGCGGAAACTAAATTCTTGATATGTACCACAAAGAAAATATTATTGGGGAAGTTGTTATCAAGTAGTTAATCCTATATAGTCATTAGGAATATTTTCACATCCTCTTGAATGCCTATGAGATTGAATTGTTAGATGTGGGTATGAAAAAATGTTAATATCATTGTGATCCTATCAATGTAGGGATAGAGAAGTGAGAAAATTATCCTAGAATCCCATGGGAGTCGCCTCATGGGAGCCAAGTGGCCCGAGTAGTCGGAGCCAAATGCACATGCTTTTTGCTTGCGTGTGCATCACCTAATAGTGATGCACTGCACACGAACTTTTATGAGCACAAGAGCTTATTCGCTGGCTGTTAGCATTCTAAGTCATTCTCGTAACGTTGTGATTACGTATAGAAGAGCTTTTTTTTATTATTTAAAATAATATAATAACCAAATAGTGAAGAAAGCTCTTATGAAGCTGAAAAATCACTAAGAACGACTATTAAATATGATCGTCCATATTACCCATCACTTACCATTCACTTAGCAACCGCATTACGCGAATTTACCAATAGAGCCCAAACTACAGAAGATTTATTAGTCAATTAGTTTATAAATTCACGATTCTATTGCAAAACTTGTTTTGTATCACGTCTATCAATCACACAGAGTTAATTATAATATTTATAATCTTTCTGCAATATACGTTCTAATCTTAAAACATAAAAATCACGTGTCACTGTGTTCGTGCATGCTAATCTGTGAAACCACACAACCGATTTCAATTAAATTTTGTGATTGTATGTATAGTTGATCCCACCCCGCTTGAAAGACGGTTTTGTAGTTTTGGTCCCGATGCAAATAGAATTCACGATTTCGGATCTGGTGTTGAATCGTATAATTCCTTTTTTATTAAAATCGTTTATAAATTAAGACGTTGATAATAGCTAATGACCTTGAGCAATCGACTAGCAGCACGCCTCAACGACCACTGTCGATTTCGCATTATTTTCGAAAAATACGGAAAAAATGAATAGGATAAAATTTAGATGCTTAATTAAAAATATAAATCTGCGAAGTTTTTAGACAATGTGTATAATCTGTAAATTCCCATCATTTCAGCAAGCTACTATAAAAATTAAAAAAGATATATTCCTTAAAAGTTTCGGGTGATTTTATGATTATTTTTTATCCAGTAAATCTTGATAAAACGGGTTTTAGAATAGATCAAGTTTTTAAAACACGATCAATAAAGCACGTTTTTTTTTTCACGTCCATAAGTTACACGGATTTTCTCATTGTTTTTACTAAAAATAGTTAGTTTTGCTGTTTATAGCCAAACACTCAAACTTAAATTCAAGGCACATTGGTACATTAAGGTTTCTGTTAATTTTTTTAAGGCGTATTAGGCTTTTTGTGAAGTCCCTAGAATTCATAGTGTTTGTATTATTTGTTTAATCCCTTAATGATCTTAGATTTATTTTCTTCAAAAACCCTGAAGTCTTAACTATAACACATAAGTCCATTCTGCCCCATAGCAGGGGCTTAGGCTCGGGATGAAGATGCTTGGATCTTAATCTATCCTGCCGATTTTGACAGCTAGCATCTGATTATGGCGACCGTGACCGGCAACGATTTAACATGCCTCTGAGGCAAGGAATCAGCTGTAATTGGTACGTGCCCTGGGATTCGAACCACGACCTTGTAAACAAGAAGCGGGTTCACTACTACACGGCTATCATGGCTTAACGTCTTAACGATATGATGATATGATAGACAAATTTTAAATATACTTATTAAAAATTTTTTAATACTAGTTTTGGTTTGTAATAACTAAGCAGTTTTACAGTATCTCAGATTTTGCGATTGCACTGCAACATAATAATATGCGCTGTTCTGATTTAATTTCTATTGCTACTCCCTTACATAGATTATTACCTATTATGTATTTACGCATATAATGACCAGTCTTGAGTAAATAGCAATAATGACATGGCCAGCGTCGGCGATTACCTACATATAATTTAAACTGAAATTAAATTCGTTTTTCTCTATACGTTACTAATTGATGTTACTCTATCCCCAAAATTACCGACTTTAGCCTCTGAAGCGTTAGGAATAGGAATAATAAACAAACAAAAAACTGGATACATTCTAGGTTCCGTAGACTTAAAAACAAATGAAAATTCGGTCAAGTGCAAATCGGACTCGCACACGAAATGTTCTGTACCACCGTACAATATTAAAAAAACGAGTTCCTTCTATGGGAACTCATTTTAAATTTTAACTTTAATTTATTTTCATTATTTGTTTTTATAGCGGTAATAGTTAATACACATCATCATCATCATCAGCCCATTTTTACCCTACTGCAGGGGCTTAGGCCTCCCCCAGGGTAAGGAGGGGGGCTTGGATCTTAAGTCCACCACGCTGCTCCACTGCGGGTTGGGAACTGTAACGACCGCCATCTATTGACAGCGTCCGGGACCGACTGCCTAACGTGCCCTCCGAAGCACGGTGTCAGTGATATTAATTCAATTAAGTTAATACACACTCTGTGAAAATTTCAAATGTCTACCTATTACAGTCCTGTGACAGACTGACGGACGGACGGACTGCGAAGTCTTAGTAACACGGTTCCCGTTGGTACCCATTTGGTAGGGAACCCCAAAAACTAAAAACGGAGCTGTTATGGTAAAGTTTCATTGTATGTTTATCTAGATTGGCACTGGATTATAAGTACCTAGTTGATAAACGGTAATTACCGTAATCCCGTAATACCGGTAATCCCGAGAATTCTCGGGAAGTTGATTTGTTGTAGATTTGATTGAGTAGCTTATTGCACAGATAATCTATTTTAAGTCTTCCACCTTCTATAGTCAGCTCAAAATCAAAATTTCACCCGGGCGTTATTAGTGCCCCCAGATAAATCATAAACACTCGATAGCACACGCATTGATATAGTACTACGTCCATCTAAGCCGTGGCCATTCGTGTAAGTAGGTACCTAATAATTTTTACGCATAGATCTGTAATTAATTATATTAGATACTAACAGAGACCAACTAACACATTTTTTAATACATATTTGAATTAACTTTCATTAAATGATGTAGATTTTTTATAATTTACGTACTTACCTTTAAAATAACGGCCTAAATCGAAAATTTATTATAAAAATTAATTTAGTATAACTACGTCGTGACCACAGTCGTCACTATTTTTATGATATTTTTCTTATTTGCTTATGAGATCATGAGCGAAAAGCGAAAAGCCTGATTCGGAGAAAATCGGCCTAAAAAAAGCCTCGCATGGAGGCTAGTCAAATATTAAATATTACATACTTTACTAGATATAAAATGTGAAACTTACTTATAGCTATCCCAACCACGAATTTCGTCACCTTTGCCATGATTCGGTTAGATATAAAAATGTAAACAAATATCTTACATACACGTGGCCCCTTGATTAATCTGACGCATTACGTCAATTAATTGCAAAAGATGGCCAGTATCTTTTCAATGATTGTTATGTACAGTTTAAAAACAAATCACTTGCAGTCATACTTCAATTAATAATAATAATAATAAATACTGACCCGACCTGGGATTCGAAACCGGAACCTTCAGCTTCGTAAACAGGATCGGTATCCACTAAGGTAAGCGGTCGTCGAGATGAACAATATTCAGACAAAAACGTAAAATTCACAATGCAATTTTTTTTTTGTCGTATATGCGTATACCTAACGAAGCAGATATTAAAATATGCTATCATTTAATATGATTTGATTAGTATAAAGTATTGCAGACAAGAACAAACAAATAAAACATATTCGTTGTAAAAATCTTTATTTCCACGTAAATACCGCCACCAAACATATTTTGGTCATTGGTTTATTAGACTCGCTTATATTCATACTCGTAGGTTAACCTACGCGGTCCGTGTCCAGTAGAGCGAGACCAATTTCTAACGTATGGTCAAAGTATTTAACAAACTTGGAATAACTGCATTAAAATTAAAACTTTTAAAAACTGACACAAAATAAAAATTCTGAATTACGAGTAAGTATATACCTTGTGACCTGTACAAAAAAGTTATGTATGCTATTGAGTATATTTAAATAGAATACATTTTCATATGTTCTGACTGTTCTGAGTAGGTATGCGTTGAATGTGCAAATCATGTAAAAAAATTAATATGGGTCTATGATTGGCCCTTAAAATGTCCTAGACTGTCGGCCGAGGCCATTTTCTTAATGTATAGTATCGTGCCTAATGTGACATATTACAGCAGATTCGTAAAGTCCTCCTATAATCGAATGTGCCTGACTTTATCTCCACTGAGAAAGAATTAGAAAATTCTGAAAACTCTCTGACTACTATTAAGCAAATGAATCGAAATTCGGAATCGAAAATTGAAATCTAAAACGAATCGAACCATTTTCTCCTTCAAAATGTATACTTTAGTTGTAGCTTCCTTCAAAGCATTTAATACATAACATTAAATTTACTGATCTCATAGCAGCCACCGACAGTCACAAGTGAAAACTCGATGAAATATTATTTTTTTATACTTGACAGAATTTTTGAAAGGGACATAACTTCCTAAATCTTCCTAAATGGTTACGAAGACAGGCGCATTTGATGATAGGATAGCCTTTCAAATCTGTTTTATTATTTCATTAAGGCGCGATACAATACATCAAAAAACTCGCCCCGGCTGACTCTATCCAGTATCTAAAATTGACTCTCACGATGCACCGGTGCTATTATCCAGGCGAGGCTGTAAAACACGCAATAAATGAAAATATAAGCGTCCAGGCGTTTAGTTAGCCTTTTTTTAACCCTGTAGGTGTTCAAAGGTGTGCAAGAATATACCTATCAATTATAGAAATAAGTAGACTACTCAATTAAATTCATATATAGTATATAATATGTTCTAATTAGAAATAGCAGCCACTAGAAGTATTTTTAGTTACGTAAATCTTTCTTGTAAATAATAATAAACTTCTAGAGCAAGTAAAATTGCCGTCAGATTTAGCTAAGTAACTCCTAGTACTACAGTCACCGAGAAAATAATAATTCTCAATTTCTCTTCTTACATCAATCGCGGTCACATGCCATAAAAATTAAATGCTTCCATGCCGCCTCATTTTCAATGCTCCTGTGATTTATGACGTAATCGCGAGAAATGGAGAAGAGGTCAAGTATATATTTTTATCATATTAATTTTTATGTTGCCGTCCACTATGGATCTTCACAACGATATGCCGGTATTTCAGTTCTCACTTATCCTAGGAATAACGTTAAGTGAAGCTTAATTTTCAAATTCCAATACAATTTTTCAATTGTTTGTTTCCCTCAACGCCATTCCTAGAATAAGTGAGAACTGAAACTTTAGAAAAACTAAGCTTTCAAAAGTACATGTTTTTCGTTAAAGTCTTAAATACCTCAAAAAATGAATGTTAATAGAGTTTTTCTGTCCCATCTAGATTGCACCTGTACTGTATAGTATTACTTAGCAAGGGTAGAGATACTCTTTATATTCGAGTATGTATGTCTTCAAGTCCATCTTCCATTGTTTTCTACACAGGCTGAGGTTTTAATTACCAACAATATACTAGTCACCCTTCACGAGAGCACCAGTGCACGTGCACGCGCCCCGCTCATATGCCCCATGCCCCACCCTTTCGCTCTATGTAAGTAGAAGGTAGCCAAATTTTGTAAAAAAATATTAAGATATAATAATTGATTATAAATATTTGACCTATATTTTTATTTACGTAATGGAGTCTATTGGTGATATATAACATCTAGAAAATTTTTGGCTAGTTACTAAGATCTCACCCTGTAGGTATAAAAGTAAGAACGATCGGATTATATATATTATATTAACTGATACAATATTGCGGTCTTATCTTTATTTTTTATCATTTGCATTTTTGGTATTAAATATAAGTAGTTATGAGGAATTTTCTTAAAATTATTCTGTTTCTAGAAATCTGACTCTCATCATCGTGACTGAATTCTGCATTACAAAGTCACATTCTTGTGACCAGTTCTTGTTATCAGCATTAACAAAAGTTTATATCACTTCCTTAAGAAATAACAGTTAAAGCACGTGCGCAAATTACAGCCAATGTACAAGGTCGCCTTTATTATTATTATTAGTATCGTTAAGTCTCTCCAATAGTTGAGATTTTGTTGAATACATGAACATAATCAGTACATAGCAGTGGTTGATTTCTCATGAGGCAAAGTTCGTATATACATAAAGGAACTACCATGACAGAAGTTCATGGTTTACGAGTATGCTTTCTAAGTATGAACTGGTATGAACTATTTATTAAACGTGGACAGAAGTGACGGTGTGCAGATGGTTGGGCGGGTGTCGGCGGTCAGTCATCGTCAGCTGTGTCTCCTACAAACCGGTAATTTGTACACTAGGAAACTGGTGTTTATGTGATTAAGGGAACGACCAAAATACTACATCTACTGTAATGGATGCTGCTTCAATTCTGTTATTCTGAGCATGTACAATATGTACATATATAATTTATTTGTATAAATAATTTAATATTTTTCATGCGTATCTGAATATAATGGTATCAGATATTCTTGGTTATGTAAATAATAAATCGTAAAAAAGGTTAAATGTTATAATGGTTACAAGCAATAAATAATTATAATATTTACTTCAAACATTTTCCTTTTTGGCGTCTTGCTTTTGAGTAGAAGTTTCTTTTTCACTTATGAATCTGATCAGATTATGACTGTAGGAATGGTACACCTATATAATAGGTGCCTATAGTCATAAAGAATTAGTGACTATATTGTATCTTCTTTACAATTCAACCAGTACTAAACTAAAAGATCCAGTTTTAAGTTACCGGTAAAACTTAAACCGGTGTCCAAACATGTCATTACATACAAAATATTCGAAGGGTGCTTGAACTCGATTGTTAACAAATCGGCCGTTAAGACTCGTCCTGGACGAATAATTGCGTATAACGCGGATGGCGAAATTGTGCACCACGGTTCAAATACCATCTTCGTACGGTCTGGGCCGAAAACTCCGGTCATCGACTTGGCCTTGAGCGAGCCGGTCCGATGCACTCTCCGTCACCCAAAGCCATAATTCAGACGACCACAAAATTGTATGGTGTACGATAAAGCGGTGTTTTCGACCGGCTTAAATAAAAAACCGGCCAAGTGCGAATCGGACTCGCACACGAAGGGTTCCGTACCACCATACAATATACGCGACGTTAATCGAACTTAACCATTAATGTCATTATTATGTAATTTAAGAATTATTGTAAAAATATATTTCATTTTTATTTCGTTAGTTATTTAGAAGGCGCTCGATCCTCTCTGGCTAATCCGAAAAGTAATAACATGAGTACCTACGCACTGATACCTAGAGACAATTTTTATTACTTATTTTTTTACAGTGAACCTTTGACTTTTAGTATTGATTGTAGCGAGAATAAGCTCTGCAATTATGAATTTTTGCTGCTCTATGGAATTTTCACAAAATTTTTACTTATAAAAGTACATTTTATACGTTAATCTATTACTCGTTAAATTATACAGTCTAGTTAGCTGTAATAGTTTTCCTTTTATCTACGTTATATATACTCTTGTCATAAACTTTTTCCACATATTCAAAAACAACGGGTCAGCTGGTAAAGGGGGGACACATGACTCTAACAAAAATTAGGACTTTAAGAGTGCATATCTCAACAATACGATGATTTATTTTTCGTATTTCAGTTACATGTATGGCGACCTACCCCAAAAAAAATTTTTTCCTAATTTCAGTACGTCGTTGTCTAGCGGTTCAAAAATTACACCTGCCTTCCAAATTTCATCTATACATTGCCAATAGTTTCCGAGAAAAACCACAGACAGACAGACAGACGGACGGACGGACATGGCGAAACTATAAGGGTTTCTTTTTTGTCATTTAGCTACGGAACCCTAAAAAAAGGAATTTCTCCGTTGACGAATGATATATTGTGATCTTTTTGTAGTGTGCTTTTCCATGGTATGTTTGAAGTAGTTTTAGTAATTCGGTCTTCAACGCCACAATTTAATAACTACAGTGTACGTACGTACGATGTAACTGTTTTTAGACGATTTCACAAAAGAAGAAAATATACTGTGGACAGTGGAAAAAAATGCATTAGGTGCATTCGTCTGTTCTATACCTGGTGGACATTTTCTGACTCATTCAGGCCGACACGTACCTTCTACAGTTTTGTCAAGTCAATTTAAAATTCAATAGGTAGCGTAGGTAGCTAAAAATTCTGTATGTTAACGCAAGTAACAAAAAGTGGTCTTATAGTGGTTCCGGAGCCAGGTCTATAACAGACTAGTAAAAGTTTATAACTACGGAAAAGGGCCCATTTTATATGCGTACTTTTGCTAATAAAACACTCATAATAAACTTGGCGAGCACCACTTAGACCAATAATACACTTACAGTTGAACTACGCAGAACACCGACTTATACGGTGACGCAGAACTATCTGCTCCCGCGAAGCCAACTATGAGCATCTAATAGAACCAGACACCACGACTTAAGCCCATAATACACTTATAATTAGACTGCGGAGAACCATTTGCTCCCGCGAAGCTCACTAGAATCAGGCAGGCCTGTAACGTATTCCGCGCTTCTATTACTAGCTACTTCAAACATTTGTGAATTGTGTTGTGCGGTTGTGAAGCAAGATAAAAAAAAAAATAAAAGATAAGTTCATCTATTTTATATAAAATGTATTAACAAGTATTTCGTAAATAATATTCTACGTGCATACATGTTTGCACGGCATACGCGTAAGTATTTTCGATGAAGTATATTGTGTTTTACATTTCAATTTTTGTTCGCCTTTTGAACACAGCGTATTTAATAAGTGGTGTTTAATAATAATATTAGTCCTAACAGCATTGTCGCACCATATTGTGACGAATTAGGGTTCCGCATACAAATGTCTTAGGCTTAATTGCACTTTCCTCTTATATGAACTGCTTTTTTAACCACTTCCATTTGTTTATATCTATTTTTGTAATAATTTAATAAAAATCTAATGACTCCAAAGAAATCAAAATGTGCTTGAAGATGCGATAAAAGCAATTGTATTCCTAAATGAACTTCTCGAAGATATCCTTGGACACTAATAATTTTACAAAAAACCTTTATATAGAAATTAAGACTATAACAGTATTCGAGAGTCCACAATAATACCAATTACACTTACTCTTAAAGGAAACCACTGTAGAACTAATTCACTTACAATTGGCACATAAAGTTCACTTATACACCCCTATAAGGTCAAGTAACAAGTGAAAATGGTTCAAAGTGTATTTAGTTCTATAAATTACTATTACTGGCGTATGACACTTATAGCGGATTTATAATTACTTCTTGTAGGTGATTATAAGTGTAACTTACACCTTTGCAACACATTTTTAGGCCATCTTAGCTTTAACTGTGCCTAAAATTTCGTTCTGTACACGACTATAAATCAACTTATAAGAACAAGTGTACTATAAACCCAAACGAACTCCGTGTGACCTGTTATAAGCTTGGTAGTAAAACCGGGAACCACTAAGAGAGAGGTATTAGTGCTGTAAGCCTGTGAACTGTGCGCTACAGGAGAACTTTGTTACTTAGGAAAGAATCGCAAACACGATAGAAAATATTGGAAATATACTGTAATCATCTACATTATTTGTGGTTACTCCGGAAACGCTGTCCGATTATTTATCTGTAAGTTCTCACAATAAAATTGCAGACACGTAGCTATGAATTGAAAATTCTACATTTGTCACATTAGACAAAATCGTTCAATCTTACACAACTAAAATTCTCTACTGTCAATTTTGTATAGATTATAAAGATTCGAAGTCCACGAATTTATTTAGACAATGCATTCATTATATAAATATAAATTTCGAATACGAATATCATCTTATGCTCTGTCGTTATCGGAATACGAAAACTTGTTCGTCGACGTAATACGTAACGCGGAATCGATTTTCGTTTTGATTACACATTAGTGTAAAAATCCATACCTTGGGAGATTAGAAATGATGTACGAAATGTTTACAATCGATTTATCTTTGCCACAATACTTTCAATCTTCAGGCTACAAAAATAATAGCAATAAATTCGCCCGCAATTTGGGCTCACAGATAAAATTTTCTGCTTATTGCCCGTGGTACAGTCACAGAGTACAGCTGAATAGTCAAGTGGACCCAACCACGGAAAAACCATTTTTTCCTTGGTACGATTGACCGAACTGTAAAAAAAATACTTTTCATATTACAATGGAGTGTATCACTGCCCTTTTCTCTCGCCAGGTGGCCCATGAGCGACGATACTTGGTATTTTTATAAACATATACATACATATAAATATGTTCACAAAATATAAATGTCACAATATATAAAGAAGGTACCTTCGCCGATAGCGCCTTAAAAGTTTTGCGTCACTCTTCTATGCTTATCGCGACCGCGTGCCAAACACGTGATTAAACAATTTAAAATTGACGTCGTGGGTGTTAAAAACGTGTAAAACTCAATCAACTTATCGTCGATACTTAATCAAAAGACAACTAAAACTGTTTAAAACTAATTTTGTACCTACATTATTTTATACCGTTGCCGCCATACTTGCATGTGCTTGCAGCCATACTTGTTTTAACTACAAGTAATGTCACGACATGTATAATACCTCCTGAAGCCTTGTATAATACTTGCGATTCTTTGTATTCTAGTGGGGACGATCCAAGCAAGACTTGTATGAGACATGTATACTACAGGGTATAATACATGGTAGAAAGATCAATGTGGTAGAAAGAAGATAGGGCCGCGCGCACTGATTTTGTTCATGCCGTCTATTCTATAGTATATAGTTCAGTGCATATAGTATGGATATTTTGGAACTTTGGTTCCCGTAAAGAATGAATCAGTTCTACAGTGAGTACCTAAAACGGAACACGGTTTAAATTTTTGAAAACGAAGAATGGGTTTCTCATCATTTGTCAAATAATTATTCACAAAGGTTTTTGTATTAGTAAAATAAAGATATTCAAATTAATTAAAAGAGAAAAGTAGGGTAAAAGAGTCATATTATTTCGAATGGTGCAATCAATACACAGAAGTTTTATCTGCACAACTGATGATACTGGTCAATAGTGTATACAAAACCACTCGTATTTTCCTCTTAAATATATTAAAAGCTTTTCTAGTGAGAAATTAACATTACCATACCTACTTACATTTTTCACATAAAGAATACATAAGTAAACATTGTCACTCAACTGCGCTTTTATTCTTGTAATGGAACGAATGACTACTAGATTTATTATATTAAAAAATACTAACTACTGGTAGAAAAAAATCCCACTTGTTCCATCATAGAACTAAGTATAGGCGATGGAACGACTGGTTTTGAACGACCAAATGATTTAGTGAAAAAATTTAAGAATAATACACACTTTTTTTAGAACTCATGAATTTTCGCATTTATCCTAAATTGTTTAGGGTCGGCCCTCAGTGTCTTATTGCGCCAGACTTCTGTATCTGCCGTCATCTCAGGCCTTATACCCGTTCTCTCCATGTCCTTCTTTACTTTAATTTTTTTTTCAGAATTTTGGTATCTAATTTAACTGCTGAAAAACTGATTCAAAAACATGTATTTTGGAAGAACTTAGGCTAGTTTTAGTGCTGAAACAAGTGGAAAACTCATAATCCTCGAAACCGAATTGGCAGTGGTTTATATAACCGATGAAAAATGAATTCGATTCAATACATTACCTTAACCTTCACACTTGACCAATTTTCATATCACTATGTTTATGGAAAGATCGAGCGATCTCGTCACAGAGTGAAAGGATGGTATTTACTAAGCGTACAGAATGTCAGTCTTGTGATAACATATTATGTCATTTATTACATACCTCAACGCACAATATGTGACTAACATTAATTTGTTGATATATAAACGGTGACATAATTTTCTTAGTCACGTACCTAAAAGAAAGAAACGTTTTAGCGCGGCAACCGCGGCCGAGCGGAGGAGTGATTACAAGTATGAAGATAATTTGGTAGTGTTCCTTTTAGGCAGGTATTAATAAATCGTACTCAAGTTTGATATCGATCTTAGGATAATCTCAAGTCAGTACCAATCGATAAACGTGTCTCGAGTAGAAAACTAAGAGCGACTCAGTATGCGCGTTAGCTGATGTCATCCGTTTTTAAGACAGATATCGTGTTTGAAATGGATCTCAGTTGATATCATTCTCAAGACGATCTTGAGTGTGATTATTAATACTAGCCTTAGAACCATGGCAGCTGTCAATGACGTAGCGGGTTGAGGGTTGAGGCCGTTGAGGCATGGAGCGATAAAGTTCTGACGTTTAAATCGCTAAAAAATAACGATGAATGAAGATTAATTCTCAAGTTATAAATCACTACATATTATAAAATAAAGTCCCCTGCCGCGTCTGTCTGTCTGTCTGTCTGTCTGTCTATCTGAACGCGATAAACTCAAAAATTACCAAACGGAATGGCATATGGTTGACACCAATGGACGGAGTGATTCAATAGTAAGGTTTACGTGTATAATTTATTAAAGTTTTGGGCAAATTAATTTAAATATGACGATTCTTGTCAATAAAAGTTGGAAAAAAATCAAGCCGGCCGGGAGCTTTCATCGAAAACGTTGCCTCATCCTTTTGAGATATAACAAAATAATGTATGAAGGAATAGTGTATCTTTATAGGACTAAAGAAAAGTCCGGGATGGCATATGTCTATCTTTTATGGATAGCTTACTATACCTATTTTTATGCTTAAAAAATGGTGTCATATGATGAGGTAATTGGAAAGCAATTTATACGGATACAGTATTAATCCTTATCAAATTAAATACCTTATTTATCTTCAGCATTTCAGCAGATAATGATTGCCCTTTGCACCATGCAATTTAAATTAATATCTTAGAAATTATCACGAAAAAAAAATCGCGCGACAGCGACCGGGCGCAGCACATAGAAACATTGAAATATTACTATGGAATAGACAACACGGCGCAAACAAAATTTGTGCATACGTGTGCAGCAATGCGCACTCATAGATATACAATGTCATCGTCACAGAGGCGACATACGAAACTTTGTTTATATTCTGCCTATTGAATTGAATAATGAAAGGAACGTAGTAAAATAAATTGAAAGAGGCAAAACTGACTATTTTAATTACAATGTCTGTTTTAATTAATACTTTGTATACATATTTTCTTATTTAAGTAAAACAGTTATACGTTAAACTATAATTGGTACTGAATATAGGTACTAGAATATGCGCTTGCACTAGCTAGACCCGACACTTTATCTCACTTTACCTTATCGGTAAAGAAATGAACGAAGTGAATGAAAATCATCGTTACAATGTGATATAAACTTTACTTACCCTTAAACAAAATTTGCTTCGTTACTATATGACTGAAAAATACACTGTGACAGACCGACAGACAGTTGGCATAGGTTGAGTAATAAAGAAACTAAAAAATAATGAATTATACCTAAGTCATATAGTTCCCCAACATTTTATACCTACGTATCCTAACTGTACGGTTCACTCTTCATAGTCTATGATTTTCGTATAAAAATGGCGGCAAATTTGTTTTGATTGATTTTAGTTGTTGGTTTGCTTATCAATGTTGTATATAAAGAAATTTTTCAAATATTTACAGAAATGGAAATAAAATACATTAAAAATACTCCAAGTAGGATTAACTTACTATTAAATCCAATCCACATGTTCGACGCAACAAGCTAATATATCGCTACGACAGAAAAAACACTACGGCATATATGCTCTGCTACCCGTGCGAAGCCGGGGCGGGTCGCTAGTAAATAACTAAATGAAATAGAAACATAAAAACTTTCACAATTTAGATCCTTTATACAAAATATTATTTTTAATCGCAAAAGGCCTCATTCTGAATAGTTTTAAGTTTACAAGGTGATTTTTTTTTTCGCTTCTGTCAAATTCATACATACCTATAAAAGTTGAATAGGAGAACACACTTAACTAACTGCATTTCATATTTATTCGGATGAAAACGTTGTTTTTTATTTATTTTATTAAATGTCCTAATTTTCCTTTTCATCATGTACAACCACGTCATATTTATGCTACACAAATACCTAAACGTTCACACAAGGTTATAGATGACCGCGAAACGAATACCTCGAATAGCGTTAAAAAATGTTTAATTTTTCACAAATAAAAATTTTTAAACTTTATTTTAAAGTGTCGTAATAGCTGAGTGGTGACGAGCCCGCTTCTTGTTTAGAAGGTCGTGGTTTGAATCCCAGAAACCGGCATGTAGCAAAGTGTTTTATCTGACTTAAGTAACTATTACTATCACTGACTCCGTGCCTTGGAGAACACCTTAAGCCGTTAGTTTCAGTTGCCGTGGTGGATTAAGCTCCAAGCACCCTCATCCCGAGGGGAGGCCTAAGCCCCTGCAGTGAGTCATAATGGGCGGATATGGATATGGAACTTTATTTTAAAACCCTTTTTTTAAATTGTATTTGGGCTTAGAAGTTAATTTTAGTAACCCTACTCACAGGCCTAGTCAAGCTGGCATAAGAGGTTTAAAACACATTCGGTATACCAAAATTATTTTCTTTTTATGTAAGCTATTGCCTTCGGCCTATGACACGAAAGTATTACTTTTCTTCTTACTGCCCTGCTTTAAAAATAGCAACATGATGATAAAGTCCTTTCCCTCGACTGGGGGCATTTTTCATACTGGTGGGTAAAATCCTGCTCTGCGCGAAACAAGAAGTATGTGTATGTAAGATCAAACTCGTAGATTTCCGAGACCTTCAGTCGATTCTTAAAGTCTTTGAATGGCACAACTTCAATGCATTATAGTTACCTCACACACGCTAATTATTCTCTGTCACAACTGCATGCGTTTACAGTATACTGTGTGACCGTGTGACATTTGTGACACTTTCGCTGTCTCCACCCGTCAAATTGATGCCTACTGGGGTTACATCACGCGCATGGTTAGGTTGTTTAGCGTGTACGCGACGCTTTCGATGGACATTAGCAGAAGTTAAAAAACTCGTACGGTACATCCAGCTCCATTGTAATCGTATTTGGGTGCGTGTTCTTTGTTTTAACTCTTCTAAGATATGTTCAAGTACTGTTCGAATTGTTTATTTTGTGACCGGCGGGAATGTGAGAATAAAACAATGTCGATTTGACGTACTCGTAAAAAGGCAAAAGGTATTAATTATTTTCAATGGTACGACATACTTAGTGTCTCTTGTTCAATCAACGTATAGTGTGTTAATTGCAATCGTATACACTTATACGTATAAGATTGTTTACTATATACTTAAATGCTTGAATCTAGAGATTTTTATTAATGGTATCGAAGAATGTTATGTCTCTCCATAGAAACCGATATAGGTTTAGAATAAAAATTACAAGTAGGTATATTCCTCCAAGGCGATTTTAGTCTAATATATATATAATTTGTTCTTTGTGTTGGTTTTACATTGCAGGAATTGCATTGTTAGATACATTTTTCGCATATGTCTATTATAGTTCACGGGGATCTCAGACTTGTGTAGTTTGCAGCTTCACTTCATCAGCCTATTTTTACTCCACCGCAGGGGCTTAGGCCTACCCCGGGGTGAGGGGGTTTGGAGCTTAAATCCACCACGCTGCTCCACAGCGGGTTGGGGATTGTAACGACCACCATCTATTGACAGCGTCCGGGACTGACTGCTTAACGTGCTCTTCGAGGCACGGACTCAGTTATCGTTATGTACTTAAGTCAGAAAAACTCATCGAACCATGGCCCTGTGGCCTTATAAATTTAAGACAGGTTCGTTTCGCTTTGGGCTATCACGACTCTATATCGTTATACTATACTATTATACTACTCTATAAAGTTTGCAGCAGTGTTGCTAAATAGTGAAGCGCTGGAAAATCAATATGAATTGAAAAAATCATAGGTACCGTTCCAATCAAACTTTCTGGCGGATCCGAACATAGGCACAAGTAGCGTCGTAGTAACCAGTTTTAGGTGTAGCGGGACGCAGTGGAGCGAGGGCGAGGGGTATATGACGGTACCTGCGCAAGCACGCTTATAGCGTTGTATAATGTATTCCGATTCGCCATTAAGTTTGAGGCGAACAACACGCAGCACTTGTGGCACAAGGCCCTACTCACATTTCATTAGCTTTTTATCATATAAGCACTAGTTCTTCGCGCAAAAACACTATTCAAAATTAAAAAATTATTGTCAGCATATAATTATTAAAATTATAGGTATTCGAATATGAAATACAACTATATTAAAAACTTGAGACGTCAAACTTCATAAGTGACCAATTATTACTTTGAAATTTTCTATTTCAATTTAATTACAAATCTTAAACTTTTAAAATATATAGATATATATTTCATTATACTTTTTATATTTAAGCTTTAAGCGCTGTTGATTTTTCTTCAAGTTTAAGTTCAGTGTTTTAAATAAAAGCTTGTATTAAAAAGAGTTATTTTATTAATACTATACTTTTTGAGATGAATTTGTAAGTTCGTAAAATGAATTTTAAATAATTTGTTTTGTAAATTTACATGTGCAATGTTTTTTTTTTCTTTAAAGTCAAATACCGATAAATCCCTTTTAAGCGATTTTTTTCCGCGACGAGAAAAAGTTTTTCACGTTTCTACTTAATTCAATGCAGCAGTTTCGGCTCGGTGAATTTGAATGAGTAAAACATAGATAATGACAATTCTTAGTAAACTCGTACTATAGACACTAGAAACTTATGATAAATGCTAAATACTTTAAACCGTAAAGGTTAGCGCACAGTTCGGTAACATTTGCAATTAGTAACGCCCGTGGCCTGTCGCGAAAACATCTATAAACAGAGGCCTAACTAATTATGTTTTTGCGTTCTAGAACACATTGAATTTTCCATAGGACATATTTTTCGCACGAGTTTACAATTAGTAAGCCTTGAATCGACTTGAACTTGCTGAAGATATTTCTTCTAGGAATGCATACGACGGAATAATGCAACTGCATTTTAGCTAATTTAGCACCGATATAGATGCATATTAACACTACGTTATCGTGTTTATATTATCTATGCTTCATTGTCTACGTTCTAGATGATGACATACTCGTACATACGGTTATATTTCGTTTATAATAAACAATAAATGTTTTTAAAACTAGCCGCTACTCTTTAGTCCCTAGTGTCCCTACTAATATAAATGCGAAAGTGTGTTTGTTGGTTTGTCCTTTATCATGCAGCAACGGAGCGATGGTTTGGCGTGATTTTTTGCATGAAGATAGTTTATGGGCCGAACAGTGGTATAAGATACTTTTTATCCCGGAAAAATTTACGGTTTATGCGAGACACTAGATCTAGAGTAATGTGTAGTACACGCGAGCGATGCCGCGGGCGTGGAACGCTTATACGTGTAGTAAACGCAAGTTTTCAGCTACATAAACAACTTTATAAATCCACTAAACTCACCATTGATTCACACATCATTATGACAAATTATTTATTTAATAAGGAAACTTAACTTCTTTGATATTGCTACATATAATAATTTGGACTACTTATTTTAAAATAATATAAATGAAAATAGTCTTTTATTGTCCATATGTGTAATTACAAGTAATTACACACTGAAAGAAATCCTTCGTACAGACGAACTTATATTTCAGAAATATACAGTGAACGTATACTTTAGACTTGAATACATCATTTCGACTTAGATACATCAAAAGTACACCGACAGTTTTGTCCTGCAGCTGCATGGTGTAATATACTGTGCTACGCTAAATCAAGTAATACCAGGGTTTAAAAAAATTTTAAAAAATTTCTACCCAGCGTAGAGTATTGATATTTACATACTTTATAATTACTTTTCGGAGTCACTCGCGTATCCTACACGTTTTTGATATTTTTACTTTAACCCAAATAGCGGTTTTTTTTTAAATATATTTTTTAGTTAGATAATTCTAATTAAAAGCCAAATACCATTTTTCATCGATCTAACTTCAGAAAAGACAGATCTTCAAACTTAAATTATCTATTTTACTACTTAGAATTTCGTGAAATACTTTCATAATGGTCGCTTATGCCACAATATGAATATACTGTCCAAATTCAATCCAGCTAAAATCTTTACTTTTTTTGCTGGCATTGATGAACCACTCAGTATCAAGTCAGACAGAACAATGTTCTTTCATTTAAAAATAATATAGAAATTTGAAACTGGCTTTTCATATTAAAGTCAATAAGTTGTGTGCGCTCCTAAATCCCTAAACAGTGTGTGTCCTTTTTAACTTTTCAACTATGGGGTGGAAGATTTTTTAATAAATTCAAGTTCGTACAACATAAAAACCATTTCCGACGGAATATGTTGAATAGTTTTCGTGATATTTATTTTCAAACTTGTTATTTAAATTTAATAGTCGAGCGATGGATGATTCCCATAATAAAAAACGAGGGTATGAAGAGAAAAAAAACATGCGTCAACGGATATTATGGTTCCCGTAACGTAATTATGATGAAGCTTAGTTTTTGTTTTCTCGGTTTCCTCGTATTTATGATGATCTCGATCATCAACTGCTCTACTGATAGTGAAACCATTATAATAAAATTTGAATTCATTAAAGTACTTTTCTCAGTGTGAACATCCATTCCGACAACGGAACCTTCATTGTGCGCGGTCCGACACGTACTCGTCCGACATTCTGTTTCTATTTATTTTCTGTGACGAAAGTAATGAATACAAATTCCAATGCAATATTTCATTTTTCTAATAAAATGTCATGGATGCTATTCCGTTAAATTCGTTCGTTAGAATGAATAGCCCAATTTTTTACTCGAGGCCGTTTATTTAAAGCCTTTATAAAGAGATTGCGTTGTCACTCACAATACCGTATTCTACGATTCCTACGTGGCCTTTACTTTTGGAACGTAATTGGAATTTATTAGCTAAGTAGCTTTTGATCATGGCTCAACGAAACCTTGTAAAGCACTTTGATATAGGAATCTTAAATACGGTTTTTATTGTATTAAGTATAATTTATGTTTTCGACTACATGATTTAAAACCGGAAATCGAATTTTCATGTTCACTCTACTGCTTACTTTCATTTTACTCTCAAGCAATCTGTAGTTAAAGGTTCAGGAAGGATTACGCAATTTTCTATGTTTACGAATAAATTTTTTTTTCAGCGAAATTAAGATGTAAAAAATAATCATATACCTTCATCCGTACCAAATTACAATTAAAATAATAATAATATCTGGGACATCCCACACAGAGCCATCTAGTCCCAAAGTAAGCAAATATAATGCCCGTATTATGGGGTACTAGACAACTGTTTAAACGTATTTATGTACTCATTTTTTTAATGATATATAACATACTTTTACATCCAGACATGGAAGATATAGACATGTTCATGCATACAAATATATATCCCGGGCGGGAATCGAACCCGCGATCTTCGGCTCGGCAGCTAAAATCTCTAACCACTCGGCCAACCGGTCAGTCGATAACAGATCCATGTATGTGTTTGCTTTCTTGACTTAATAATTCAAAAATTAAAATTATAGTGTTGAACTATAATTTAAAATAATATATTTTACTCTATAATAGGGTTTTATTAGCGATTATAATAATAAAAATTATCAACAAAGAAATAATTTTAATGAACAATTTAATCCATTAATATAACTATTTAAATCTTAGTGTATATAAAAATTCAATACTCTGTTCAACGGGCGTCCGAGTCGTCGTCGTGGCAAACACAATTTCGTCAATAACTCCGATCTTCGACTTTTTCCTTCCCATATTTTTTTCATTTCTTGTCCCCGATCGCAGGTTCGTTGGCTTCGGCTAACTGGACAATATTTTTTTTTGTTTGAATTTTATAATTCTTTGCTACGTAACGACACTGTTGGATATGGAATTCGAAATTCACTCTGAAATTTGAATGAACTCGAGTATTGTTAGCTGAATGCACATATATGCACAAGTGAGTGTCATTACACTGTTGTCGTTACATATGGACGTTCGGTGATATGATGAAGCGGGTGGGGCGTGATGGCGCCGGCGCCGTTTTTTTTTTTTTAATCACATTCCAAAGACAAGTTTGATGGATTTCAGATTACAGATGCGTGTAATTTGAATTAGTATTATAATAGGGTTACCACCTCTAGAATGAATAACTCGACATTAAGTAATTTTCAACTTATCTATGGTCTCTCCATAGGCCTCTGGGTTCTAGAATAAGAAAACTGTAAGTTAAAAATTAGAAATATACTAAGTAATTTTTAATCACCAACTATATCCAAAATATTTCATTTTTGATCGGTCACAATCCATCCAAAGAACCGCGAATAAAACGCGACAGCCCTATATATGACTGTATTAGGGACAAAACAGAAAAGTACGTAACTCGAGGTTCACTGTCCTTGAATGCGAGTTCAATTTGAATCATACATTTTTTGTGATGCTACTTATAAGGTAAACAATTTTTTGCGCGAATAAAAAACTATGCAAATATAAAAACAGTTATGCTTAAGTACATTTTACGACTAATGGCTATATGCATGGATTGTGTTCATGTTTACACTTTGATACAGTGGATTTCCCAGGATACTGTAAATTAAGAATAACTTAACCACCTTAAGCTAGTGTATAACTATTATTTGACCAAAGGTAGTATTCATAAATATTGGATAACCAATCCTCATTTTGCCATGAGACGTGCTAGTGTTTTTACCACATCGGAAAATCATGTAGGTTACGACGTGTTTTACCTCGAAAGAATGTAACACGTCCTTATAACTAGCACTTGACGACGATTGCTTAGCCTAGTGGGCAGCGACCCTGCCTGCGAAGCTGGAGGTCCCGGGTTCGAATCCCAGGTCAGGTCAGTATTTATATGATGAATATTAATACTGGCACCGGGTCTTGGTTGTTATATGTATGTGGTGTCTTCGCTTGGTACCCAAAATACAAGCTAATGCTTAGTTTGGGACCTAGACGTTGTTGTGATTGTGTGTATTATTATTATTATTATTATTATTATTATTATTATTATTATTATTATTATTATTATTATTATTATTATTATTATTATTATTATTATTATTATTATTATTATTATTATTATTATTATTATTATTATTATTATTATTATTATTATTATTATTATTATTATTATTATTATTATTATTATTATTATTATTATTATTATTATTATTATTATTATTATATACTTAACTTCTAATCTTACTAAAATTGCTCAGTTTTGCTTTAAAATAATATACGAATATTTTTTAGTCAATCTAACTTGTGTATGTAGTAATACTACTGTATTTACATAAAAAGTTATAAAAGGTTACAAAGAATAAAAAAACGCATACACCATTTATTCCTTTTAGTTTCTTCCAAGTCGTATAATTCTTTGAACGTCTCAGTGTACACAATTTTTTCTGTTGTTACATAATTAAGATGCCCAAAAGTCGTTCAACCTCCTATATTTTATGTACGAATGGTAATTGAATTAAGTTAATGTCTCGGGATCACAATAAAATTAATGATCTCTGGTCTGTCTGCTATGAATAAAATATTTTACTATAAACTATATGCAAGAATTACAATTAAATAAATCAAATCAAAATAGCTGTTTAAGTTATTTCCTCATTATTTCCCTAAATTCCCAAATAAAACTAGTACCTATCTATTGAAAGCATAAATTAATTTTAAAGCAGCGTTCGGTTTTAATAGAGTCACAAATGTCGGTTCACAGTATCGAAGTGACATTTCGCATTTTCGGGGAGTCGAAATCGGCGCGCGGGGATTTCTCGGGGGTGAAGAGCGGCGCGCGGGTACCTTGCGCACTGAAACTCGAACTAAAACTCGTCACCTTACACCAGCTAGCTATATAGTATGAGTGGTTAGAATGCAAACGCAGAAGAGGGCTTCTAGTCAATTCATACTTTTACGATTGAAAGGGACAAATAAGCGGATTGATAAAATCTCAGAAATTAAAATAAATGAACGACGTTTTGACGATGAACACATTTACAGCATTGTGAATTACAGATTTTTTAATTACCTATATAACCTTAAACATCGTTTTCACAAATATAATTGTAATTGTTTGAGAAAACATCTTTACAGATAAGGCGCTAATGAACTTCATGTTAATGAACAAAATAAATGTTAATATATCCATGACATAATCCAGGAAATGGCATAACGCTGACGTGTTGTAATGGACCTATTGCGTAAAAGTGACCTTTGAGAGGCCACTATGAATTTTTTTTGTAAATCACGGGCTAAATAACTTGTAATTTGCTTACGTTATGTAAGCATGTGTGATTATTTGCTACGTTGTGTATAAAATATATGAGCCGTCGTGATATCGTTAATATAAATTGTGATCGTCTAAAATGAATCGAATAGTTTCACTGGCCCGTAGGATTATCTCGACTAATGGTCGCCGATTGAGATATTATTACATCTAGATATAGTTCATAACCCTATTCTATTCGCGATCGATATAATAAAGACACGTGGCGCGAAATATCGACCGAAACCCTATCTGACTGTGGGCTCTAATTGAGCACGATTTCGTAATTAAATAGTATATGTTATAGAAGTTAATAGGTAATACTGTAATTTATCACGTCCTGTAAAACACACACAGATCACATATGGATACGTTAAAACAGCAGTAACTTCTAATGGCAACTTTAGGCCACGAGTAAACTTACTGTTTTAAACAAGTTATTAGGAAAGAACACACAATAAAAGATAAGTAAAACACGGGTCACAAAAAATATGAAAATTAACAATTGCATAGATATATCCTAAGGGAGAGATCACACATGAATCAGTTACAAGTACGTGGTCTCTCGACGCAATTTGCGGAGAACCACAAAAATACACTCAGGAACAAAAATAGGATAATAGCAAGAAAGCGGGTTAAGCCATGCAAGCTGTCGAGTGTCGGAGGGCATTCACTTAATTTGCTGTAGGTATTAAAAGGTACTACGTAACCTAGTATTAATTAGTGTTTAAGTTGATTAGTGCTCCTTGGGGAGTTTGGGGGGAAAGATACCCCGCCCGCGTATCTTTCTGTGAAGATCTGACCTCTCTAAGTAACTAATGTCTCCTCCACCCTAGTACCAGGTCAATCACGAGCCCTGATCTTTGCAGGCACTCGTGACATGTAATAATAGTAATTTTTCAATTGGCTAACGCTATCTCAAAGTTACTCTTGACCCTGGACCAAGGCTCCCAAACCCTCCCGTATTTAACGGCACTCAAAGAAAATTTAAATAAGATAACGTTACTATTGAAATGAAGCAGTACCTTCAATCAATTACTTTATATGAATGAATTAAATTGCAGTCATGATCTATTCCAAATTATGATTTTAAGCAAATAAAAGTAATGAAATATCGAAGCAACTAATGCAGCTAGTAATTTAAGTAATAATTTGCATAAAAATGAAATGTATCTCACAGTTGAAATATTTAAACTCCGAAACTCGACTAAAAGAATTTGTTTTGCTCACGACTCGACGTTCTTGTTCGCCCTGCTGGCTCCGAAGACTTCCAGGTGGTACTTTGGATTTACACTCGCGAATTACCCTTAGGCGTTTCTCTGCGCGGGCGCGTCGACCGATTCCAAGGTTCTCGAATGACTGCCTTCCATCCCTTTGACAACGCCTCTTAATGACTTTCCCCCACCCAAATTTCTAACCGTTTTTTAAAATGATACCAACTTCGTGAAATAAATTTGCCCTTGGTTATTGGCAAAATGATTTGACTAAATGAAATAGTAAAGCAATTTCTACATAAAAAATTAAGAAGATTAAAGTGATTAAAAAGAAGTGTAATGAAAACGGAATTCGGGTTAAATATTTTGGGTCGAATCCCCATTCAAATGGTGATGATTTTTCTCGATCTATAAATGATTTTCTTGTTTGGATAGGAATATTGATGAAATTATTATAATATTAGAAACTAATGTGATAAAATGAATAAGATTACTAAATATAAATTATTCATATTAATTTAATTTAAACCTTTTGATTGGAAGTCACTAAGTAGTAAATAATCGTAAGTAATTAAGTTGCACTTCGTAAATTCCTTTTGTAATTTACTTCCCGGACATTATACCTCTATGTTACTTGTTCATGTGTTTTAATACCATATTTCAATTGTTTGAATCTATAGCAATGCAATTACAACACTATACCTAATCACAATTCCACCCAATTATAATAAATCAAGTACTTCCCACATAATCTCAAACACCTTACCTCCCCTTTTTGAACAAGGTATGCAAGCATATACACGTATTCTCATATGTGTATATATATATATAATTTTTTTTTTTTTTTTTACATAATTTTGGATACTTCGAAGGTTTTCCCCGATAAGTCCATTTTTACCTTATAATCTGGTTATTTTCCTACGCGGGTATCACTTTATACTTTAGCAGGTAAAATCCTATTGTCTTCCTCAAATCCCGTTCCCGCCTGCGTAGCGCCCCCCCCCCACCGCTTGTCACGGTCCACACCGTTACGCCTGGTCGTTTGTTTTCTAATTTTATTTTTAAATATATTATTTAGTTTACTAGTTAATTACCTAACCGTTTACCTATTCATTCTAACTCATAGTAAATGGTGACATGATATAACCTTATTACCTACTCCAAGGTATACATATCTCAATACTACAATTACCTAACTCTGCCCAATATTTGATTATCACATTGGCGGATTGGTTTATTTAGTAATTAATATGATATATTATAGCTTCGTATTGTAGTTGCTACTTCATCAATTTCTATTGAGTGCTGAAAGAAAATGATAGCCTGTGTTGGCATCAACTGTTTTCATCAAGTACAATTTAATTCGAATTACGCATGTAGGAACATGCATATTATATATACCTATTTATACATGCCTATTTTACTAAAATATAAAAATTTGAAATCCGTTAAATCTATTTTCTTAATATTATTGCTGTCGGCTGGGCCAAACGAAACCCGACCCATTGTTAAATTTTTTTTTTCTGTTCGCCGCTAATTTTAGAAAGGTATATTTAACAGAAAACGATTCCCAAGGTTTTCTGTAGACAATAGGTAATGCCCTCATAAAACTGTTTGTTCCAAAAGTCCGTTTTTAAAATTTTATTTTCTCCTTTAAAATAATTGCTCGCAATAGACCGGAGGTATATAAAAAGGAATCCATTCATGACCATGGGAACTCCTGATCTTTTTCTACAAAACTGTACAAAATAAAACCTTTGTTCGCATCTGCCGCTCAAAGCCAAAAAAAAAAACCTATCTAGTAACTTACATACCTAACACGCCTCATGACTACTCGCCCTTGTCATTCCCCTCCTAGGTTTTGAGACGACTATAACCCAAGTTAGAGTCGTTTCAAAATCTTTAACTCCTATTACAATTCCCTAACTAGATCATCCCAATTGGCCTTACTTTGTTAAACTTGTTTCCTATGAGAATCCTATGAACCTTATGGAATCTTTCTATACTAGAATTGATTCTAAATCTACAACTCTTATTAGAACCCACTCAACCCAATAAAACTCATTTACCCCCCCAGTGACCCAGTCTCGAAATACCTACAACGTATCCGAACGTTAACCCTACTCAATATGCCTAATATAACACCTCCCATTTTAAATTTTAAGTTCACCTTAGTCTAGCTTAGTTCACCACTAACATGTCCCCTCTGATGCCTTTGTATGGTTTCCTTACATGCATCTCACTTTATCAGCAAATGGACAGGTGACTACTAGTTTTCTGTGAAGTGACGTCGACATATAAATTTGAGAGATTTTCACTAATCCCCACCCCATCCGTGCTGTGTTGTGTAAATGGCGTGAAGCGTCACCTTGACCCCTGGCCGAACCCTTCGAGCCGCGCGTAACCCGGCGGGTCGAACAGACGTCAAGATGGACAATGTCCAGGTGTTATCAGCGTAATGCTGGGACGTATCTGGGCCAACTTACAGCGGTCCAGACGGTACAGTGTAGCTTCGTTTTTTCTAAATTATATTAAAGTAGGTTGCTGCGTTGTGTGCAGTAGTATTTGGCACCTTAGTGCAGGAATTTACTTCCTTATATCGTTCGTTGGTACACATTTGTACTGAACTCGGCCTGGCCAGGACTGTTGTGATCGTAACACCTTGGTGCTCGATATTATTCGAGTTTATATTTTGTAACATGGCAAAACACAACAGCTCAGTGTCATGACCACTTCGCTATGCGTCGAGCTTTACAATGTTACCCAATATCTATTGGATTACATAACATCGTTTTCCACAATAACTCAGGATTATTAGAAACAACCCTGAATTTCCGTTTCCACCATGTTACATGATACCTGGGCTACGTTAAATAACGTGTTTGCTCCATTTTATTATATGATATTACATATCCACACAGACATAATATCATAATAACTACAACACCATATCCGGCGGCGTCTGCACTATCATATGATAATTTTTTTTTTTTTGTCATGATGACTTTCAGCTGTGTGGAGTTTTAGCTCCAGTCGTTGATCGTAGCTCGTAGAGCGCAGCCCGTAGAATGCATGAAATCTCTCAAATAACCTGCTGTGTTAACTATACCTATTAATTCCCCTCCATGATTTTCTTACTCAATTAGTCTTAATCCTGTATCTAATCTTATGTTTATAAAGACCTTTTTTTTTTTTTTTTTATCAATTTTTTTCTTATATGCGATCTATACTCTACGCCTACCTAATTATACGCTACCTAACTATATTCACACCTAAATATTAACTAATTTTCAATAAGTCCCTAACTATCAATTCCTACACCTATCAACACCATCCAACATACTATTTCGATGACTTATTTTTATAATACCTCGCCAAATGTATAGCATTATAATTGCCTTTAATTTTACCTGTATCTATCTCTACTAACGTATATACATTACTATAGGGGATAGAGCCGATCTGGTACGGCCCCTCATACAATGGTAAAAACTTTTTTGTCACCTTTTGTTCCACACTAGATTTCGACACTCTACGTAATTTTACCAGGTCGCCTATTTGGTAGTGTACTATTTTATGTCCTTTATTATACGCGCATTCACGTTGATCCGCAGTCTTGTGAGAATTTTCCCGCGCGAGTTCTCGTATTTTCTCGACTCCTAGTCCACACCCCAATTCCACCGGATAGTCTTTCAGAAACCTATCCGACGACAACTCAAGCTCCTGCCCGAACATTATCTCATAAGGTGAAAACCCGGTACTTGCATGTTTCAGATTGTTAAAACAGTTTTCTATTCGCGAAAGCACGCTTACCCAGCTCTTATGCGACTTAGAACAGTACGTTCGAAACAGACGCCCCATTTCTTTGTTTACTCGCTCCGTCGAGTTCGGACGCGGGTTACGAATAGAAGTATGCGAATACCTAATTCCTAACTTATTCAGCCCGTCCTCCCACACTTTCGATATGAATTGTGATCCGCGATCCGTAACTATGTGTTTTATTTTAAACTCCGCGTGAAACTGTTTTATGCATGTCAAAACGCTGCGCCCGGTAGCTTTTCGCAACGCATATAACCGAACTAATTTACTAAACACATCTTGCACAACAAATATGTATTTCATACCAAACTTTCCGGTCGGTAGCGGACCGTATATGTCCGCAAACGTCATCTCGCCTATTTCGTTAACTACCACTGCCTTACTTGGCCCGCTTAAATTTGCGCGCTCATGTTTTACCTTTTGACACAGGTCACACGTGCGTATTACCCTGGTTATCTCGCGTCTCATCCGAGGAAAATAATATCTCTTTTTTATGACGGAATGTAACTTATAACGACCATAATGACCTAAATTTTCGTGTACGTTAGTAATTAAGTCGGTTTTCATGACGTCGGGCACCACTAATACCATTCTCATCGTTTTAGGTATTTGATAATATAGCACTCCCTCTTTCAACCTATAATTACTCAACCTGCCTCCCTTGTCCGCATTATGCAGTGACGTAATTATTTTTTTCAATTCGGCATCCGTATTTTGTATTTCAATTATATTTTTAAAGTGTAATGATAATATGTCGTCGTTCGTGGCAGTAAACATGCAAATTTGCGGGCAAATCTGTTTTGTACTTTGAACGACGTCGCCTTCACACAAATATCTACTCAAAATGTCCGGTACTATATTGTTTTTACCCGGTATAAACTCGATTTGATAATCGAAGCGGCCTAAATAATGCACCCAACGCTGTATTCTCGCGCTTAATAATTTCCACGAGCTGAGGAAACTTAGACTTTTGTGATCTGTCCGTATAGTAACTTTAGTACCCAGTAAATAAGTCTCAAATTTTTTTAAGCTATAAATAATCGCCCAAAGTTCCTGTTCCGACACTGACCATTTCTGTTCCGCTGCACTTAACCCCTTACTACAGAACCCTATTACAGCCGGTTCCCCCGTATCCGTTAATTGATAAACATAGCCCGCTATTCCTATTGAACTCGCGTCTGTCTGTAAATAATACGGTTTGTTGTACACCGGATGCGACAGCATTATTGTATCTAAAAATAAGCCCTTTACCCGTTCAAAACACCTTTGTTCCTGTTCTGTCCACTCATACTTAACTCCTTTACGAAGTAATCTGCAAAGTGGCTGAGTTTCCTCGCCATATCTATACACGAATTTCCGCGAATAGTTAATGAGCCCTAGAAATGCTCTCAGCTGTTTAATCGTCTTAGGCACGGGGAAATCGCGTATCGCTTTAGTTTTATCTGGGTCCATCTTAATACCCTCCGTGTTTATTATGTGCCCTAATAACTTTACTTCTGTTTGAAAAAATTTACATTTCGAAAGATTACACGTCATTTTTGCTTCACGTAACCGCTCGAGTACCCGCCTGACGTGACTGACATGGGTTTCCAATGACCCCGCCGAATACACTATCAAATCGTCTAAATAGTTAACGCAAAATGTCCTAACCTCCGGGCCTAATATAATATCCATGGCTCTTGAAAAACTACCGACTGACGTTTTTAATCCCTGCGGCAGCACGCCATAAGTGTATGATTTCCCCATAAACGTGAATCCCGTATATTTTCGCGATTCTGGGTGTAGTGGGATTTGATAATAAGCATTGTCTAAATCTAAAAGTGTTATAAATTTAACCCCATGAAAAGATTGTAAGATTTCGGAGCTCAATGGTGGCGCTTCTGCATCGCCTATCATATTCTTGTTTAACTGGCGTGCGTCTAATAAGATCCTAACCGACCCGTCCTTTTTCAGAGTAAAGGTTAATGGACTACTATACTGAGTTGTCTCTCGGACTATTATACGTAATTTCTCTAACTCGTCTAATTTTAATCTAACTTTCTCGCGATGCGCGAAACTTATAGGATATGACCTTTTAATAAACGGCGCTTCACTCGCCATCTCTATTTTGTGTACATATTTATCCGTACGTCCCAAGCACCTAGAAAACACTTCCTTGTTATCCAACATAGCTGTTAACATAAGGGTTTTACCACTTTCTGGAATGTTTAACGAATTAACGATTTCTCGCACCGTATGTTCGATATCCGTGTTATTTCGCCCTTGCCCGTTTTCCTGTATAAGACAGGTAACGAATCGTTTTATACACTCCACATTATTCTCACCGCCTATTTTAATCTGCGTTTTAACACCTAAGTGCTCTACTATCAAACTCTTATCCGGGCCGCAAGTTATGACCGCCCTCATTCGTTCCAGCCAATCGAACCCTAAAATAACTCTCTTAGGCAATTTCCTTAGAACTATCACCGGCGTTTCAACGTAAATATCGTTGAAGCTCAACGTAACCAAAACTAGACTATTGACGCGTTCGCTTTTCGATCCGAATGCCCCCTGCAGTTGCATAACTGGCATCGGTATTTGTTTTAAATCTATGGTTTTCGTCAGTTCGTCGTACAATTCACTAACTATACACGTTAACTGTGACCCGGTGTCTATAAGCGCCGTAGTATGAATATCATTAATTTTAATTTCTATTTCTGGCAACGCCGATATGCTCGCCGCTCCTTCCCCACTATCTTCCTCATAAAAATCATCTGCTTCAAACAACGAATATAAGCATTTTACGTGCCCGTTCCTTCGAGTGCACGTATAGCACGGTATACCTAATTCGTCGCATATTTCTACTTTACACGCGCCCTGAGCGACTAACAAATTCGTAACTGCGTCTATGACGTCATTGTAACCGCTATCAATACAAGAAACGGGATAAACTCGTCCTTGTCCCGATTTCCCTAGACCCCTGCCCGGCGTCCAACCTAGCCCTTTCATATATTTATACATTTTCGTACTAACGTTATCTGTCTTTCTTCCGGTTACGCTTTCACCTATCCTTGTTTCGTTCAGCCGACCTCTTATTTCGTCGCTTCTAACACCACTATCACTCCGGTCATCTATAGCGTCAGTCAAACGCCCGAAGCTTTCTCGTTCGACCGCTGCGCGTTTCCCGACACGTCATTTGACCTATTATCCTTACTTTTATCTTTACTTACATCCTGACCGCGATTATTATTAACATACGTCCCTTCGGGTGTTCTTTTAGGCTCCCATCCGATAGCGGGATATCTGGGGCGCGTATTATTATTATCAAAACTACGGTTACCGCGCGTCCACAACCGACCACGCCCTCTAATTGAGCCACGCCCCCTTTGATCCGATCGCACGAAATTGACACGTGCAACCCTATTCGCATTGTAATACGGCCGTGCATCTTTAATGATCCTTTTTTGAGTATTAATATTCTGGTTCGCATTCCGCAATACACGCTCTCTATTAGTGACGTACGCGTTTTGCTCTATATCTCTAAGAAACTCAACTGCTGTTAAAGTCGTAACCGGAGTTTTCTTAGTAAACCATAGCCGTTGTATATCAAGCGGGAAATGTCGTATAATCGCGTTAATTGCTTCCTTTTCACTCAAGGGTATGGTAAGCATTTTTACTTTATCAAACTCGGACGCAAAATGCTCCTCCATAGAGACGCCCGCGTTCGGGTTCCAAATACCATTCAACAGTTCGAATCTGGCTCTCTCTTGCTCTCTTTCTCCCCAAAACGCATTCAAAAAATCTCTTTCAAAGTCATCGTATGTCAGCCATCCTTCGCTAAATATTTCTAACACCATCTGCGCATGCCCAGTCAAACAACTCATGGCTACTTCGAGTGAACGTTCCCTCGCATTAATAGCATTGATATATTTTGTTAACTTTTTTAAAAACCTTACTGGCGTCACATCGCCCCTCCCACTAAATGTAGGTTTTTCATAAGTCGGGCGCATCAAAAATACCGGCGTCCGCGCTGCGCCATTCGAAACACCCGCCTCCGAACTACGTGTATCCGAGACGATTCCTTGTATACTGTTCGTAACGCTACTTGTTGTGGTATTGCTAGATGGAGATTGTTGTGCTTTCTCCAGTCTGTCCAATCGGTTTAGTATTTCGTCAAACTTTTTCCCTAATATCTGTAAATCCGACAGGGGCGCGCCACCGCGTTGCGCATTTTCGACTTCAGTTTCGGTGACCGGCGTTCCGGCCGCCGCTGTCGCCTTTCCGACATTTTTGGCCCCACGACCCCTGCTTCTAGTTGACATTATTTGTTACTTTATAATGCCTAGCTTACGTAGACAACTATTACTGTTTTGAGTTTATACAATAGGTATCACGCTAATGTGGACCCCAGAAGTATTTTTTTTTTCGTTTCTATTTGCCCCTCCTAGACTAAGGTACTTGTAATACTAAAGGTAACCCAAAATAACCAAAATGTATAGGACAATAAAATTATTCCTCTCTCAAGTAAATAACTGTAATAAGTATTTTGTTTACTTAGCACTTTTTATGAATTTAATTTCATAAAAAAAAATTTTTTTTTTTTTTATTCGTACGATTAGCGGTGTATTAACGGAGAACACACACGTCAACTAATCGCTGGTCACGGAAACACTCTGTAATGGACCTATTGCGTAAAAGTGACCTTTGAGAGGCCACTATGAATTTTTTTTGTAAATCACGGGCTAAATAACTTGTAATTTGCTTACGTTATGTAAGCATGTGTGATTATTTGCTACGTTGTGTATAAAATATATGAGCCGTCGTGATATCGTTAATATAAATTGTGATCGTCTAAAATGAATCGAATAGTTTCACTGGCCCGTAGGATTATCTCGACTAATGGTCGCCGATTGAGATATTATTACATCTAGATATAGTTCATAACCCTATTCTATTCGCGATCGATATAATAAAGACACGTGGCGCGAAATATCGACCGAAACCCTATCTGACTGTGGGCTCTAATTGAGCACGATTTCGTAATTAAATAGTATATGTTATAGAAGTTAATAGGTAATACTGTAATTTATCACGTCCTGTAAAACACACACAGATCACATATGGATACGTTAAAACAGCAGTAACTTCTAATGGCAACTTTAGGCCACGAGTAAACTTACTGTTTTAAACAAGTTATTAGGAAAGAACACACAATAAAAGATAAGTAAAACACGGGTCACAAAAAATATGAAAATTAACAATTGCATAGATATATCCTAAGGGAGAGATCACACATGAATCAGTTACAAGTACGTGGTCTCTCGACGCAATTTGCGGAGAACCACAAAAATACACTCAGGAACAAAAATAGGATAATAGCAAGAAAGCGGGTTAAGCCATGCAAGCTGTCGAGTGTCGGAGGGCATTCACTTAATTTGCTGTAGGTATTAAAAGGTACTACGTAACCTAGTATTAATTAGTGTTTAAGTTGATTAGTGCTCCTTGGGGAGTTTGGGGGGAAAGATACCCCGCCCGCGTATCTTTCTGTGAAGATCTGACCTCTCTAAGTAACTAATGTCTCCTCCACCCTAGTACCAGGTCAATCACGAGCCCTGATCTTTGCAGGCACTCGTGACATGTAATAATAGTAATTTTTCAATTGGCTAACGCTATCTCAAAGTTACTCTTGACCCTGGACCAAGGCTCCCAAACCCTCCCGTATTTAACGGCACTCAAAGAAAATTTAAATAAGATAACGTTACTATTGAAATGAAGCAGTACCTTCAATCAATTACTTTATATGAATGAATTAAATTGCAGTCATGATCTATTCCAAATTATGATTTTAAGCAAATAAAAGTAATGAAATATCGAAGCAACTAATGCAGCTAGTAATTTAAGTAATAATTTGCATAAAAATGAAATGTATCTCACAGTTGAAATATTTAAACTCCGAAACTCGACTAAAAGAATTTGTTTTGCTCACGACTCGACGTTCTTGTTCGCCCTGCTGGCTCCGAAGACTTCCAGGTGGTACTTTGGATTTTCAGGCGTCCGGACACTCGCGAATTACCCTTAGGCGTTTCTCTGCGCGGGCGCGTCGACCGATTCCAAGGTTCTCGAATGACTGCCTTCCATCCCTTTGACAACGCCTCTTAATGACTTTCCCCCACCCAAATTTCTAACCGTTTTTTAAAATGATACCAACTTCGTGAAATAAATTTGCCCTTGGTTATTGGCAAAATGATTTGACTAAATGAAATAGTAAAGCAATTTCTACATAAAAAATTAAGAAGATTAAAGTGATTAAAAAGAAGTGTAATGAAAACGGAATTCGGGTTAAATATTTTGGGTCGAATCCCCATTCAAATGGTGATGATTTTTCTCGATCTATAAATGATTTTCTTGTTTGGATAGGAATATTGATGAAATTATTATAATATTAGAAACTAATGTGATAAAATGAATAAGATTACTAAATATAAATTATTCATATTAATTTAATTTAAACCTTTTGATTGGAAGTCACTAAGTAGTAAATAATCGTAAGTAATTAAGTTGCACTTCGTAAATTCCTTTTGTAATTTACTTCCCGGACATTATACCTCTATGTTACTTGTTCATGTGTTTTAATACCATATTTCAATTGTTTGAATCTATAGCAATGCAATTACAACACTATACCTAATCACAATTCCACCCAATTATAATAAATCAAGTACTTCCCACATAATCTCAAACACCTTACCTCCCCTTTTTGAACAAGGTATGCAAGCATATACACGTATTCTCATATGTGTATATATATATATAATTTTTTTTTTTTTTTTTACATAATTTTGGATACTTCGAAGGTTTTCCCCGATAAGTCCATTTTTACCTTATAATCTGGTTATTTTCCTACGCGGGTATCACTTTATACTTTAGCAGGTAAAATCCTATTGTCTTCCTCAAATCCCGTTCCCGCCTGCGTAGCGCCCCCCCCCCACCGCTTGTCACGGTCCACACCGTTACGCCTGGTCGTTTGTTTTCTAATTTTATTTTTAAATATATTATTTAGTTTACTAGTTAATTACCTAACCGTTTACCTATTCATTCTAACTCATAGTAAATGGTGACATGATATAACCTTATTACCTACTCCAAGGTATACATATCTCAATACTACAATTACCTAACTCTGCCCAATATTTGATTATCACATTGGCGGATTGGTTTATTTAGTAATTAATATGATATATTATAGCTTCGTATTGTAGTTGCTACTTCATCAATTTCTATTGAGTGCTGAAAGAAAATGATAGCCTGTGTTGGCATCAACTGTTTTCATCAAGTACAATTTAATTCGAATTACGCATGTAGGAACATGCATATTATATATACCTATTTATACATGCCTATTTTACTAAAATATAAAAATTTGAAATCCGTTAAATCTATTTTCTTAATATTATTGCTGTCGGCTGGGCCAAACGAAACCCGACCCATTGTTAAATTTTTTTTTTCTGTTCGCCGCTAATTTTAGAAAGGTATATTTAACAGAAAACGATTCCCAAGGTTTTCTGTAGACAATAGGTAATGCCCTCATAAAACTGTTTGTTCCAAAAGTCCGTTTTTAAAATTTTATTTTCTCCTTTAAAATAATTGCTCGCAATAGACCGGAGGTATATAAAAAGGAATCCATTCATGACCATGGGAACTCCTGATCTTTTTCTACAAAACTGTACAAAATAAAACCTTTGTTCGCATCTGCCGCTCAAAGCCAAAAAAAAAAACCTATCTAGTAACTTACATACCTAACACGCCTCATGACTACTCGCCCTTGTCAATCTGTCCAGATCACAGTTTTCAACCGATTCCAAAATTTCTCAACCGATTCCAAAATTTCTTTTTCCAAACCGTATATAAGCTTTTCTTTTTAATTGTTCCGATATTGGCTTTCGTTTTTAAATTACTTGTCCGGAAAATCTGGAAATTTCGTCTTTTTTTACGAAAAAAACGTCTTTTTTAAAAGTTACGTACTGATTTAAAAAAAAATGTATCATACGATGCTTCACAAACCATTGCATCTTTTGGCATCATTTTGACATTTTGTTTACTGTCATAATCTTCGAAAATATAGTTAAATTACACTCTCCTATGAAAAAGTACGATAAACATTTTCAATGTTAAAATGTACAATATAAAAAAAATACATAACAATATTTTTGAGCACTATTAATGTCTGAAAACTATGATTTTTGTTGCAAACAACGTAGATGAAATG